>LPNX010739756.1:5258-39334 GCA_001517045.1 Pseudotsuga menziesii
TCTTCTCAGATCATCAACATATCCTAGTCTTATGCATTCAACTTTCAAGGTTGGAACCCACTTTACTCTTGGTAAAGTCTCGATCCATCAGGAAGTTGTCCATCATGTCGTACCATGTTGAACTCAGATATCTTCTGTAGTCACTCCCCCTGAAGTGGAGTATTATCTTCCTTCTTCATTCTGTATAGGTGATTCTATGCTTGATATATACTGGTCAATAGAGTATGTCATGTCATATCTAATCTTTCTGAGGCAAATCACAATTCTTGCTTTGTACACTTGTTCTTGCAGATCCATATGGAAGATACTATGTACTTCCCTTTATGTCTCGAAATCATATCATATACATCATTCCCCATAATCAATTGTTATTCTTTGATTATAGCTTCTTTCATAGCATTTTTTTTCATTTGAGTTATCTCTCATACCCATGGTGGTCTTCATCCTTCGAGGTGGATCTACCACTCTTTGAAGCTCTTTCTTTCGTCATGGTGTCTCTGACCCTGGGAGCTTCAGATTCATGTTTATTGAATTGTCATCACTTGTTCTTTGAAACAAGTCTCATCCTTCTTTTCTTTTAGGAGGTTGTATAGGACCTTTCCTACAATTCAAATGCACCAGTTGCATGGTTAGAAATACATATGCATAATGAAAAATTCTTGTGCATCATGCAACTATTTAGCCAATACAACATTCATCCATATCTCACAGAAACTTTCTATATGCCTTCCATCTCTACCATGTCATCATTGAGATTGTGCACTAATCCAATATGTCAGCAAATAGGTTTCATTCTAGATAAGTAACAATGGATATTTTTATAGAACCATGAGCTACTTACCCATCACATGCATGCAAACAACATATCAACTGAATATAATCAAATGCATAACAAAACAATATCATTAAATGACAATTGAATACTTATCTTTTGTTTGTTTCGTGGGTAGACTACTTCTTGATCATTCTACTTCATCATCTTCTTCATCCATGAAATCATCATTTCTTATCCAAATGATAGGATGGATAAGAGGTTCGTCAAGAATTGAGTTCTTCATATTCCTCATCGCTTGAGGGATCTTCTTTGAATGGTGAGAACTTGATCTTCAATTTGCTCCCATCTTTCTTCTTCTCTTCTTATGAGACAAGCTTCTTCTTCTTCCCAGAGTCAACTAAAAGTAATCACTTCCTTTCGGCACACATTCCTCACATGAATGAATCCCATGATCATGGGAGGCCATTCTCTGCTTCTTCTTCTATCGCTTCAAGATGTTATGCATTCTGGATCTCCACATTCTTCAACTGTTTTCTCAAATCCATCTTCTGAATTATGTTCTTATCTTCAAATAGCTTGATTAAGGAATCAAACATCTTCACTGTCTTTAGGGAAGACACTTGTGGTACAAGTTGATCCGTGATTGAATCAACAATGATCTTCTTGGCCTTGATCAAGTTCTTCTTGTGTAAGGCTTTGAGGCTCATCTCCCTCTAGAACTGGAACCTCTCTACTCATGTAGGTGTCTGATTCATTTTCTTCAGAGAGATCAAATACTTCCATGCTTGAAATTTTTCAACTTCACCAAGCTTATCATCAAGCTGATGTGATAGATCACTTTGAAATGAGAACCTCAAAAGCAAATAGCAAAAGATTAGATCTTACCGATTTGAGGTGTCCGTCTTGCTTCCGGAGCTAGCTGATCTAGGGTTTGTCATAGAAACCCTAATTTTCAAAAATTTGAATCTTTCAGATTTGATTGAATAGAAAGATAGATCTCTTCAAATGGAGCTTTCCAATGTACTCCTTTTCTGAAAACAGTGGAGGGAAGCTCCCAGAACAGGAAGCCCTAGTTTTCCAATTTCTTCTTCAGAAACTCCTGTTACTATTTCTGTGATATCTCTGAAATTAATGCTCCTATGTGTCTAAAATTTAGTGCTGAGGTAACCTCGCATGTACCTCATCCAACGCCATAGGTTTCATCAAAATTTGTTTAACCAATTGGGATTTATGATCATTTTCCCAAGGTGAGATGTTACAGAATTGTTTAGAATAGTGAAGTTGTACGGCATGCCACATGTCACTGGTTCATCTTCAGGTTCAAAAATTCGTACCACAAAAATTAAATTCCATGATATTTCTGGAACATCTTCATGAATTCCATTTGGACCTCTGTATCCCACGCTACAGCGATTCTCCCCAGGTGTCCTGTTTAGGGATGAATTCTGGAAGAGGCTGGAACCCTAACTTGGAGGGATCATATCTCCCAAAATATAACGAATCTGAGGCTGAATTTTGGACATAGTGTAAATCCAGATTTTATCTTAACCCTTTGCAATTTTCAACTCTTTATCCTTCACCAATATTATGATATAGCGAATGTACCAAAACTTAGTAGTTTTAGTATTTACGGTTTTTCCAAATCGGGGTCAAACTAGGGTTTGACTTTCCTGGAGTTTCACCCAACCAAATTTCTTGATCCAGGTCTCTAAAATTCGATTTTGATGAGGAGAACAATCCTATGCTAGGCTCACTCAAAAATTCTTCTTCTGTAGAAAGCCCTAATTTTCCACACCAAAACTGAAAATGCTCGGAATCAAATTCTGCTTCGACAGAAAGATGTGCCCTTCAATGGAGAGTCAGTCTAGCCTTCTTTTGCTGATCAATCATGGATAGAGACCCCCAAAAAATAAGAATCCCTAGATTCTTTAGCTACACAATGTCTTCTTTCAGGGTGGCTCTGATACCATGTTAAATTTTCATATGCTAAGCTAGATCATTAGTATTTCATTTCGATTTCATAACAAAAGCATATAAATAGGATCACTGAAAGATAGACAAGCACAACCATACAAAAGGAGAACACAAATATTTATCCTGGGAAAACCCTAAATGGAAAAAACCAACAAAAGCTTCCTCAATATAGATGCCCCAAAAGATAAAATATAAAACCAAAAAGGAGATCAAAGCCTGATCCTCCTCCTTCTCCAGCTACTTCTCTTCTCCACTAATGCGCTACACAAGTGAGAGTGTGTGTGTCTCAAATGAGGAGCACCACACTTCTATTTATATTCATCCATTCCCTTGAATTAACTCATCCGACATGTAGGCTCAAGTAACCACACTGGGGTGCTAATGACCCACCTTTACAAATAGAGGGGACAACCTCATGACTCTTATTAGTTCTTCCGATTAGAAGCATCGGGGTACAAGATAATACAAGTGGTTCTCCCGGTAGGACCATCGGCGACCACAAAAGATACATATAGAATATTCTTCGAAGTTACAATATTTCAACATGTGGGACATAAGAGCTTAAGATGCATGTGAGAGCAAGAGTTGGAGTTGTGTCTTCTCAATATTTCTTTATCCACATGGTTTCTTCTACGTGAGAGGTATCCAATCTCTTTATGGAGATGAGGCGTACACCAGGCTTGGAGGAACTAAGCTAAGCATTGGCAACTTGAAAAGTATTTAATCTACATGAGTGACTAGTTTCCATTGTTGATTACAATTGGAAACCAAATAAGTATGCTTGGCATCCGATGGCACTTAGAATTGGTGTTGGATAATATATATATTTTTTTAGAATTATTCAAACATATGATTCTGATGTCCTTGCTAATCACATCTGAAACGTTGTTGTATTTACTTTTGTATTAGGTTTTTTGGGTTAATACTTAAAATTTCTCATTGTTTTGCGTAGAATCTTTATTTCTATTACTAACAAATCAATATCTTATTCTAGATGATAAAAAGGTGGCAAATATTTTATACCTACACCTATTTCTCTTTCAAATATTGTTCAATTGCAGAAGTTACATCCTTTGAATTCTCTGCTTGGATTAGTGCTCACTAGTAAAGATACCTATTCAGAGTGGTTGAGGAAGATCAATCCTGCGTTGATCTACTATGACATGTGGGATGGATTTTGTGAAGATTTACCCTTGAATCAATAGATGGCCCCAAGACCTATGTGTTAGGATTATTAATCCTCCCTTAGTCAAATATCTATTAGATTAATTATTGCCTAACTTAGGAACCTTAAATTAATTAAATGGGTCCACTAGTGCCAAATGGGGCCACATGTACCAGTAATTGAAGTGTGGGGAACAATAATAGAGGTTAAATGCCACTTACTACATGTGCATGCATTAGTTAAGGTGCCTCCTAGACCAATCCATACATTTTAGGATCCATTGGGAGTCCTGACACCAACCTACTTCAGTCAGTTGGTGTTAGCACTAGTTAGTCTTAGCTAGCCTCGAGTTACAATCAGTTACTTCACAGTCAATTAGGCTAACGCTACTAATGCATGGATAATGTATGGTCGCATGGGAAGGAGTGCTTTACCTACCTACCACACTCAGTTGCACCAAGTTAACTAGTTGTCAGTGGTTGTTGGAGTTATTAGTCATCAGGGAGTTGTCTATTTGGACTCCAATATTGATTGGGAGACCTTGAGTTAGAGATTTAGTTAGATATAGTCTTATCAACTTGGAGGATTTGAATTCATTACTCATGAATTTGAATTCTACCTATGTAAACTATTGTAACACTAGATATTATTATGATGAATATACTGTAAATTCTTGAGCAATACTTATATGTTTCATGTGTGGTTTGTTTTGCTTAGTTTTTATGTTCATTCTCCATTAAATTGCTACAACATTATCAGAACTCTCTACTTGAATATATAAATGGTATTCAAATTCTAATATGGTATCAAATCCTTCTCAGGCAGGTTTCATGATTGTTTCTCCCCATCGAACATCAGAAGCAGCTAGGTTTCCACAGAAATCCCCTATGATGATTTGCTAGTTCTGTATTTATTCAGAGCAGCGGAGAGGGCGTGACAGACCCTGAAAACATGTTCATGCTGGGAGGAAAAGCATGATTCTAACAATTCATATGTTTTAGTGTTATTTACAATGAAATTGACAGGTGCTACGTAGCTTGAGAGAAGTATTTACAGTCTTCCAACTGGAGCAATTACGAGTTCTCAAACTCCTGAACCATGGATCCTCACAACTTCCAATTACCTTGATTGGAGGATTGATATGCAGCTAGACTTGTACAAGCATGGCTACTAGAGGATCATACATGGATGGGAGGCTGAGCGTCATCAGCTGGTAGAGCGGAAAGAGTTCCTAAGCCGTTGTGATGAAGCATTCGGGTACTTATGTACTTATATTCCAGAGATCTCCTCTTTCATATAGAAGGATTGAGGACTCCCAGAGAAGCATGGGAAAATATTGATAGCTTTTTTAACAAATAAGATGAGCTTCAGGGACACATTTTGGAGAATGAGTTGGTATCTTTACATTCCAGTAGTTTTGAGACTATTGAGCAATTCTTCTCCAAATTCAAGTCTCTAGTGTTATAATGCAGACAGTACAGGATAGAGTTGAAGGATGAGCAGAATGTCCTTTCCATACTCAACAAACTAGGTCCTAATTACTCTGTCTATGTCTCTATGTTTCATTCCAAGCGAGAAAGCTTTCCTGATTGGAAACTTCCTTATTTAGATTCATTTTCTGAGTCCTTAATCAAGGAACAAGACAAATTTATTCAAATGGGAGTCATCCAAACTTCCAAAGATCAAGCTCTCTTGGTCACTGACTCTTCCAAAGCGCAAGCAAAGGGGAAATCAAAGAAGAAGGAACCAAAGGCAGCTGATTCGAACCCTAAACCAAATCAGCAATCTTCTGAAGGGGCCTCTGGCTCTAAAAAGAATAAATTTTAAAAGAATTTATGTCCTTATTGTGAAAAGGGATACCATCTTGAAGAAAATTATATGGGGAAGCAACTTGATGAGATGTCCGCTCTTCTCAAGCAGAACAACACTACTCCTCTAAGAGAAAAGAAGCCTAATGAAGAAGCACCGACAGAAGATGTCGAAATGTGTCATGCTTTGAAAGAAACTCTCTCTCCATCCTCAGCATACATTATAGATTCTGGAGCCTCCAACCACATGGTTGCCTCCAAATAATCCTTCTCTACTCTTTAACTATCAAAGGGGCCTAATATTCACATGGGAGATGATTCCCAGATTCCAGCAGAAGGAAGGGGCTAAGTGAGAGTGAAGCATGGTGAGTTCAAGAATGTCTTATATGTGTCCTCCCTTGCTACTAGAATGTTATCTGTTTACAAGATGACTCATACAGGATCTCCTAAGAGGGTCACATTCAATTCAGACTCAGTTGAGATTACAGAAAAAGCCATTGGAAATCTTGTAGCGAAAGGTATTGCAACTCAATGTACCAAAGCTTATGATTTTTCACATTTCTTACCTGTTTCTCCTCCTATAGCTTTATTGTCTCATCCTAACAACACTAGAAATATTTGGCATGAGATATTTGGCCATCTCAATTTCAAATATCTGAAGCAGCTCCACAATGATAACATGGTTGAAGGTTTTCCCTCCATCCAAACTTCTGATGGAGTATGTGTCGGGTGCTTGGTAGGTAAGCATCCAAAAAATAGGTATGATGTTGGGAAGGCATGTAGAGTTGTCTCTACACTTGATTTGATACATAGTGATGTAGTTGGACCTATGCCCACAAACTCCATTAATGGTTGCAGGTATTTCTTGACCTTTATTGATGATCGTTCTAGGTACTGCTGGATCTATTTCATGAAACTAAAATCAGAAGTTTTTGAGACTTTTAAAAGTTTTAAAGATATGGTTGAGAATAGTTTCAATAAGAATATCAAGTAAATAAGACCCGATGGAGGAGGAGAATATGTCAAAAGAGATTTCCAGAATTTTTGTGAATCAGAGGGGATTTGAATGGAACACTCTATTCCATACACACCACAGCAAAATGGTGTGGCTGAGAGGAAGAACAGATCACTGAAAGAGATGGAAACATGCCTTCTCCATGGCAAGCATCTACCTCCTTCTCTTTGGGATAAAGTAGTAAATTGTGCTTCATATTTGCAGAATCAGGTGCCTCACAAGTCAATGGTTGGGGTCACACCATTCAAAGCACTGCATGGGTATAATCCCAATGTCTCTCATCTGAGAGTTTGTGGTTCCAAAGCTTGGGCCAGGATACCACTTGACAAGAGAAAGGCCTTCCAAACCCAAAGTAGTGAATGCATTCTGTTGGGATATGCAGTTGATGCAAAATCTTACACACTAATGTAGGTTTCTACCAGAAGATGCTTCATTTAAAGATGTGTCCAGTTTGAAGAAGATCAGCTGCATGATACTCCTCCAGCAGCACAGGAAGATATAACTATTTCTCCTCCTATCTTTGATGATGATGATGTGCTACAGGTTTCAGATTCAGATGAAGAATATCACATACAACATGGTCATATTATTGAGACTGAATCTCAAGAGATTCTAGATCCGCATCCAATACCCATTCCTAATCAAAAGCCTAAACCCAGATGGGCTCAAAAGCTTCTTGATGCAACTAGAAGTGGTGCTGGATTTCCAGAAGACAAAAAAGAACTAGGTCCCAATATCAGAATGATCATGCTGCACTATCTGTCACAGATTCGCTCTCTACAGAATGGTGCAGCAAAGTTCCAAGTCAATGCTACTTGATGATGGTGAACGTTCAGCTACATGGCCCACAGAAGTAGAGATTTGATCATTGCCTACCTTCACCATCCAGTAGAAACAAACAGAGTCATCAATTTAGGAGTACATTGAGAATTCCACCGATGGACCATGCTGCTGCATAGAGCTACAATTTTGCAGCAGTGCTTTTTGCTCAAGCTATTTTTTCTAAGGAGGAAGCTTATTTCTTCTAAAGATAGCTTGCAGATTGCTATTTTCCTGCTTATTTTTTAGCGGCAAGGGGGGGGCGGTTTGCCATTGAGGTTTTCCCCTGTTTCCTTAGTTGTACTAAGCAACATTTTTTACTTTTCTTCTAGATTGTATTTGGGTGACCTATGGTCTTGTTACCAGGGCCCACAGTTGTCCAAGTTAGGATTCAGTGAGGTGTTAGGATTATTAATCCTCCCTTGGTCAAATGTCTATTAGATTAATTATTTCCTAACTTAGGAACCTTAAATTAATTAAATAGGTCCACTAGTGCAATTGGGTCCACTTGGCCCAATGGGGCCACATGTACTAGTAATTGAAGTGTGGGTAACACTACTAGAGGTTAACTGCCACTTACTGCATGTGCATGCATCAGTTAGGGTGCCTCCTAGACCAATCCTGACATTTTAGGAGCCACTGGGAGTCCTAACACCAACCTACTTCCGTCAGTTGGTGTTAGCACTAGTTAGTCTTAGTTAGCCCCCAGTTACAATCGATTACTTCACAGTCAGTTAGGCTAGTGCTACTTGTCACAGAGAAAACTTCCTATGGCTTAGGGTACCACAACAGACAGAGTAACCACAGAAATCAATCCCTTCCCAATATGAAAGAGAAATAAACATCTAACACTAAAGGATCTTGAAACATACCTTATTCCAGATGGTTGATGTAGATCCCCGTTGAGCTTTTCCAATCTCGCTTGTGTTAGCAATTTGCTCTCTCAACAATCAGCAAACAAGACAAGCATGCTATATAATAGTGTTAGACCTACTCTAACATATATAATCAATAACATATAAGCGTTTAAAAGCATCCATGGATTCAATATTCATTTAAATACACATTATTGGATAGGGAAAGATATTTCTATTAATATAAATTAGAGATTACAAGAATGACAACCTCTGTCGGCACGTCTGCGAACCGAAGAAACTGAGTCCTCCACCTGGGCCTCCACCACTTCAATCCTCCATCTCTTGATAGCAAGCTCACAAGAAAAGGAAATCTTGGGAAGAACACAAAGTTCTCCAAGGGACAAAGGGATGCAGACCCAAGTGTAAGCTCCGGCAACAATGGACTATAGTTTTCTTGCTCTTCAATTCCTCTCCTTTCAATGTATCCAAAGGGTTCCTTATATAGTACTTCAATGGGGTAATGGAAGGTCAAAACCGAGTGATCTCAAGGCATATGGAAGGAAAATAGACAAGTGACTCGGCTCCACATCAAGGAAAAATCCAAAACTATTTGGCCTTTTGCACACATCCCGATGTACCCAGGTTTAAGGGTCATATCCGCGTATATACACGAGAATAGGTTTAAAAGTCGCGTATGGGAAATAATGCATGTTTTTAGGGATGATCTTGGAAACATCAAACGTACAAAAATGGTCCATGGGGTCCAACGAGTCTACATAGGGACAGGGAAGGCCATAAATGTGTGATCCACCATATGTGGTAAAATCAGCTATAACAAATGCCCCCTAATGTGTGAGGTCAGAGGGGTAACATGATGGCCGAAATACATGATAAGTCCATCCCAGAAGTGGAGTGATGAAGAACTAGGTGGAAGAACCATCCATCCAATAGTATAATACAATAATCAAACTCTGCACATGACTGCAAGTATATACAACAATCCCGGATACATAAGAGTACAATGGCCATGAATAGGCATGATACAAAATATGACGTGTGGTCATCGCCACGTACAATATAAATAGATCAAAATATCCATTATGAAGATATACAAAGGATCATGATATCCATGAAATCTAAAGATATACAATGGATCAAGATCTCCATAATGGCTGAAGATATTTGACATACACTGGAATCAAGTCACGAGAGTTGAAATCTCATGAACACTGGCATGATCAAGGAGGTAGCATATATGAAATGCCACTAATTTGGAAGGTCTTATACACAATCCACTATGAGTACATGTCCTACTATGTGAATAGAGGTGTCGAGGTTGAACATAGTAGTCCATCGTCTGATTACTGGTCATTGATGTATATCGCTAATAGACGCGAGATCACCCACCGATAATGAAAATGGGAATCAAGGTACTAGAGTGCAATCTAACAAGTGTGAATAAATGTGTTGAGGTCAAACACTTGAAATAATCCATCGATCAGGGGACATTGATGTATTCCCAATACTATCGATGGCGAGAGAACCTACCATTGATGACTGCAAGTCTCAAGGCACTCAAAATGACTCTAGACTCCTATCCCAGAATAAATGATCTAAAGTCGATGGGATGAAATCCGCTGGAAGGAGGACATTAAGGCATCCCCCATCATCCAACACGAGATACTCAGCAAAGTTGTATAATGTGGAAGGACTCGATCATAATGTGCATGAACCAGTACCGGTATCGAGAATGGCCGACATGCAAAGTCAAGAGAACTTAGGAATGGTCGACTCAGGTTTCAACTTCCTTCGAGCAAGAGCATAAAGGTGAATCATGACTGAATGTAGGCAGCATAGACTCAATATACAAAACTGGGACATCTCTGCGACACAGGAGGCATCGACAGAGGCTCCATAGGGACTAGAATCTTAACTAATGGGTGGAGATAAACTCAAAGAAACGAGTACAGCTCCTAAACTCAAACTATTAACCCAACCAACGGATGTGATATATAGTGCTCTGTTTGAAGGCGACACAACTCAACTGTTGCCAAAGATAACATCTTTTCCTATCCGTCTTTTTGGTTTTTAGGTTTTTTTTTGGACTTTTTCAAATATTTTGAAAAACTTGGAAAAGAATAAAAGTGCTTTATAGTTACAGACTAGGAGGAGACGAGTGTCAAGGGGCAAACAAACTAGTTCCAAGCAGTGGAACATACCTATGCTCAATGCAAGGACACATGTGTAGGATAACGACACTCAGGGGAAAGTCCCCTCCCGGTAAAAATGGGGAATGAAGCTACAAAAGATATAAAAAATGGCTCTGCTTGGTTAGACATGAGACAAGCTCGGGCTATATGGCTGATAATCAAAGTTAGGGAAACCGGCGTAAGGCTCAATAAGGCAAGAAAAACTTATGATAATGCAATTACAACTTGACATAAGGGAGTCCTGGGGAAAAGGCCAGCAAAAAAGATCAAGAGGAGTATGAGGCTCTTGCGCAAAGTCATGGCAATACTATACAAAGGACTCCCACACCCTAAAGGAAAAATGTCGACATGGGCACCAAATGAAAAACAGGATCTAACTAGGGCACCCATGTATGGTCAAGCTCTACCATTCACATCATGTCACTTCTAAAAGCAACAAGAAGGTTTCATGACAAGATAGAATGGGTTCATACCTAAGGTTATAATGAAATGGTCATAAGGTCATGCAAAGTGCAAACGGATGTGAAACCTAACCTATATGTCAGTTTAGACATAATACCCGAAATCGACACGAACGGGTCAAAACCACGGTCAAACCGCGCTCAAAACGAACTCATGCATCATCAAATTAGTCCAAAATGGTCAGAAACAATCAAAAACTATAAAAAGTAGGTAAAAAATTTCAAAAATTTCAAAAATTTTCTATATATAGTAAAAAATTCAAAAATTCCATATCATTTGAAATTTTTACCCATTTGAGCTCAAAAATTCCAAAGCGAATTCCGGGAGCATCTTCCGGTGAAATTCGACACCGTTTGTTCCAGGTAACTCCTCATGTCCTCCTCTTCCCATTTCATGCAAATTTTTTAAGTTTCCATGGTCGATTTCATTTTCTAGGCCAATCTAAAGTATGCGTTTCATCCCACGCGGATATCAGGGTTTTTTTCACATATAGGGATGGCCATATGTGGAAAAACCTCCCAAAACCACGTACATACGTGGTTTTTTTGCAAATAGTTGCGTATGCGGCTGCAAATAAGGATTTCTAAGGAAAATAATAATAATAAATCATGTTTTCTATGCAGGATGGTTCTAGAATGGAGGGAGAGGGAACATGGTGATGTAGAAGAGGATGTACAAGGTGACTTAATGGCCCAACAAGCTCTACGTGCATGCAGTTTGTATAAGTTTTGGTGTCTTGGCAGCCTGAGGGCCAAACCAAGACTCCTGCAAATGCTAGTGGATTACTGGGATCTAAACTCTGAGTCTTTTCACATTGACGGGATGTCACTCAGTATAGAGATTGAGGACATATACTTTATCACTGGATTATCCTGATGAGGAGAGGTGGTAAATCTCTGATCTCACAGGCCAGGAGGTGGCTTGACTATTGATGAGTACATTATAGTGTACTACTTTCCAGACACAAAAAATATTGGGAGTAAAATCCTAACAAAAGCGATCCAGGTGCTGGGACTAAAGGCCATACTATTGGCACTTGGTAGGATATCCAGACTAGCTTCACTCCACCAGGCCTCGCGGCCATTGATGTTCTATGTGGTGGAGTGTATGAGACCCATAGTGTACGACTGGAGCACCGTGTTATTGAGTAACATGAAGCAACAACTCAGTGACTATAAGATGGGCAGGGTGAGAAACCTCAGTTTCAGCAGCATACTGAACACATTCTTCTTTGAGCGTGTACCGAGGCTAAGCCCTAGAGTGGATATTCCTCCACATGGAGTTTGAGATCCTGTCCAACGACATTGGGAAAATGTTATGCACATACTAGGTGGAGGTAGGGTGGCTATCCCATATCCAATGGACTTTTTTCCATGGTGGCGGAGGCAGATCATTGCCATCGATGACTACCCCTATGTAGGGATAGATTTCCGAGGAGATCCAGACATGCCCCTACCACCAAGAGCGGCATATGGTGACATAGGTAATGAATCCCAAACCCTCTTTTTAATTTTTTTGAATTATTAATTTCTTTTGTGTTTTTTGATATATTGACTCAAAATACATGTTTTGGCGTGATGACACATAGTGACAATCTGTCATGTGTATGCAGATGTTGGACCATGGCGAGTTGATGGTTTCCCTCGTCATAGACGGAGGGGAAGAGGAGACGACATCATGGGTGCGGATGTGGAGAGGATGCTCCAAAGCATCCACACAAAATTTGTATGCTTGACACACAGGGTACCCATGGCGCAAGTCGAGGACTTTCCTGAGGCCATGCAGCATCAGGTGGTTGGTGTACCACGTGCATGGGTTCAATTATTTCGACGGCTAGCTAGAGCCGTGGTGTGCTACCATGATCAGAACCCCCCTCCTCCTCCTCAGGCTTAGAGACCTGAGAGTATTTCTTTTTGTACTACCGTGTATTATATTTTGGTGGATCGAAAGCCCCAATTTTATATTATGACACTTATGTATTATGACGTCACATTTTGGATGTTTAATGAAAAACTTTTATGATGATCGATTTTATTTATTTACATGTGTGTAAAAATGTATGTTTGTGATATGCTTATGGTCTATGAAACAAATTCCAATCTAAGACATAGTTAGCATATGAGTCAACAACTTGATTTAAAATTCTTGAAACATGTATGTATGTTATATTCTCAAATTGTCATTCTAGCAATCTCACACATAAGAATCTTCGTAATAATATCGGATCCCTGATACGATATAAGCCATTAAGCTGTGAAACCACTAAATGCAAATCAATACATACCTCAAAAGAGAGAACACCATGTGACATGGCATCCCACAATAACTTGATAACGACACTATATTCAACAACATTGTTCGAAGAAGGCTGTAAACATACGCCTCCTGAAGACAATTGGAGCAACCGAATCCAGTTGTCCGTTAGTCGAATCTGACTATCGTTTTAATAAGGAATATGAATAATAATAATATATTGGATGATGAGATAATTACAAGGGAAGCTCACCTTTATATCTTTGAGCGTGTAAATTGAAGGGTTACACCCTTTCATAAGATAATTAACTAATCTAAATAATATTTTATTTTATATTTGTTACATTGCCACTTCCTTTAAGGAAGCTTTGTCCTCAAAGCTTAAGTATTTTCCTAGTGTCGTTCTTCATTCTGACTCGGTGTCGGTATTAGAATCGAACAAGGTCTCTTGTGCAGAGACTTGCACTTCTTTTCTATTGATGATTTTGCACTGTATTGTCTCATTGTTCCTACATTTATGACCAGGGGTCCAATCATCACTGCATCGACGACATATGTTTTTCTTCTTTTTTCTATTATCAGTGTAACTGTTAGATGACTTCGATCTATTTTCCATTTTATAGGCATATGATTGAGGTTTGTGGCATCGATGACTGGGATACCAAGTATCTACACAGTACCTACATTGTGTCTCTTTTTCTTGCCGATAATGGTTATCGCCTCTTGTTTTAATTCCTTCCAATTTGCGTTCTGCGGCTTTTGCTTTATGTCTTGGTACTTCTACGTTAGGTATGTCATGCAAATTTAACTCTTTTTGGAGGTATGGTTTAAGACCTCCTAAATAGGTTTCGAGTATTTGCTTGTCAGACAACCCAAATACTCATGTTGATAGGGATTCCCATTGATGAGTGAATTCCTCAACATTTCCGACTTGCTGTAGTCTAGTAAGTTTACTAAAAAATTCATATTCTTTGATTCCTTGAAACCTATTAAAAAAATCATTTTTGAACAAGTTCCAGGTGTAGGTAAAATTATCTCTCTTCCACCATAAGTACCAATTATAGGCATACCCTTCCATATGCATTGATGCATATTTCAGCTTCTCCTCGTCAGATTGAATGTTGTAAATGTTGAAGTATTCTTCTGCTTTGTTTAACCAAGCAATGCATTGGTCTTCACTCCCATTGTATTTCGACAACTCTATTTTTTCCTTAGGTGGGTACACCTTGTAAGGACGACGTTGACTTCCTTTTTCCTTATGGTTTGATGGACTACTGGATGATGGAAGTGACATATCTGAATTACTTCGTTGTTGGCGGTGCTTTTTACCTTTTTTATTCTCTACTATTTTTAACTTATAGCATTTATTTTGTTGTTCAATCGTGCCTCCATATCTAGAAGTACTCGTGTTTCTATCTCTTGCTTAAGCATCGCATTGTTAATCTTTATTTATTTTTGCAATTCTTCTTGATTCTTTGCGAGTGTTTCCTGGGTGGCAACATGAAATGAGGCATCTAGCATGTCTGAATTGCTGACTTGGCCCAGACTGGGTATGAGCCTTTGTAACATCTCGACTAATCTATTATGGTTCTGCATCATGGTGCTCATGTTTTGTGTTAAGGTGTCTATGTTTTGCGTCATGGTACCCATTTTGTCATCCCAATCTTTTTGTTTTTCATTCAGGATGTCAAGTTTGTCATCGAGCCTTCTTTCTAGTACCAAAACAAGCTCGTCTTTGAGTAATGTATTGCTATTTTGCATATTTTCCTTCAAGCATTTTAGGTCAGCGACAAGGGACCTGATCTCCTTCTCCATTTTTTCGATTTGCTCTTTTAGCTCCGCCATGGTCTTGGACCTTGTATGTGGAGGTGTGTATTTCAACGCTATTTTGGTTAATAATATATTAATTTATTTATTATTATTATTATTATTATATTTTTTTTATAAACTATATTATATTTTGTATATATATATATATATATATATTAAATAAATATTATAATAATATATTAATATTTGATTTTATTAATTTTTTTTTTTTTTGCAGGTTTTGGTTTTCAATCTCGTAAAGGGGGAATGGTAAGTGGCGATGGAGATGACCAAAGGTGATCACAAGGGCAGAGGGCACAACGATGGAAAAATTGCGAAGTGGATGTGGGAAATGGTGGCGTTGGCAGATCTCAGGCAAAATGGGAGCGTGGAGGGAAAAGTCACAGAGGGGATAAGTCGGCAGAGGAACGGCGATCAGGCAGCGTGGAAGGGAGGATGTAGAAGGTGGAAGGAAGGGAGATGGAGGGTGTGGGGAGGTAGAGGAGGGATTTGGGGAAATGTGCGACGACATGGAGGTGTGTAGGGCTACGAAGAGGAGACCAATGCGTGGAAGATGGAGATGGTGGAGACGCATGCAGGTAGGAGAGAAGCGGATGGGGGTGCGAGGAGCAACAAGCAGAGAGTGCAGTGGTGGAGTGGAGGTGGGGTGTGCACGAATGTAGCAGCAGGAAACACGTGGGTAGGAGATAGAAGAGGGAAGGAGCAGGTGTGTAGGAGATGGAAGTGGGAAGAAGCAGGCGCGTAGGAAGATGGGGAGATGGATGGAGAGTGAGTGTGTCGGTGGAGGGTGCAGATGGGGAGCATGCAAGTGGAAGAGAAGTAGTAGTGTGGAGCAGCGGAAGAAATCAGAGGATGAGAAACGAGGGATGGAAGAAAATATGGGTGAAATGGAGCAGTGGAGGAATCAAGAATTGATGAGCTGAGTCTGAGCTCAAGTAGGGATTGATGTGTCGAGTCCGAGCTCAGTGCAGGAGCGAATACGCTCTGATACCAAATGGAGCAACTGAATCCGGTTGTCTGTTAGTCGAATCTAATTATCATTTTAATAATGAATATGAATAATAATAATATATTGGATGATGAGATAATTACAAGGGAAGCTCACCTTTATAGGATTTGAGCATGTAAACTGAAGGGGTACACCCTTTCATAAGATAATTAACTAATCTAAATAATATTTTATTTTATATTTGTTACAACAATACTTGACCCATAGGAGTATAAATAACCCAAGCAGCCGAAGCTGAGTTTTGAGTGTGATGGCTAGCACCGTCAATGAATCCTATGTACGCAGAAGACTCCATCGACATCTACCATAAGAAACGAAAGCTAATCAACAAACCCGATCACCATAAGAAAACCGAACTATGCAAAAAATTGTACAACAATATACAACAATCAGCCCCGGCTGAAGATCATGCATAGTATTTTTTAGGATAGAGTCCATTTCTAGGCTCCACCAAGGCTGCACCTTCATAATCTACCAGCTCATAGGTGCCCTTCTCTAACACATGTTTGACTACGTAAGGACCATGCCACATGGGATTAAACTTCCCTACCCCCAAGGGTTCTTTAGCTCGATCCCACAACAGGACCAAATCACCTTCACTAAAATTCCTCGGACGAACAGACTTATCATATTGGACCTTAACGTGATGCTTATTTACTTCTAGAGCCACTAAGGCATCTCAACGTTGCTCATCAAGCTGCTCTAAGTGGACCAAACACTCCTCCAATGTGGAAGTGTCTGGTAAAATCTCTATAACTAGCTTCAACAAAGGGATTTCGCATTCAACCGGCAAGACAAACTCCACCCCATGTATGAGCTAATATGGAGAGAAACCGGTGGCAGTCTTAACCGCAGTTCTATAGGCCCACAAAACAGGATATAATATGATATTCCAATTCATCTTGCTTTGTGCGATAGTTCATTGGAGAATAGACTTAAGTGATTTATTCACTGCTTCAACCTGTCCATTCGCTTGAGGGTAATAAGAAGAGGAGTGCTCCTACTTATACCCTAATTTTGAATCCAACTCTTCCATCATTTTATTCTAAAAGTGCCTACCATGGTCAGTGACAAGCTTTTTCGAAATGTAGAACCGAGTAATAATTTGGTTGAAAACAAAATGCGTGGCTATCTCACCGTCATATTTAATCGTGGGCATAGCCTCTGCCCATTTCGTTAAATAATCGACAGCCACTATAATGTGATGATGCCCCCCAACCGAAGCCGGGTTGCAATACATGAAGTCAAGCTCCCACTTGGTGAAGGGATCGGCGGTGATAATAGGATGTAACGGGGAAGGATGTGAGCGCATATTGCATGCAAACACCTGGCAAGGGTGACACTTCTTAACCACATTGATACAATCTTTGAAGATCGATGGCAAAAAATATCCCACTCTCAATATTTTTTGGGCTATAGAAAGCCCAGCTAAATGACCACCACACGCCCCTCCGTGGCAATCATTCAGCACAGCCTTAGCCTCATCATGGGTTAAACAATGACGTAAAATGGAAGCTACCCCATGGCAGTACAAAGTGTTATCCACTATAAGGTAGTTCTTAGCTACATGACGTAATCGTCGTCGCTCATCCCGTGAAAGGTGAGTAGGGACCTTCAACGCTTGCAAATATACAATGATATCCCCATACCATGGGTCCAAAGTTGAGATAAGGAAAATATGCTCATCGAAAAACGTATCCTCATAAACATCCTCCTCCTCCACACTTGGAAAATCATATATGAGATCCGCAAAGATCAATGATTTCTTCGATTTCACCGAAACAAATTTGAGATCGAACTCTTGCAAAATAACAATCCATTTATTGTATTTTCCCCCAATCATCCTTCTAGTGAGGATGAACTGAAATGGGTTGACATGAGCTACCACCAAGGTTTGGCGAAGCATAATGTAATGTCTCAATCTCTGAACCGCATGAACGGTGGCCAAGGAAAGTTTCTCCACATGGGAATAACAGATTTCCACATCAACAAGGTTTCAGCTCAAATAATATATGACATGCTCGTGGAGCTCCTCATCCTCCTAAACCAAAACCATACCAACCATATCCATGGACGCGACCACATAAATCAAAAAATCGCGGCTATAGTTAGGTGGACTAAGCACGAGGGCTGATGCTAAGGCTCGCTTAAGAGCATCAAAGGACTCCTGGGCTCGCTCATCCCAGTAAAAAGTAGTGTCCTTCTTTAAAAGACACATAAATCCTTTAGTCAAATTGGCAAAATTAACCACGAAAATCCACAAGAAATTTTCCATGCCTTGCAAACACTGAAGATGTCTAATATTACGCAGGGGAGACAATTGAAGTATTGCCTCAACCTTTAAGGGATCGACTCTTATCTCCTCCTTGGATACAACGAACCCTAGCAAGCGACCAATAGTCACACAAAAGATGCACTTATGAGGATTTAACCTAACCTTGTAATGGCAGCATCTTTTGAATACTAATCTCAAATGGTATGGATGACACACTCTCAGACGAGAATGAGCAGCAAGGTCATCCAAATACACTTCGATAATCATTTTGAGATCATGAAAAATTAAGGTCATGCCACTGAAATGTAGCTCCAGCATTTTTAAGACCGAAAGGCATCTTCCAATATGCAAAAGTACCCCAAGGACAAATAAATGTAGTTTTATGTTGATCCTCGGGTTTGATCTGAATCTGATTATATCCGGAAAAATCATCCATGAAGGAGAATACCTTGCTTCCCGCACACTCATCCAAAATCTTATCAATAAATGGTGTGGGAAAATTTTCCTTAGCACAAGCACAATTTAAATCACGAAAATCAATGCATATATGGATTGCTCCCTACTTCTTATCAACCGAAACAGGATTTGAAACCCACTCCGTTAGGGGAACGGAATAGATAAAACTGGCGGGTGCTTTTCTAGGATTCACGACACACAAACATTGTCAAACCAGCTTCGCATTCGGATAGGTCTTAATCTCATGTTCGACAATATGAGGTTCAATACCTGGTATTTCTTCATATGACCAAGCAAAGATGTCATGAAACTCTTTAAATAGCTCGGTATACTCCTTGATCTCATTAGGAGAACAATCCGCCCCAATGTAGATGTTCTCAATTTTGCTAGGATCACGAGAAATATTGATAGGAATAGTAGGTGATAAATTCACCATGTTCCAATCGTCCATCTGACTAAGAGAGATCAATGGAACCACAGGACTACCAATCTTCTCGCTAAGAATCTCCCTAAAGTCCTCACGCTCCATACAGTCAAGCTCAGGAATAAAATATGATCAATGATGTAGCTCTTCCAAGGTGGCTCAACCCTAGACATGGCCTCAATAATGGCTTCATCTGATGGAAAAACATCATTGAGGAAATCATGTGCATGAGAGGACTCAACCACCCATGCAAGCAGCACATACGGGTCTTCCTCCTCCGTCTGCGAAGAGGAAGGACTAGGCTCTACAACAAAATCAATATTTGCTTGATATGCTATCATCGTTGCAGGCGACGGCACATTTGTTTCGATAGGTCCATTCGAAGGACTCGGTGAAGGAAGAATCCAAGGATCTTCCATATGGGTAGTGCAAAAAGACACTGAATTCAACGAGGATGAAGCCCCACCAAAACTAGATCCGATCATAAGAACGAGTGCATGACAGCTAAAGGTTCCCATAAGAGATGGATACATACCCACACCCACACACCCAGTTTCCAGCTGAGAATGATCAATAATTGCGATAGAAGCTCTCGATGATGCACTAACACTCAGATTACAAAATGATGTCTGATCAATCGTAATGATCTTTCCATTAAATGGAAATCATACCACTCAAAACAGAGAAGAGGCTACAGCTTGCATACTATACATCCAATTCTGTCCTAGCAAAAGATTGTAGTCAAGGGGCGCATCAACCGCCTCGACCTCGATCGCGATGGTCTTCCCTCCCAATTGGACCTTAAGAGAAAGAAGAATCTCGTGCAAAAGAAATGATCTACAATCAAAGGCAGTCAACATAGTAGCGGATTGAGACAACTCGGGAGAACCCAAACCCTTTTGACATGACAAAGACATCATAGAAGTAGCGACGCCTTCATCAATCACAGTGTGTGTGATGGTCATATTAAGACATTCTACATGAAGCAAAAGAGACACATAGTAAGGCAAGTGAGGCTACAGTCCCATGGTTTCAAATTTGATAACAGAAGAAGAGTTATCATCATTAACCCCAAGAGCAGAAAGCAAGGCTTTCCTTTGCAAAGGACAAATCTTAAGTACTTCAAGCGCGGACATCACACAAGGAGTTTGTCCCAAATCCTCGAAAATGGAATAGTTCTGGGCGGCTCGGGTATTAGGACTGTGCCCTGAACGCTTTAGGACTCCCTTAGGAATGTGAGGTGCAAATTTAGGTTTATCCATAGGGTTTTCAATACACAAAGGGATCTCAGGTGGAGCGGGTTCTTTTCCAAGGTCTGGTTGTGACGAACCATAATCCTTCGCACGGGTCACAACCTTAGTAGCACACACCATGTTGATGCAACTATGACCAGTATTGGCCTTCGGTGGATTTTGATCTCCACCCGATGCACAATGAGGATCAATGGTCCTCAAGTTCATATTTTGATTATGGGGTAAAGGATTAGTTAGCACAGTTGGGCCCTGTACTATGAATCTCGAGGCATCTTCCATATGAGGGCACAAGTGAGTGAGGTGGTCCTCCTTACACAACTTGCAAGGAAACTTTACCTTACATTTAGGCTGCTTGTGCCTCCCAGCATTACGAGCGTTCTTGTCATTATAATTAGTATTTTCGTTCTTGTTCCCACCCTTACAATTATTTTTACCCTTTTTCTTATTCCTTACAAGCTGTTGGTTTCCCTTCTAGTCCGACGATTGCACAGAATTTACACTCGTCGTTTGGGTGGGTTGAGACGAAGTCATGGCTTGTCCCGACGTGGATTGATTAATAGACAAGTGACTCACTTGTTTCACAACCAAAACCACAGGTTTGGCACTTGTACAACCCACAATGCAATCGGCATGTGGTCCAAGTTTGATCTTGGGATCGAAACTAGATCATGGAGCGTTAGGTATAATCTTATACAAAATTCTGGATTGAGCGTAGATCAAATCCAACTCTTGCCCCCTAAAGATTGCTTGTTCCTCTTTTTGGATTCTGGATGTAGAAACATCCTTCATGATGTAAGGTAACAACGACTTGAGGAACCACTCAAGGAGAAACTCCAGTGGTATAAAGGCTTTAATCAACCGTTTCTATCTACACCACTCTTGAATATGATCTAAGATATCTGTGGCTTTATCTTTTCGAAATGTCGACAAGAGTTCTGTACCAACGTCGTAATGCACGGATAGCTGAAAGTGTTTGAGGAAATTCATGGCAAGGTCATCGAATAAAACGAATGCCCCCCTTGGTAACTCTATATACCATTTCGCTGCAGGCCCGGTGAGGGTGCATTGAAATAGCCTCAAATGGATTGAATCGTCATGTAAGGAATTGGAAGAGCACCAAAGGTGAAAAGTAGTGACATGCTCACTAGGATCTTCTCCAGCTTTGCCCTCGAACTTGGGAATGTCCAAAGGAAGCTTGTTAGGGATGGTCGGCCAAGCTGGGTCATGAGATATCGGATCATTCATAAGTCTCGATAAGTCAGGTAAGTTCAACATTGTGAGGAAATGGAGCCTAGGTTGAGCTGGTCTATGCGACACTCCCTGATAGTTCTGGTTCATGTAAGGCTGATTGCTATAAATACCATGGCCTTGGCCATAATATCCTCCTCCCATTTGACCCGTATAGGGCTGCATGGAAGCATTATTATGGGGTGTACCTTGACTATGCGGTGCTACAAAGCCATAATTGGAAGAGTAAGTAGGTTGTTTATACCTGTACCCATAGGGTTGATAGTTCTGTCCATACTGCGGTCCATAATACTGTGCATGAGAAGCTCCATAAGGTGTCCCATGGGATGTCCCATGAGAAGCTCCATAGTTAGGGATATGGGGAACTCCTTGCGATGGACCATTAGATTATCCAGAAACAGGAATATGACCTCCCGACATAATGGGAGGTACTTGTCTTTGAGATACTACCGTGCGAGCAGTCGCAGTACAAACATGGCTAGTAGCGATATTCGAGCCCGAAGGACCACATGAATGAGGGGGAGGAAGGGTTGTCAAAAATGCATTCGAAGGAGTAGGGTTCAAGGATGAAGGGACATGTGAAGGGATGTAAGTGGTGTTCCCTATGGTCACTTGTCTCGGTTCTAGTATCTGCATATGGGTACTAACACTAGGTCTAGGATGGACATGTGAGGTAGCTTCCACCACTGGGATGGAAGGTGCAATGTGACTAGTGCTCCCAAATCTCTCCGCATGGAAAGGAATAAGAGTGCCCCCAGGCGTAGTTCTAGGTTCAACTGCTGACTCGACATGATGTGCCGAATCAGGTGCAGGGATATCAGATATACCATAATGAACATGACTAGTGCTTGTGGGTTCATGATGAGTCTCGTCGCCAAGAAACCAATACCAGCGACTTGTGAATGAGGGATCATAACCAAAATGTGAAGGTATTTCTGGTAAAGGATCATATATGGGAGTAGAATCTACATCCCCAACCTAGTGAGGTGGAGAAGACATCTCAGGAATCTCATCCTCATGATCTCCCATCGTGTGTGAATCAAAGTAAGAAGTAGTCCACTCTTACTGTCTGTTTCTCTCTCCCAAAGGAGGAGGAGACGTGGAAGGTGGAAGTCCTGCTAAATGACGAGAACAACAAAGTCCCACGCCCAAATCCATAATGACTCAAAAATTAAAAAGACTCGATCTAATTACACAAACCCTAGGCAAACTAGCGTGCACAGAGCATACACCTATAAAATGTAAAGCCAAATCATAAGCAAACAAGGGTAGGATATGTGAGCTCCCGAATGAAGTAGGCATGTCTCTCCTAGGAGAGGCTTGAGACTCCCATACACAACAAACAGAGGTTCGTAACCAATTATAGTGGCCCTCAGCTTCAATGCATATAGCGACTGTGTTGTCCAACCCCTACCTAGCCAGGACACCTGCAGAATAACCTCTGTGATGTACCCCCTCAATAACCTAGGTAAGGCAACTAAGGTCACCTCAATATAATCAATTCTCAGGCAGACAGTCGCAGGCGGGATTGACCGTATGGGCAAGGTAGCAAAGCCTGAAACTCTCAAAAGAGCCCCCAGATATGAATACAATCCTGGAAATATCTTCGGTGCTACTCAGTTATGACTAGGGGTCATCCCAATCAATAACCGCTCACATTTCCTAGTGCTTAACTCCCTTGTAAGAGGAGGATCCTAAGAAACACTAATTATATAAAGGAATTTCACGCTCTCACCTGGACAGACACATAAATGTTTCGTTTAGTGGTCTTGGAGAATTTACTAACAATGAACTATTCCAAGGCCCTAAAACCTAATCTTGTTGGTGCACCCTATAAAAGAAAAGAGTGTAATTTATTTTTTTATGCGTTGATTTTAATTGGCTTATTACTCAAAAGGGAAAATGGTCGTGCAACTAATGAGGTTATGATGCAACAAGAAGTAAAATGCACACCTAAAAATCAATGCAAATGCACTGTGTCAAATGAAAAACGAGGTATGCTACTATGTGAAATGAAAACAAATTCTTCAAATGAATATGCAATCATTCCTATATGAAAATCTGACTAATACTCTCCAAGAAAACCTAATGCAAGTACCATGCAACAATGCATAATGATGCAAAAAGCAAATGTTTTTGTATTTTTTGAATTAAAATGAGATAAAAAGCAAAAGTATGACTCTACAACCCCCAGACTCTACAAGCACTACCAGACAACACCCAAGCAAAGTACTAAGATAAAAGAGACCTAATGCACTAATCCCAAAACAAAAAATAGGAAATAAAATGACAAGAACATTTTCAAAAATTTAAACTAAAAAGTGTCTCTGGTCAGAAATAGAGGTGTATACACAAGCATCCAAGAAGACTCAGTAATCATCCAAACTCACCCAGCAACACTTAATCTTCCCCCAAAAGGAAAAACTCAGGGCATACGCAACTGTGTGCTGAAAATCCGTGTATATACGCGGCTATTCCATCAAAACCGCCTGTACACGCGACTGTGAACACAAAACTCGCGTACAGGAAGAAAAAGAGATAAAAAGGAAGGTAAACAGATAAGCTGAGACAAAATTTACTCCTATCAAACACTACTAGGCAAACATGCCCCCAGAACCAACTCAGAAACAGAGAAATCAAAGCAATTCAAGAACATTGAATGCCGATAAAACCCCCAAAGGAAAGGACTAGGAACTCCCCAGTATGGTCGCCAATTCTGTTACGGAGAAAAATTCCTATGGCTTGGGGTACCACAACAGGCAGAGTAACCACAAAAATCAATCCCTTCCCAATATGCAAGAGAAATAAACATCTAACACTAAAGGATCTCGAAACATACCTTATTCTAGATGGTTGATGTAGATCCCCATTGAGCTTTTCCAATCTCGCTTGTGTTAGCATTTCACTCTCTCAACAATCAGCAAACAAGACAAGCATGATATATAATAGTGTTAGACCTACTCTAGCATATATAATCAATAAAATATAATCATTTAAAAGCATCAATGGATTCAATATTCATTTAAATACACATTATTGGATAGGAAAAGATATTTCTATTAATATAAATCAGAGATTACAAGAATGACAACCTCTGTCGGCACGTCTGCGAACCGGAGAAATTGAGTCCTCCACCTAGGCCTCCACCACTTCAATCCTCCATCTCTCGATAGCAAGCTCACAAGCAAACGCAAGCTTGGGAAGAACACAAAGTTCTCCAAGTGACAAAGGGATGCAGACTCAAGTATAAGCTCCAAGAACAATGGACTATAGTTTTCTTGCTCTTCAATTCCTCTCCTTTCAATGTATCCAAAGGGTTCCTTATATAGTGCTTGAATGGGGTAATGGAAGGTCGAGACTGAGCGATCTCAAGGAATATGGAAGGCCAAGAGACGAGTGACTCAGCTCCACATCAAGGAAAATTCCAAAACTATTTGGCATTTTGCACACATCCCGATGTACACAGGTTTAAGGGTCATATCCATGTATATATGCGAGAATAGGTTTAAAAGTCGTTTATGGAAAATAATGCATGTTTTTAGGGATGACTCTTGGAAACATCAAAGGTACAAAAATGGTCCATGGGGTCCAAAGAGTCTGCAGAGGGACAGGGAAGGCCATAAATGTGTGATCCACCATATGTGGTAAAATCAGTTGTAACACTACTAATGCATGGATAATGCATGGTTACATGGGAAGGAGCGCTTTACCTACGTACCACACTCAGTTTCACTGAGTTAACTAGTTGTTAGTGGTTGTTGGATTTATTGGTCACCAAGGAGTTGTCTATTTGGACTCTAATATTGATTGGGAGACCTTGAGTTAGAGATTCAGTTAGATGCAGTCTTATCCACTTGGAGGATTTGAATTCATTACTCATGCATTCGAATGATACCTATGTAAACTATTGTAACACTGGATATTATTATGATGAATATACTGTAAATTCCTGAGCAATACTTGTCTATTTCTTATGTGTTTTTTTTCTTAGTTTTTATGTTCATTCTCCATTCAATTTCTGCAACGTTATCAGAGCTCTCTACTTGAAGATATAATTGGCATTCAAATTCTAATACTATGACCCAAAGCTACCAAAAACATAGAAAGATCTTGTTGTGTGGAAGACCATAGATAAGAAGGCACTGACATTGATTACTATAATAGTAAGTGAAGAGGCAAGTCAACATATACTACTTGCAATATCTTTTTTTAATGCCTTAAAAATATTAAAATACCCATATGACTTGCATTTCGAGTTGGAGCTAATTCAAATGATGTTAAAGTTGTTCAATTTAGAAGTGACAGAAAATGATCCTATGCTTGTTGCATATGATATTACAGCAATCATGTATATGCTCAATTCCAATTGTATGAAGCCAGACCTTCTCACGGCCTTCGTCAAGTTCCTCTATCCCACATATCGACACTACCTTAGATCACTTCAAGCTAGTGAAAAATTGAAGGAACTCACCTTCGACTCTCTGGTGGATAAGATTGCAAACATAGAAATTTTTTTGGAAAGGAGACCCTCCAACCCACTTGAGAGACCTTGTATCTTGCCCAAAAAGAAAAGAAACAGTCAAAAGACTCTTATAAGGGATAAAGAAACAAAATAGGGCATGGAAAAAAGAATTTCAGAGGCGAGGGCGAGGGGTGGGGATAGAAACAATACAAACAAGATACCGAATTTACATTATGGACGTTATGGGAAGGGTGGACATGATGCATATCATTGTTAGGCTCCATGACGGACAATCAAAGAGAGGCATAATCAACAAAAAGAAGATAGAGGTAAATCCCAAGATACTAGTAAAACTCTTGAATCTGCTCATTTTATTGTTGCACACTACAATATTAAAATAAATGAAGTCACTTCAAACTTTACACCTTGGAAAGATACTTGGATGCTAGAAACGGGTGCAACATCCCACATGACCTTGAGAAAATATTGTTTTGAAGATTTGGATGAAAATATAGATGGCATAGTGTATTTTCTAGATAATTCCATCCTTAAACCAAAGGGAATTTATTCCATCAGGCTCAAGAAGGTACATTGTCTTCTAATATTTTATGGCATGCTATATATGGATATATCAACTATAATATTTTGTATTGGTTAAAAATGAAAGGTGTTTATGGTTTCCCACCATTCCAAAGAAGTTGAAACAATGTGATGCATGTATTCTTGGCAAAGATAGTAAGAAGCCATTTTATGAGTCCAGTTTCAGAGCATGTAGAAAGTTATAGTCGAGAAACTTTGACCTATGTGGCCCCATGCGTGTTACTTCTACCAATGGTAATAAAAATATCATGGTCTTTGTTGATGACTACACCTGAATGTGCTGGGTATATTTATTATAGAAAAAAATTTGAATAATTTCAAACATTCAAAAATTTCATGTATGCATTGAAAATGAAGCACAATCTCACATTGGCACACTTCATACTAATAATGTAAAAGGATACACTTCTAATGATTTTTAAAATTATCTCCATCAACATGGGATTAGGCATCAAATTATAGTTCCATATAATCCTCAATAGAATGGTGTGGCAGAAAGAATGAACATAACTATCTTGCATATGGTAAGCTCCATGCTATTTTTCAAGAATGTCAAATTGATGTTTTGGGGTGATGTAGCTTTATGTGCAGTCTATTTGAGAAATTAAAGTCCAATTCATGCCCTTGGAAACAAAACTCCACACGAAATGTGGTGTGTCCACATTCCTTTGGTGAGGCATCTTAGGGTCTTTGGTTCCACCTACTATGAGTTGATACTAAAGGAACAAAGAGACAAGCTCAACGCATGGAGTCGAAAATGCATTTTCTTTGAGTACTCAAACACCACCAAGGAATATCTTCTTTATGATGAGGTAAAACAAAGTTTATTCTTTTCAAAGATACCATTTTTTCTTGAAATTAATAAATCATTTATTGAAAGGAAGCTTAATTGTCTGGAAGAACTTACCCATGTAAATACATTTCATGAAGTTGATAATGAAACTCTACATCTTGAAGGGGGGATCTCTATCTTGGATTAATTTTTTAAATTTCCTTTTGCAACACCAACACTCCCTTGGGAAGAAGAAATTCCTTTCGCTTCATCAAAAAAAAGAAGTACAACTAGGTGATGTGACCGAGATTATTGCAATATTAAATATTAAAGAGGATGAAGCACCACCAACTGAACAATGTGGACCTTCACAAAAAGTTCTGAAATGGGTCTCAAAGACACTTGAAAGTGTCCATCCATATGAATTTGGAAGTATGGGACCAAGAAGTTTGGCCAGACAAGAAGATGGAAGAGATGTAGATAATTCATACTCCGGTGATGTAGAACATATGGATGTCTCATATGATTGTGAATTGAATTTATATACTAACCTTGAACCAACTCCCTTTGAATAAGCTTATACTTGTGATAAGTGGAAAGAATCCATGCATAATGAGTATGATTCTCTCATTAAGAATGGAACTTGGAAGTTGACACCCTCCATTTGGAACCAAACCAATTGGTTGCAAGTGGGTCTACAAGAACAAGTAAATAACATATGGCTCACTTGATAAACACAAGGTGAGGCTTGTGGAAAAAGTTTATATGCATAATGAATGCATTGACTATGAATATACTTTATCCCCCACAACAAAATGGGTTAACATCTGAATTTTTTTTTATCTTTGGATGCACAAAATGGGTGGAAAGTTCATCAATTGAATGTGAATACTGCTCTATTTAAAGGATACCTGAAAGAGAATGTCTTCATGTCTAATCCAAGAGGATTTGTTGTGAAATAGAAAGAAAAAAAGGTATGCAAACTCATCAAGTCATTATATGGCCTAAAACAAGCACCTCATGCATGGTACAAAAATCTAACTGAGCATCTTCTGAAGTTAAATTTCGAAGATTTTAATCTTTATGATGTAACACTATTTGTAAAAAAATTTGGAAGATCTATTGTATATCATGTGGTGTATGAAGATGATCTTTTGATGATAGGAAACAATGAAATCTATATTGCATCCATAAAGAAAGAATTGAAGGGCTTTGAGATGACAAATTTGGAACACTTTCACTACTACTTAGGCATCGAAGTGACTCAAATCCCTAAGTACATATTCATCTCCCAAAAGAAGTATGTTGGACAAATATTGAACATATTTTGCATGACAAAATGTGACCCTCTCTCTAATCCAATGGAACATAACTTGAAGCTCACATCAAAAGAAGGCGATGAATATGAGGTTGCAACCAAGTAAATACAGCTTGTGGGAAGCCTTATCTACCTTACCACCACCCGACCATATATTTAATTTGTTGGAGATCCTTTCAAGGTTCATGCAAAAGCCTTATGAAGGAAATTGTGTACTACGAAAAGAGTTATAATATACTTAAAGGGGACTTAAGACTATGGACTCTAATATTCTAAGGTGGATGATTTCAAACTATCGGGTACTCTGATTCAAACTTTGAGGACAACAAAGAGACTGGAGTGTCTACTTTAGGCTACCTCGTGAGTCTTGGATAAATAGCTGTCTCATGGAGATCACACAAACATTTAATTCCAACATATTCTACAATAGAGGAGGAAGAATATGCGGTTGTTACAGAAGCAGCAAAGGCAATTGTGTGGCTTAGGAAAATACTTGAATATTTACAAGAGAAACAAGAGAACTCCAGTCACTTACTGATCGATAATACTTTTGCAATCAAGTTGGACAAGAAACCCAAATTCTATGATCGAACCAACCACATCAACACGAAATACCATTTGATTCGACATCATTTATAGGTTAATACAATTCATTTGAGGCATTATTTCACAATTGAGAAAATTGCAGACATCTTCATCAAAGTGCTTGAAAGAGAAAATCTTGAAAAGTTCAAAAAGATGCTTGGACTCATGAACACCTCTTCAGACTAAGGGGGGAATGTTGAAAGTATAATCCACAAAGATTATGGTTTCATGTACATAATAATCTTCAAGAATATGAAAATCATTCAAACACTTCAAGCACTCCAAGGGCCATTCTCTATGTATAAATAAATGAGTTTTCTCAATGAAATTCAATCAATGAATTTCAGATGTTATTCCTCTGATTTTGATATTTTTAAATAACAATTATAATAACTATTTAGAACACTAAATTCTCATATATTTTCTCATATTGAAATCTTAAATTTTGTCAAAGATGGGAACACTTTTCTCTATAGTAATGAAATTCGAGACATGAGAAATAAAGAATATGATAGATAGGTAATATTGCTCACTTGTAATCTTAAATTTCAATAATCCAAATGGATATTAAATATTGGTTGTCAAACCATGTTTTTTCATCATATGTTTTGCTAAGTTGTTGATCCATAAACTCCAAGACCTTTTAGCTAACCAACAAGAATTTAAATGTGAATTGTGCTTAATTACTAAGTTTTCAATAAGGCATAAACATTAAGCTTAAAGAGAACAACATGAACATAATTATGAGGATATACAGAGACTGTAACCAATAAAATGAATATTGAAACTTGTTCACGGAGTTTGGCTGAGAATCTCTACATCTCTGGGTCCACTTCTAGTGCAACCGATTAAATTAATTCTTAAAATAAAAAAAGTTACATCAATTCTAGAAAATGACAAAAATATGACTATGTGCAAAGCCTAACATACATACTCAGTGCAATACCTCAAGCATACAAATGAAGACTCTTTTTCTTCCATGCAGTATCTCCAAGAACTAGTCAACACATTGTCTGCTTCTACAGTATGAAATTCCTCTTTATATAATGAAATTCACTAAAGTCTTATTGTTCCAACTATGTATTTCTTCCTTTATTCCCTATTTCTGTATATTTCTCTACCCCCCTGGACATGTCTAAATAGTTTTTTTAAATAGAAGAATTCAACATGTGAAGATATGTGGATAACTTGCCTAATTTTAGAAAAAAAATCCATCACAATGCCCAAATTATGTGTAGGATAAGAATCCATGCCTAGATTAGGAGAAGAATGGAACAAAATATGGATCGAATTCAAATATGCATGTCCAAAGATCTCTGTTCAAACTAAAAAATCAAATCTATAGATGTGATTTCCATTTTAAACTAGGGCCATTGATTTAAATATGTCGTCGAGCACATTGGAACATCGATCGACAATTAGCCACTATGACCCTGAATGTCCAATGTTGACTTATCTAACACCAACATGTTCCGATGATCTTCTGACTATTCTGACCCCGATGTCGGAAGTTAGAAGTCGAAACTGGAAACACAACTTCCCTAACTATCCTCTCCACCTCCGGCCTTCCGACCTTTTGACTATTCATATGTCATAAGTCGAAATTCAACAGTTGATATGGGATTAGAAAAACTATCATTTCCTCTCTCGACTTCTGCTTACGGTCTAATATGATTTAGAAATTGGAGATAGACTATGCTTCCTCATGTTGCTTATCGAAAGATAATTGGTCCAAATGTCAAAACTTCAACTTATGATAACGTCCACATCCGAAGTCCAAATTTCACAAAATGGGTATCACCGAAAAGCTTTCGATAGCTCTATATAACTATAAACTTTCCTTAATCATTTGAAGAGTTTGAAATTTAGTCATTTAGGAGATCCTCCTAGATTAGCTGTAATATCAAATTTCAATAATCCAAATCAATAACTTCATAGTAGTAAATTGTGATTTAAGGGGTTTTAAAGGGGAAATTTTAGGGGAAAAATTTATACCATGGGTTATTTTTAGACCTTTTTTCCCAAAAAAGATTAATTAATTTCCATTTTTTTCCAAATTGATTCACCCAAATTCTATAGGATAAAAAATTTATACTCAAATAATCGTCAAAATTGTTTAGCATCTATTTAAAACCCTTAGAAATTTGAACCTTTTTAAAAATTTATCGCCCAACATTTTATTTTTGGATATTAAAGAATCAATAAGATTCACTAAGATTTCTACACTTCAAGAAAATTATAGGTCCTTAAAATTTTCTCTAGTTGTTTTTCTTTCTTAAATTCTCTCAACTTTAAAATTGAAATTGCAATCTCAACATAGAATATATCATTTCTTAAACATTAACCTACCAAAGTGGGGGAAAGTCATCTAAATTTAGATGATATCATTTTAAAATAACCCTTATTAATATCAATAAAGAAATTTATTGATGTTTTTTCAATCGAAGTCACCGTTTTAGCGGGGTGGAATTCTAAAATTTCTTTTATCTTTAGAATCTTCATGGTTACCGTTTTCTTCCAATCTTGTTCCAAATTAGAAATTAGCTCTAGTGTGGCTTAGAGGTAAATATTTCAAGTCCGTAATAAAAATCACAAATCCAACTAAAAGATTGTTTGAAGGCTAAGAATGGCCTAAAACTCTCAACTATAATGTAATAGCACATTGAATTTAGGATTGACAATTTATAAAATTTAAAACTCTCAAGAATAAAGTTTGCACTTCGAAAGAAAGAGGTAAATATGCTGTTCACTCCTTTTTAGTGCTTTATATTATGTTGTTCACTCCTTTTAAGTGTTTGCTTTATATTAATTGTTGAAAGTTTATTAAAAACTAAATTTTTATGAATAAAAATATTTAAAATTTAATTCATAATTATGTTTAGAAATACTCTACATATGGGGAGATCTTGTAATGTTATATAACTTTATGTAAAGTTACAAGACTAACAAAATAATAAAAATAAATTTTTTAATTATCAACCAAGATAAATGTCGACCAAAAAACAACCTAATATGAGCGAGATCTTGTAACGTTTGTTACTAACAAAATAATAAAAAATAAAAAATTTAATTATCGGCATGTCAAAAAAACAACCTAATATGGGGGAGACGTTGTAATGTTCCTACCTAACAAAACAATAAAAAAAAGTAAAAATTTAATTATCCGCAAAAAAAATGTGGGGAAAAAAAAACACAATATGGGGGAGATGTTATAATGTTCCTACCTAACAAAGTAATAAAAAATAAAAAATTGAATTATCCACAAAAAAATGTTGGCCTTGCCTTCTAAACAACCCATGGTTTTATTTTACATGGTTTAGGAGTGCCTTGCACATGGTTTTCTAAACAACCCATGGTTTTATTGTACATGGTTTACGAGGGCATGGAAATGGTTTTAAGACCATGTGCAATGCCTCTTAAAAACCCATGGTTTTAGGAGGTCTTGCATATGGTTTTAAAACCATGTATGGGGAGATGTTGTAATGTTCGTTCCTAACAAAATAAAAAAAATAATAAATATTATGTCCCCCATAAATAATATTAAATACTAATAATAAAATTATTGTGTGTGGGCCTTAAATAAAAAGATGCGTCTTTTGGTTTGAATCAAATCAATGGCTATATATAGGACACACCAAATTTGATAGCTCATTAAGTGCAATACCTAAGAAGAAGTTTGTAACTAGAGAGATTTGGTCCCTCTAACTTAGAACTTGGATGTAAGCTGATAATAATAAAAAATGACATTCATCTACATCTACTTAATAACTCATGAATAATAAGTAATAATTTAATTATATCTAAGTAAAATAGGTCATATCTATAATAATACATATAGACTCAAAAACAAAAATTAATATAAAAATATATACCATATGAATTCACAATTAAAATTAAAAAATGTTAAATTAGACAAACTTAAATTAATTATCAAATAAATCCATACTAAATTCTATATCCTAATATTAAATAAATTGTAACATATATCTTTATATATTATAATCTTTTAAAAAATATTAAATAAATTATAACATATGTCTTTATATATTATAATATTTTACAAAATTAATAATATAATAATAATAATGTTTTAATCTCATTAGTAATTTTGCTTGTAGTTTCCCTTTGTTATTTGAGGTTGATGAATTTGTATGCTATAGAGGTTGCACAAAGAGTAATTAGGTGTATATAGAATCATATGTCCAATAAAATAATGAGGCAAATTTATAGTTATATGGTAGTTAATAAATTAAATAAAAAATATATTGCTTTTGTTAAAAATGAAAAATTAGAAAACCAGAAAAAAAAATCAATATAATAAAACCAACATAGATTTATCTTAACTTTTATCTATTTAGGACTTAAAGGGATTAAATTGCTTAGTTTGAAACATAAAGGGATCAAATTGTTTAGTTTGAAACATTTCCTTAAATTTTGCACTATGAAAAGGTTTGCACCTTAACACATTTTATCCTCAAGGTTTGGTAGATGGCATGGTAGATCTAG
>LPNX010739756.1:40410-79591 GCA_001517045.1 Pseudotsuga menziesii
AGCTCTTCTATGCAACATTCTAACATTGATATAGTTCATATTCAGTTGATTTATGAGCATACTTAATCATCAAGTTTTGTCATCCATTTAAGGATTTTATCCTCTACTAGTATAGATATAACTATTATATTCAAAATAGAGGACTATGGTAAATATAGGATAACAATCACATAATCCACTAAGTTAGTCTCCATGGATAGATTTACAAAATATATGGGCTTGTGTCTATTTCCTTGACAATATCATTGATGACCTCCCACAATTTCCATGTTCTTGCAGTCAATTGTAGTCCCAACTTCGATAATGAGCCTGCATGTTCATTCCTCTCTCTATAGATATGGTTGAAAGAGTATTCTTCTAAGTGGTCTAGCATCTTATGAATGTCATCAAAGAGAGGCCTCAAGTAAATTTTATTAGGGGATCCCTTATGGTTGAACCAATTGATGATGAGGAGAGAGTCTCCAAAGAATTACATATTTATTATATCCTTTGAAATGGAAACTCCCATAACCATCTTGATTGCAGATAACTGAACTAGATTATTTGTGGCCCGGTCTAGTCCAACAAATATTTTATAATAATGGTTGTCATTGATGTAAAGCACACCCCTAGAGCCTCCCATGCTAGGATGTCCCTACATCATGCCATCGAAGTAACACCATGGATTGGTGTGGTCTATGATCTCCTCAACTATAATCCTAATTGATTTGGGTTTTTCCCTTGGGGGGGTGTTCTAGGATGGTCAAGCTCTTGGATGCATATGCTTATGGGGGGGTAAATGTATCTTGGAAAATATTCAAATTACAAGCAAGCCATGCACCCCATATCATAATGATAGGGATGGATATGTAGGCGTCGTATGCAAAGTTGTTTATCCAATTATGAAACGCTTCACTAATATCTTCACCATCCCATATAAAATTCATATATGTAACTTGAATGACAAATTTCCACATTTCATAAAAATAGGTACATCATATGAACATGTGATGGGTGTTTTCACCATAAGAGAAACATAATGTGCACATGCTAGGTCCAGCCCCAAATATTTTGATGAGATTGTCCCGAGTTGGGACTTTATCTGCTAGAGTGAGCCACATGAATAGTTTGCACTTTAGGGGGAAATTGATGATCCAAATGTCATGGTTCCTCCACTCAACAAACTCGATTTCTTCTATAGCACGAATAGCCTAATAACTTATCTTGGGTTGATATGTACCACCTGATGAGTTTGTGGTTCATAGGATATTGTTAGGCTTCTCCCTAATTCTAACATGTCATTCCTTCAGTGTTGTTATGAACATAATAAGTACTAATTAAATTAAAAAATAAGTAATAATTTAATTATTACTTATCATCTTCATAACAAGAGTTTTGATATAAATCTCTCATTTCATAACAAGAGTTTTGATATAAATCTCTCATTTCTTTTGGTGAGCCACTTTTGTTGAAGGGGGAATTATTAAGGTGATCCTAAATCTGGTGGAGAAAAATATATCCTTTATCAATAAGTGCTTCGACCATGTTCGTCGCAAGTATATGGAGACATTAGCTACCAATCCATGGACTAAGTGATTTTGGAACTAAGTTATCCTATCATTAAACCATTAATTTATATAAAAAAAGTTTACATATTAAATCAGTATAAATTCGTCTCAGTGAACACTTTTTTTAAAATACAAATTGTAAAAAAATTTACACCTGAAATAATTTAATTTATCAGAACATATGATAAATCTAAAATTAAAATAAGTTTATACCTATTTTTATAATAATAAAAAGCATATTCCTTATGATTCTCAAAACATAAAAGCATATTCTTCAAGGAGTTCATCATTAATTCTACTTAAACTTATGTTATAGAAGGGAGGAATAACACTCAAAACATTTCATGCGTATTATATAGAGTTGTGATTCTTAATTCAAATATTAAATTGCTTGGACTGTTTTACAGTCGTTATGTATAATACAAATTTAGAAATCGTGAGAAAGGAATCCGTTTTTAAGTTAAATACCGAATCTCTTATACATCCATAAGGTTGGTGGCAAACTACACATTGTATACTTATACTAAAACTCTTTAAATATAAATATTTAAACTATATTAAATCACATCTTTTCCAAAATACTTCCATTTTACCTTTAAAAAATAAAATAAAGGAAAAACCTTCAGATTNATTATTATTATTAATATTTTTGCATATTTCACCATTTTCAAAAATATTATTAATAATAATATTTTTGTAATAAGAATGGTAAATTTGTATTTAAAACCAAAAAAAAGAGCTATGGCCACATTGTACAACATTTTTGTAAAAGAATTAAAACCATGTATATATGGGATGATTCCTTAATAAGCTTCATGGTGGAAAACTCCTTAATAAGATTCATGGTGGAAAACTCCCAAATTTTCTTCTTACGTTATTTTTTCATCCTAAACTTTTGCTTGCAAGAGTACACTCTGATAAATTGCAAGCATAGAAGAATACAAAAACTGAACATTATATTTTAGTGGGATGAGGAGAAGGCCTTCCCTTAAGCATAGGGTCCAACCTTCTTTGAGAGCCCAATGTTACATTTTTTTAGTCTCTTTCTCCCTTCTTTCTATTTGACTTTCGTCCTCTTGTGCGAGGAGGAGAGGGAGTAGCATCAGAGGGCTCAAGATAACTTCATTTTTTTTTGCAAATGGAGCTACTTCCTCATCAAATTGATCTATCTCCAATACTAGTACTTCCTCCTGAGTGTTTACCGCAATTCCTTCTTCGATCAAAGTGTCGCTACCTCTTCTCCTACCTGAGCCATTTCTTCAATCAGTGGTATAATATTATTTTTCTTTTCTGAGTAATTTTGGGTTGGAGTTAGACCATTCTTTCCAATATTTGGTTCAGGAGAACTTCATACTTATTACTGGAGGAAGGTTCAGGTTGTGTTGCAACTTGGGGGCTTTTGGCATTCTTGTTTCGACGATGATTAGAATCTTGTTGAAACTTGGCATCTTGCTCTTTCATGAGGTTCTTTTGTGATAGGTTGGCTTTCCTTTAGGAGATTTTGAACAGTTCTTGATGAAGTACCCATATTCATGACACAAGTTGCATTTAAATGGTATTTTCTCATAGGCAAGGGGTTGAAGATGGCTCCGGCTCTCCAATCCAAGTTTGATTGCGTCCAAAAGCTCATTCCCAAATTTTATTTCTACATAGATCCTAGCACAAGAGTAAATTCCTCCTTTTTGTTTAGCGTTGTCTATAAATCGCCTAGCTTGTTCCAAATGTCTTTAAGGGATTCTTTCCCCACAAGAACATAGGCAGATTCGATAATCTGACCCACACAGGAAGTATGGTTAGTTCCATTTATGGATCGAAGTCTAAAGACTAGTGAGTGAGAAACATGCCTATGGTATCCATGAAGTATGGTCCTCCTCTAAAGATCACATATTTCTCTTCCTTATTGTTGAATAGAAACATAAAAAGCCTCATGGACAAGCATAAATAGATACAAATTTTTGAATCCTTGGATCCCAGTGCTCAATTGTCCAATCGAAAATTGCTCGAGGCCTGGGTTAGAGTCCTATAAAGTTCCCAACCAGAGCTTGTTCGTGAAGAAAGAGGGCTTTATTCAATATCTCAGGTGAGACTTCCAAAGTGGGGATTTCATCAACCTCCTTAAAAATTCGAGTCTAATGGCTCCTCAGGCCAAAGGATGCAACCTTCACCAAAGATGAAAAAGTGAAATCCTCTACAATGGAATCCACCGAAGAAGAGGAGTACCACAATCTTGAAGAAACCTTGATGAACCAACAAAACCAAGGTAGTTAGATGACCTCAATGAAAAAACAACCCCATGGAAATCGATTCTATGCATGGGTTGAAAGGATGACTCCTAAACGGACGAATCTTGGATTAAAGCAACAGTCTTAGCAATGATGACGGCTACGAAAGAAACCCTAATTGTAGGCCACAACTGCTTGACTTTTCCATCTCAAAATTTAGTAAAGGTTCATGTAATGGTTTTGTTTATTAATAATAAAATGTTAATAATAGTAAGGAATATTTTTGGGATTTCCATAAACATTGAAATCCATTTAATATTTTCCCTTCTAACCAAATGTTTATACTTTTGAATTTTTAATTTCCAAGTAACATAACGTCTTGTTTATAAATTTTATCCATTCACGATGAAATTTTATTAGTCCCTGCCTATGGAAGAGACTATATGTTCCGCTCTACTCTATTAATTTGTGTGTGGTATAAAATGACCATATAAATGACTAAAGTTTATAACAAATAAATATTTTTTGGATTTTTTAATATTAAATGTTTTCAAATGTGTTGCACTTTCATTGGATCATAGACCATGATTTGACTAATGTTATCATTGACGTGATTTGTGAGAAATAAAAATACTTACTCCACTTTAGTTGCAAACATGATTTTTTATCAAGATTTCATTTCATTGCATGCATACTTTGACTACTTCTCTATGTAATTGTTGTGCCATTCACCCACTACTTGGTTATTTAGGGTGTCAAGATACACACAACATAAAAAGTGGTAGGAACCCCCTTAAATTCTACAAAAAAGGGGAACGGTTATGGACTGCATTCTCTTTTCTTCATGTCCTATTTGCTTTTACTAACAGGTAAGAAGGCATGTTCTAGGTGGAGTGTTATATTTCTTGGCCACGAGGAGAGGTTATCCACACAATTGTTATAAAAAACAATAAAAGGACAATAAGATCCCAAAGAAGGGTGCCAATATGTTAATTGTTCGATTTGGGTTAAAATAGTGGAAAAGGCCCTAGAACTAGGTTAGTACTCAAGAGGTGCATTGAATTGTCCTCTAAATCTATGTAAGGTATGTAGAGGATATTGAACACATAATAGACTATTTGAGAGGCCTTAATAAAACAAATCAAATTGTTTTTCGTAAGAAACCTATGATTTTCTATGCAATTCTCTCTGCATTTTCCATGTTTCGGTTGTTTTGCTGCATTTAATTGTTGTAAATGCAAATTCAGACCAACAGTTTATTTGAAAGATATGGTTTCTTTAGTTGCTCAAAGATTCTTATGGTTTTCTAGTTCTAGTGGATGCATTTCCTGTTGCATCTGTCTTACAACAAAATTGCAAGGCTTTTGGCAAAGAGAGTTTCTAGGCAAGAGTGTCTTCACCATTTACTCTAGCTCTATGTATTGTTGTTTCAACTTATAGTTGGCAGTAGAATGGAACCCAAAATTGTTTTTTTACATGTGTTTCCATTTGGAAACCGTCTATTTTGACTTTTTGATGTGGTATCTAGCTCGCTTGCAAACTCCTGGATGGACGATTAATAAAGTTTTGAGAAAATCACACATTCTGGAGATGCAGGTTCAAATTTTTGCAAGCTCTCTTGAATTTTGGGCAATTGACACCTTGGAATAACTTGAAACTGTGACGATATGTAAGTTCAAATTTTGTGTGTTATAGAATATCTCATTTTAGTCTTAGGTGATTAGGTGGGTCGTACCACCGATTACATAATCTTGTAAGATTACATACTTGTAACAAATGTACTAAACCCTATCTTCCAATGTACTTAACCAGATGTCTCAAAGGCTTTAAGAATATTGTTTGTAAGTTAATAGTAGATGGGAAAGGTTGTTCCTTGCAGTTGATCTACCTTATGTAGGTATCTTACTTATTCCTTGATTATCATGAAAATGTAATTTGTATATTTCCGTATATGTAAGATTTGTAGATCATAAAGTAAACGACCATTAAGTATTGTTGCAATGTATGTAGTAAAAAAAATTGTTGGTGGCTTTTTAAACCTTGTGTAGTCAAGCATCTAAGGGTGATAGCTTGGTTAATGATTTCAGAAGAGATATGAACCTAAAACCTAAAATATTCATCATGTCATTATTGAGTCTTACTCAACTTTAAAATTCTTGAATTGTCATTTCAAAAATGCTATTAGAGATACAAGGATTGGATTTTTGTTCAAGATGTAATGATGACCACTCCATCCTCACACTTTAGATAGAACTTTTGGGGTTCTATTAGTATATTTTAAAACTAGATTATTCCACTATGTAATGGAATTAATAAGTTTTACATTTGTGTTTACACCTATTTCTAAATGAAGAAGTTGTTGAAGTTCTCATTTCACTTCTCCATTAGTAATCTTAAAGATCAATACTAAAGTAATTGCACGATTTATCGAAATGAAGTTCTCAAAATAACCATCCTTTCGTGTATTTTGTAATTGTGCACTTATTATTACCCACTGCATTGCTTCTTTCAACCTACTACCATTATTTGGACCCCCCATGCAAATAGTGGTTTGCATTTCATGGCTTTTGATATATGTTACACTCTCAAAATTTGTTGTGGTCCTTTGGCCCTCGCTACTTATAAGAATTCTTGTAACTAACAGCCTAGGAATTTGGGAATTCATTCAATCCTTTGCATTTATTATGATTCCTTTGTTTCAACCCTCCTTTGACTTCATAGATGGTATACTTGAGTTTTTTTTGCACATACATCCTTTGCAACGTCAGAAGGTTTATGGTGGTATATGATCTACAAGTCTAATGGTCTTCCCTCATTGGAAACTTATTTCTCCCATATTACATTATGTTCGTTTGGAGGACATATTTGACATATGCTTTACGTTTTGAATGTCTTGGAGACCTATGTTGATGGAACAAATATTTCTTTGAGCTATAGCTTAATATGTCCCCTCCTGTTTGCATTTCAAGCAATGCTTTTACACATAAACTATACTTTGGAAATTGCCACTTATTTCATCTATATCCTATGGCTATTGTGGTTTTATGGACCACAAATGTGTTTAGATTGGTCCATGTTTTGGTTTCATTTGAAGAAGTTAAAACAAGGCATCTCATGTGACTTGATGGTTTTGTTTCAAAATCCATAGTTATCTAAAAATATTTCAACTATTTAGTGAGTTTATATAATTTATTGTTTGAGTGTTAGTATAAGTTCTTATTTAATAGATAGAGACTGTTCTGTGAGTTTTAAACATTTTTTATGGGGTATTTCTTGTTATCTGACTAGAAAACAAATGCTTGGTTTTATTTTTCCTTTTAATAATTGCATGCCTTTTTGGAGTCTGCATCATTGTAGCCTTTATGGGTCAATGTGTAATTCGAAAGTTTGTCATTTTGTTGGGGAGAACATCCATGGTAATTTTTATTCTGGATTTTGTGATCTTCTTAAGTTTTTTTACATTAGGTAACTATATATAATCTTTATGTTTATTCTAAGAAGTTTCTAGGGAGGCGTATTGACAACATTTACTATGTGTAAATCCTAACAAAAACTATGTGCTAAAATATAAAAATATTTATAATGGATGTGTTATGTCTAAAATTTCATGATATGAAATTTTATAATAGGTGAAGTAGGTATAGTTAAAATGGTTAATGAAATTGAGATTGGAAACTACATGAACTTTGAGAGATTTTGGGTGAATCCATGAAGATTGGTAACACGTTTTTGCCAAAAGAGATGAGGAAATTTTCTTTTTTTTTATTCATTTATTAAATCGAAGCCCTAAAAACTCATATATGTATTGTGAATTCCTACACACAACAAAAAAAACAAATTGTACAGAATTATGTTGTCTTTTCACCTATATTTTAAAAAAAATGAATATGTCGAAATTGCATTTAATAATAGGTTTGTTCTTGTAAATTTTAAAAAAGTTAACAAGTTATTTATGTGTACACAAAATAATTTATTGATAAATGTATAATTTTTGGAAAAAAAATATATGAACATGATCTACACAAAATGCACTGGGATGCACATTTTTTTAATAAATTTATTTTGAAAAATTATATTTTTTTATTAATCTTCAAAACTAACCACTCAAATTTTTAATTGCATTTTGTAGACATGTGTTCACAGAAAGTACTTTCTTCTTACTAGTTACAAAAATTGAAGAAAAACAAATACTCGTTTGAAAAGATGCATTACTCTAGGGCGTATTTATTTTTTTAAATTTTTTGGTTGTGGACTTTTTATGATATTGATTTTTCTTTTCTCTGATTCGAAGTTGTGGACATGGTTTTCTAACTGTAAGTTTGAAAAGAAAATGAAAAAAATAAATCATATGAAATTAGAAACCCATAAATTATATGCCAATGGATAGACGATTATTTGACAAATCTATTGGTATGAAGTGCACCACCTAAGGTGTATCCTAGGATAGAGTTTAGGCAGGGTAAATTGTTACACATAAATCTCATCGTCATCATGTGATGAGATCCCAAAAATCAGTATTTTCCCTGAATCCCAAGTTGTGAAGTGAAAATACTCTCCCAGACATCAATCCTACATATGAAAATCCAGCTCCGCTCATGCCCTTAAGTCAATAAGTGTTACCTTCTTTAGCAACGCCTTTAATCTTTTGACAGTAGGTAGTGTCGCCGCCTTTACCTCTTGTTCAAGGCGTAGTTCTTCCCTGCACCGCTCTGTCATAGTGAGGAAGAAGCGGTGCCCTTGGTAAAAAGTGAAAAAGAGAGGCTTCCATGAAGCTTCTCGAAGGAAGGATTTGGAGCACCCTTATCCTTACACCTAAGTACCACCTGGACTCGAGATCCATCCTTTTGGGATCTCCTATCCACCTTACCCACCATTTACTCAACCATCTGTATCCTCCCAAGGCCTATAAAAGGAAATATGATATCCATGATCGAGAGGGAGCAAAGTTATGTTGTTTCATTGACATTCTGGCTCAAAGAGACTCATTCTATATCTCCACCCATTCTAGTGCAAGTCTTCCAATTATGTTGTGAATTATTTGTTCTAGATCTGAACCATTCAGACTAGAGGAACAAATCTTGTCTGCAAGAGGTGCATTTTTCCTAGCAACAAATCTGGCGACTCCGATGGGGAAGATCTTTCAGCACATCTTATCTTCCTTGGTCTTCAAACTCTTGTCTGAAATCCAAGCTCCAGTCTTTCATCAGTTAGATCTACTAGCTGATCTAGTGATATCTTGTTTCAGTTCATCAAATATACTAGTTGATCTAGTGATATATTGGTCTGGTATCACTAGATATGTTCAGATCTGAGTCCTTCTTACCTTCTGTACTTCATATTCCTGTCAATTCATGATTTTTATGCCAGTACTTCAGTGATTAACTTTGTTTTTTTGCCATTTTTTTGTTTTCTGACTTCTACAGGACACTGCGCATGCACTATGGGTAATAAGCGGTGCCACCGCCTGTATTCAGTGATCAGTAAGCGGTGCCACCGCCTATTCGTAGTAATCAAGAAGCGGTGCTACCCTAGAATCGCTCTATCAATGACCCTCGAGAAGCGGTGCCAGGTAGGCCTTTTTAAGACTTGTCATTGCAAAGTTTGGTTTGGTTTTTGCTTTTAGTTCTGAATGTTTAGGATTGTTTGCAAAGATCTAAGTAGTTAAAATTTAAAGCTTACATGTGGTAAATGCTTGTTTTGTTGAATTCAAAAAACTAGGTTAGGCTCATCATCTTCATTGCTTGTATGCTTGGTTTTCATTTTTCGAAAGGAGTGCTTGGAAGCTTTAGCTTAGTAAGATCTCGTTCTTATTGTTTGATAATATTGAAAAGAAAGACTTGCTCATTAGTTTCTTGTTTTCATTTTTTCGTTAAGTTTACGAAAGTCTTCTTTTTGCTTGTTGAAAAAGAAATTTATTTGTCGAGATTTGGTTATAATTTCGTTTGAAGATGAATTATTGGATCTCTAACTAGCCTCATAAGCTATTAGATCTTCATTTTACATTCTTGTCTCAATCAAAAGAAAAATTATTAGTAGTTTTAAGTTAGATCTTTCCATTTTTGAAGAAAAAGTGTAAAAGTGCTTAGTATGCCTTTAAGTGTTTTGTCTTTCTTTTTAGGAAAAGAGATATCACCCTATTTGCTTGCTTCCAAAGATTAGATTAGAAGTATATTGCTTGTTTGTATTCTCAAAAAAATTTGTTGATTTAGACTGTTTGGGAAAGTTTTGGTTTTGAAACAAAATTGAAAAAGAAAATACTCTCTCCTTCCCGTAAGTAAGCATGCTTTGAATGGTAAAGAGAAAGAATTTTGCATATCATAATTGCATGGTTTTACAGTTTTGTCATAGCTCCATGCATTCACCTAACCGTTCAACTTAAAATTAACGGTAGCTATAGGTTAAAAATCTTAATAACTTGAGTGATAGGTTAGAGACGTGTTCCAACATCGTAAAATGTAGGGGCTGTCGTTTATTTCCTGCACTACAACCCAAGACCTGCGCAGTTCTTCAATGTACAGTCGGTATATAGAACGGCCTATCACGTACCCTTGAGGTATATCGAAAGGTACTCCATGTACTTGATTGTATATCGAAAGGCACCTTATGAACAGTTATGCATTAGACAACACTACTATAGATTTAAACTCCCACGTACCTTGCATATATTGGGAGGCCCTTCTAGGATTCCTGAGACCATCTGAGAAAATCCCTTTTGGTTGTCTTGTTGGCGCAATACACCGAAAACAACACTCTGGGAGATTACTATGCACATGTCGTCCAGGTAGTCAGGTATTCAGGTGAGGGAGGGTTGATCCTCCTCACTTCATTTTATTGTTGGACCCTACAATATATCGTGAGTTTCAAAAACTTGACAATCTTGGTGAGGAACCGGCTTTTCAGCCCCTCTTGTCACTTAAGTTTGCTTGTGGCCTGCAGTTTGTGTAGGAGAATTTTTGTGTGATTTCCTTAGTTTTGAAACCCTAGGTTAGGTTTTAGTGATCATACAATATAGCTAAGTTTCAGTTGAGACGATCCAGAAGAAACCAAGGCTTACCACCCGACTTTCCACCTGTCACAGGGGAGAACCCGATGGAAGCCATAGATCAAGGAGCTGCAAATAACTCCCATGTGAAAGGAAGTATAGTTGTGGAAAGTGGAGAACAATTCACTACTTATGTTAATCCCTTGGTCCAACAGCCTCCTATGGCTGACACTTCCTTTCATTCTTCGATGGAAGGTCATACCGATAGTCCTGTTGAAACTGAATATGGCCCTAATTCTCTTTTTTGGAGAACTTCTATGGGTCAATCCATTTCTGAATTCGGGGTTACTAGACCTTCTTTTCAGAACCCTCATCCAGGTGAGGATGAATATAGGAGAATTCAAGCATCTCTTGATCATTCTTGCAATTTTTCAAAGAGAGTGGAAAGAATTATTCCCACACTCGTATCTTACAAAGAACCCGTGTCGGCTCTTTTACCCTATTTTTTGAATCCATGGTATTCTGAATATCGTTCGCTTGCTAAGACCTTGGCTCCTATTGAAGATGTCCCGGCTCGTAGTGTGACTTCTCATAATCCAGGTCAAACCTCCAACCCTACATTTTTAAATCTTAGGTCTATTTCTAGTCCTCCCATACCCTCTGTAGCTGGGGGGAATCCTCAACTCAAATGGTGTCAATACATTCCAACACTGGGGGGCAACCCCTTATGCGAGTTACCTTATCTGTTAGTGGAGTTTCTACTAGTACTAAAAAAACTTCTACTGTAGGATAACCCATAGTGGTTGTTCCTCCTACCCATACCAATATGGTAAACCCTCTGTTAAGTTCAGGCCAACCTTTAGGGGAACAAACTGCAGTCAACCAGTCTTCTTGGGATTATGGTGGCCTAGGAAATCAACTAGTTGTAGCAAATATGCACTATCAACCTACATCTATAGGAACTATGTATTCTGGAATCCATTACCCTGGAAACACATTTACGCTGTGGGGGAAACCTAATTGGTCCTACATGCCAACAATGGGATGAATGCCTATTCTTACTGTTGTAGGTGCCGAAGGGACACCTTATGGTGGCCCACCCTTTGGAGGGCCACCAGGAGGAGGACCACCACCTGGAGGACCATCACCTAGAGGCCCACCACCTGGAGGCCCACCTTCAAGGGGACCACCACTCGAAGGCCCACCTTCTGGGGTCCACCACCCAGGGGTCCACCTTCTGCGGGACCTCCACCTGGGGGTCCACCACCACCCAGACGCCCACCACGTGGACTCCCACCACCTCCATGTTTCCCTCCTCCTGGAGGCCGACCCCCTTCAGGAGGATCATCTACCCATCAACTAGCTTAGTAGTCAATATATCAGTCATCTTATGGTCATACTGGTACACATATTCCTTATCAATACTACTAGTATGTTGAACCTAATCGACAACTTTCATTCCTAGAAACTTTGTACTTGCCCGAGTTGTCCAAGTTGATAAATGATCCCATTCAGCACAACCCTTCGTGGCCTACTATTCCAGTCAAGCTACCATTAGACATCCTGAAGTTTAATGGGAAGCAAGGAGATGATCCCAAAAATCATGTCATGACTTTTCATCTATGGTGTTCTTCCAACTCCTTAATGGATGACTCTATTCATTTGAGACTCTTTTAGTGAACTTTGACCGGTACAGCCGCAAAGTGGTATATTGAACTTCCACAGCATTCATTTGTGGATTTTATCTCATTAGCAACCATTTTTCTCACACACTTTCAGCTACCCATTCGTTATGAAATGGGTACAGACATTTTAACCTCACTCCGTCAAAATACCTCCACACACATATCGGACCATATCCATCAGTAGAGACGGTGAATACGAGTTATTAAAGCTCCCATCCTAGACCAACTATTAGCTGATTGGTTCACGAAATCCTTGTTGCCTCCCATTACCCGAGATGTGGCTATGGGAAGTGTTGTTACTGAAGAGCAGGCTATCAGTCGTGCTCAGTATCTGGACTTGGTATATTCCCAATCCAGAACTTTGTATGACCTAATCCCTCAAGATCCTCATCCCAACACGAACCCTACCAAGCCACCTATAGAGACTCTTGTTGATGGGGTTGTTGGTTCAATCTAGCCCTCGTCATCAACCAAACCTCCTAAGCAACCTAATGCTTATGCTACTGCTCCTTCAACTCCTACGGTTTCCACCGAGGTAAATGCTATTCAAAGTACACAAACACCCGATAATAAGAAAAAAGGAAAAGGTAAAAATAAAAAACCTGGAACCCAACAAGGGAATCCCAAGGCTACGGCCATGGAGAATGATAATAAAGGAAAGAGAAAAGGTAAGTATCCATGTATGTTGTGTGGTGGTGATCACTTCACTAAGGAGTACCCTCATCGTGAAGAGATTAGTAATTTTTTGAAGAGTAACCCCACACCCGCAATGCTTACTAATCCCTTCTCGTCTCAGCAACAATTGATAGATCACATGTATAATCAAGGGACCTATTGTTCTATGGAAGAAATCAAAATGATGTCCTCAGATATCATCAATTTGAATACGCGTTGTCTTTCATACGACAAGCCGATAGAGAATAAGGATGAAAATTCCTTATTTCGAGAAAGTTCCTTCTACTAGATCCCCTCCATATTTGTCTAATGGCCCTCTCATGATCGAGAAACCTAATCTCAATTTTATTTTACGACCACCTAAGGCTACCCTTAGGAAGGTTGTTTTTAATCCCAATGCCCAAGCGGCATAATTATATAATGTTGTTGAAGATTTAGCTCAGGCACCTTGTGCGATGTCTACCCTTGAGGTACTACAAAGCTGTCCAACGCAGCATAAAAACCTGAGAACGGATTTGGGGGCATTAGACACAGATAACACCAACCTAATCCATTTCAATTTGGAGAACTATAAATCCATATTACCTCACCAACTTGCATTTAAAATTTCCTCTGGAGTAGTTGGGAGAAAGGTCCATCGGACCTTTCTGGATGAAGGAGCTTCAACTTCAATTTTGTCTATATCCTATTGGAGAGCCATTGGTTCTCCCAAGCTTACAAAGTCTCCTATGAAATTAAAAGCTTTTGATGGATGAGGTTTCCATCCTCATGGTATGTTACCATCCCTTTCAGTTGAGCTTGGGATCAAGACTGTTTCCATTCAAGTGGAAGTAGTTGATTCCCCTTTGGATTATAATCTTATATTGGGGAGAAACGAGTTCTATGCTATGACTATCGTCACTTTGACAGTCTTTCAAACTCTCCAATTTCCTCATTTGGGGAAAATTGTAACTATTGATCAACTTGACTTTTGTTCACCAGATGTTACTGCTCCCACCGTGAATAATATCCCTATTATAGGTCAGTACCCTCCTCCTTATCAGTCGATTGGGGTAGGTATGTTGAAGGTTTCAACCATTATGGGAGTGTTTCCTCCAACTCCTCCTAGTATGGAAGTGGCAACTGTGAACATGATTTCCACGACTGGTTATAAACATAGAGGCAAATAAGTTGTTGAGTCATCCTCTCTTGGCCCTTATGAAGTGCTTTATGATGTTGTCCAATATGCCTCTGATTTCCAACCATATGACCTTCATTTGGTAGCTTTGGATCCTTACCACTTTCCCTACTGGCTAGAACCCTCTCTTCCCACTCTAAACTATATCACACAGAATTTTCCTTCGTACGAGTCTATCATGGAGATCATGAGTGAAAATGAACCCGTATGGGAAGATCACCATCATAGATATTCTTTTCTTCCCAACGCTAGTTCGGTAGGTTTTGACCTTGTATCGCTTATCAGTACTCATATTGTCACCCATACACAAATGCATTTATTGTTATAAGACACATATTCCGAAGGAAATCTTTGCAACATCACTAAGACAACCCCGATTGAAATACCAGTAAAGCCCGAAACCATTGAGCACTTTCACATAGGCCAGAACTGCTCGACGGAGGAAACTAAAAGTTTTAGAGCTCTTTTCAAAGAATTATGTGATATTTTTGCTTGGACTTATGAGAGATTTCCTGGGATCGATCCCTCAATTGTTGTACACGAGATTAAAACCTATCCCACGGAAAAACCTGTCTGACAAAAATTACGTCAAGTCCATCCTAGGAAGGTTGTGGCTATTAAAGTTGAAGTGGAAAAAATTATTGAGGCAGGGTTTATTTATCCCGTACCCCCGATAGAATGGGTATCTAATATTGTCCATGTGGCCAAGAAGTTGGGCACTATTAGAGTCTGTATCAATTTTTGAGACTTGAATAAGGCTTGTTTTAAGGACAATTTCCCGACTCCACACATCGATCAAATCATCAATAACTGTGCTGGGAGCATCATCTTTTCTTTTATGGCTGGTTTTTCTGGCTATAATCAAATAGAGATTATTCCTACCGATCAGCATAAAATTACATTAATTTTCCCATGGGGAACCTTCGCATATCAGAAGTTACCTTTTGGCCTAAAGAACACCAGAGCTACATTCCAATGAGCCATGTCCTATGCCTTTCATGATATCAAGCACATCGTGGAGTCATACCTTGACAATCTCCCTGCTCGTTTGCAGCAACAGGAGGACCATTTAGGGCACCTTAGAGACATTTTCCTTAGGTGTATTCATTATAACATATGGTAGAATCCACACAAATGTTTATTTTGCGTTGAGACTAGACGCCTTCTTGGATTCGTGGTTTCCAAATATGGAAGTCGGATCGATCCTTTGAAAATTGTTGCTATCTTGGCCTTACCCACCCCGAAAAACATTACAAAACTCCAAAGTTTGCAAGGAAAGGAAGGATTTCTTCGTTGTTTTTTGTGCAACTTCGCAGAGAAAACGCACGGTTATATCCATCTCCTAAAGAAGGACACTCCATTCTTTTGGGATGACAAGACCCAATGAGCCTTTGATAATATGAAGCACGCTCTGACCCATTCACCTCTGATACACCCCCCTGATTACTCAAAGGACTTTCTCCCGTATATTGTTACCTCCACTACTACCATCAGAATGGTTCTATCACAGGACAATCCCAACGGCCAAGAACACTTGACATATTACATGAGTAAGAGTCTCATTGACTCTAAAACCCATTATTCGCGTGTGGAGAAGTTAGCTTTGGCCACGATCATTGATATTCAAAAATCTCTTCATTACATTCTGCTTCGTACCACAACTATACTCGTAGATCAAAACCTTATGTACTACATTCTGACTTGTCAGGTACTAGGGGGAAAATATTCATATTGGATTGTTATCCTACAGGAATTTGATCTTGAGTTCACCAAGGATACTTCGAAGAAATCCTTGGGTTTCATGGAGTTGATGTGTGACCTTCCCTGTGCTTTGACACAAGTTGAGCCCAATGATTCATTTCCAGATGAATTATTGTTCTTGATAAGCACAACTGACCCATAGTATGGATATTTGATCATCTATCTCCAAACTCATAGATTTCAGCCCAACATATCTTATGACAATGTTCATCATATTCATCACCACACAAAGTGCTATCTCATTCTAAATGATACATTGTATCGACCTGGTATTGATTCTATCCTTCAACGATTTCCTACACATGAAGAGGATGAAACAGTTTTGAATGATTGCCACTCCAGAGCATGTGGTGGTCATCTTTCTAGGATGGCTACAGCCCAGAAAATCCTTCACGCTGGGTATTTATAGCCTTCGATATTCAAATATTGTCACGAGGCAGTTAATAAATTCCCACCCTATCATCACTTTTATCCGAAAAAGCGCACCCACCCTGCTCCTTTACACCCCGTCATTGAAGTTGGCCCTTTTTCCAAATGGGGTATTGATTTTATGCATTGTAATCCTACCTCAGCCGGGAGGCATGGTTACATCATCGTATCCATGGATTATTTCACAAAATGAGCTAAAGAAATTCGTACATATGCGGAGGATTGTAAGACCTTCGCCCTCTTTTTATTCAACCATGTGATAGCTAGGTTTGGAGTCCCGCAAGCTATAGTCACTGACCACGGATCTCATTTTTGAAATCAGATGATGGCTGAGCTGAGTGCTAAGCTTGGTTTTCTCCATGAAAACTAAACTCCATATTACCCGTGGGCTAATGGTCAGGTTGAGGCCATTAACAAAGTTTTGAAAACTATGTTGCATAGGATGGTTGGAGATCACAAATCCAATTGGCACTTGACTCTCTTTTCCACAATTTGGGATTACAAGACTTCAGTAAAAACAGAAACTAGTTTCACACCCTGTAAGCTGGTCTATGGACTGGAAGTCATCCTTCCTATCGAGTGTCAAATTTCGTCACTTAAACTCGCAGTAGAACTTCTCCCAAACACTTTTGTCGAGGAAGATATATTTATGTACTTGACTAACCTAGATGAAAGTAGAAGAGATGTTTCCTTCGCTAACGAGGCACACAAAAAATGCTTCAAGGTGAAATATGACAAGTTTGTTCAACCTCATTTCTTCAATGAAGGTGATCTAGTCCTGACTTACAATCAGAGACATGATAAACTAGGGAAGGGAAAGTTCGAATCCGTGTGGTACGGTCCCTTTGTCATTAGTAAGGTCTTAGATAAAGGGGCTTATGAGCTCATAGATTATGATGGGATTCCCTTCGGGAAACCAGCAATGGGTTGTACCTGAAGAGGTAATATGCTTAAGACATTTAAGTATGTTACCTTGTATATATGTATATTTGGCTTTCAGTGTGTTTTGTCATTTTCAATATGGTTTTGAGTTTGATGTCCATATTGTTTATACCATGTTTTGGTTATGCATATTGGATGGATTTCTACGGTTTCAATGATGGTGCATGTTGTCATACCTTGAACCTTGCTTTAGTGGCTTGGGGGTTGTATTCCCTAGCCCAAGATTTAGTTAGTTGGGGAGCGGTTTGTATTGGTTCGACTACCAACAACATCGTCAAGTATCAGGCAATGATAGGTTTACTCACNGTGTTGTATTCCCTAGCCCAAGATTTAGTTAGTTGGGGAGCGGTTTGTATTGGTTCGACTACCAACAACATCGTCAAGTATCAGGCAATGATAGGTTTACTCACCAAGGCTGCATCTCAAGACATTCATGATTTGGTAGTGTTCATGGACTCTCAGTTAGTGGTTTGTCAACTAAATCACATTTACACTAACGGTAACCCTACACTTCTATGCCTCTTTCAGAGAGTGCGTCTATTAGAAAGGTCATTCGATTTCATCACTTACAAGCATATCCCTAGGTATGATAATATGATTGTTGATTCATTAGTAAATTTCATTCTAGACTGGCATATTTCCCATTCATAACTTGTTAAAATAAACACAGTCAATCATAAAGTAAAATAAACAGGAGAAAACACATAAAACTCATGTAAATATAATTCATCCATTTGAAGCACATGTAAACAACGGAACTGAGTATGTATATATATATATATATGTATGTATATGTATATATATGTATAAAAAGTGTTTTTACAAAAAACATGGTCATGAGACCTCATCTGAAGCACTGTGGATTTCAGGCATACAAAATGATACTAAAATCCTGAAGCTAGCTATCTTTCAGGTATACATCATGCGGACCACTCTAATGGTGCTAGTGGTAGCACATAATGGCCCTTTCTACCCTAAGTAGCAAGCGACTGAAGCGGCCTGATCCTCTCACGGTATGTCTCTGAAACTTCCTAGGGATGTCATCTATAGTAGAATCTGGGATATCTAGAGTTAGTCGATCCAGGTTCTCCTCCAGCTCTGTGAGCTCATCATCACCTCTATGGACAAAGCAAGCTCTTGCTCTCCTATCCATTGGGTAGGATCTCCCAGGTCGTGCATCACCAACATCTGCATGTAAAATTTAGGTCTTATTATCATCCATAAATATCATAAAACATAAAAATATAAAAACATAATCAAAATCTTGGGTATTGCTTCTTATCGAAATCACCCCACTGCGCGCCAAGTGGTAGTGGTAGGTCGGGATCTCCTAGTCGGTCCCTTCATATGCATAGTCCTCAATCATGAGGATCTGATCACTCAGCCAGTGGAACAAGGAAGCCTCAAACTTGACCCTGCCTCTACCGCCTCCTGTGTGGGCCATAATCTCCACCCACCGCAACATGTGGGGGTCTCTAGCCCTGATCCTTGTGAATGCCACATGGGGCCTCATGAGGGGTACCCTCTCAAAGAATAATCATGATAGGATGGTTCCATATCCAAAATTCTTCAGCTTTCCTTGCCGACATTTCGTCAACTGGTCCTTGAACACAAGTAATAGTGCCTCATCCCAGTTGTATACCGTGGGTTCCATGGCCTCTAGGGCATACAACATATGTGCCTGGGATGCCTAGTGCGCCCCTTGGCTCCCTGCCACCCTCTTCATAGTAAATAGAATAGTATGAATTAGTAGATCCCTCATAGCCTTGATTGGGATCTTCTTACCTACCATCTTTGTTCCTAGGAATCAATGGCGAACAATAATATCCTATGTAGTTATCCACCTCAGGAACCAGTCACAGAAATAGGTGCTCCTTGTCTAGATAGCCTTGTCTAGAAATAGATATCTTCCACCTCCACAATCATAATATGGGGTCCCACCTCAAAATGGTGTTGTTCTGGATTCCACATCCCTAGGATGTACTCCAGTAAACGTGCATGTGAAACCATGCTAGGAGTACGGAAGAATTTTAAGAGGCAAGATCCTCTCAAGGCAACTATACAACCCGCATCTCTTGTGGCACGGGCATCGTCATCATCATGTTGTGTCTCCTTCCAAGTCACCATTTTTTACCAAATGACCTATAAAAAACCATTAATGATCCATTTAGAAGCATATTCCACCATAAAAAAATGCTTGAAAACTTTTAATTTGATTGGGGCATATGTTTGTTGGACCTCACGGCTAGCACCGCGCCTATCCCTTTAGGACAGAGCAGTGCAACTGCCTAAGCAAAACTAAAAAACCACGGTTCTTATCGAGCACTGCTCTTCCCATAAAGGCCAGAAGCGGTGCCCGCTATGCATTTTTTAGGGTTTCTCTTAAGGCTCCAAAACCGAACAAAAATAAAAAATGGAAACCCTAGGAAGGAAGAGGTGGTTTTTAGCTTTTATCTGGATCTGACGATGTGGAAAACGGACGGGTGATGGCATCACAATATCCGAGTGAAATATGCACTCCAATTCTCCCAAAATGCTCTCCAAGGTTTGGTAAATGGTAAATAGATTGTTTTTTACTATTTACTTGGCTTTTATAACATATTTTTAAGGTTTTTTATATTATTTTAATGTTTTTAAATCTTTTTTATCAAAAATACCCTTTTACATAGTTTATAAAATTCATTTTAAATATTTTGGGAGACTAATAGCCTTTTGAAAAGTCTTGTAGGGACGGAAATAAACAGTTTTCTCTATGGGGAAGTTCATTTTTTGACTTTTTTGTACTTCTGAAAAAACAAAAAAGGTCCTTTAGCGTTCATTTCGATACTTTGATCACGCTCCCAAAACCTAGTATCAAATTTACGAATCTTTTTCTGATTCTTTTTAGGCTCATAAAACCTGTTCATCACGCAAAAGAAACCTATTGGATTCTTCTTTAAACTCTTTTCAGACTCCCTAAATGTGAAAAGATTGTCGAGAACACTTTTCTTCTTCACGCTCATAAAAGTACGTGAAGAGTCATCTTTCTAGCAGTAGGTTATCTCTTTTTCGGTTCAGATTAACTATTTACAAAAAATGACCCTTTGGAGTCTTCTTTCGTCTTCATTCAGACTCTTTAAACATGGACAATATCGAGTTAAATTTCATTGGACTCATTAAACTAAACACTAAGAGACCCTATTTTGGGAATGAAGCCCTCCTTTCTCAGGTTTGTAAAATGTATGAGAATGGTCTTGTCTTCGGACGAGCTACAACGAGTGTTTATTACCCTCTTTGAACTCGTAAAAATGAAAAAGAGGCACTCAACAAACATGATGGGGAAATTAAGGGAAGGGAATCAATTCATTTTGCAAATAAAATGGTAGTTTGTCTTCACCTTTGAACATGGCACTTGTCTGCATTTCATTCAGTCAATTGGGTAAATTAGCTTGTCTCTAAGACGATCCACTTTCATGAGTCATGTCACTCCTTTGAGTCTTTCAAAGAAAGCATTGTCCATTGTCGCATTGTGCTCCACCTCGTCTAGTCAATGTTGTCAAGTCTATTGTCGTGTCGCTCGATGTTCAAAGGGAAGTTGAAATTTTACCTCTGCAGTCAAAACAACCTTTGTGTCAGTACCTTTTGAGTCAGTCTTATGGTTACATTATCTACAATATCCCAAAACTTTGTTCCGAGTTTCGTGTCGTCGATGTGGGATTAATCATGGACCTCCTTCAATGAGAATATTCCTGTCGACATCAGCTCATCATCTAGGAATTAGTTTTAGAAACAAGTTTAGTACCTTGAGATCGGTATGCCTCAATGATAGATTCTCTCACTCTCAACATAGGTTCACATCATTGTCCTTTGATCGATAGACTCGACTGAGTGTTCGACATCTAATCATCTATTCACTCTCATAACATCCTATTAGGGTACCCTGGGAATCACTGACATCAATGGTGATTTCCCTTGCACTTGTTAACGGTTCACATCATTGGCCGGTAATCAAGTGGTTTCTACCATGTTCGACTTCAAATCATTGTAATCACATGGATAGAATCATACTACGGTGGAAGACGATATGAAGACCCTGGGTATCCATTAAAAGCACTCATAGCTTTCTCCACAGGTTGCAATGGAGTATATTTTATGAAGTCCCAGCATTTATCCACATTTGTATGGTCATGGTTGTGCTCGAATTTGTGTTCATTTGACATAGATCTACAGTGTATTTCTAGTAGCTATGTCCCAAGTTTGGGTCCTCTATCACATGGATCTATGTTGTATTCTAGTAGACATGTTTGTTCATCTCTCTCATGGATCTTCCTTGTATTAGTCTGCAGCCATGATGAGGACACATTTTCATGAGTCAAAAGTATTGATGTATTGCATATGCCTAGTTGATCATGATCTTCAATCAAGATGATTCTTGCCTCGAAGTGATAACTTTCTCTTTCAAAGCTCTCGCTTATCATATCCCTCTAGCCTCATGCTTTGGGGGGCATTCTGTTACACATAAATATCTTTGTCATCATGTGACGAGGTCCCAAATATTATTATTTTCCCATAATCCCAAGTTGTGAAGTAAAAATACTAGCCTAGACATCAATCCTGCATATGAAAGTCCAGCACCGCTCCTACCTTTAAGTCAATAAGCGTTACCTTCTTCAGCAATACCTTTAATCTTTTGACAATAGGCAGTGCCACTGCCTTTACCTCTTGTTCGAGGTGTGGTTCTACCCTGTCATCACTCTGTCATAGTGAGGAAAAAGTAGGCCCTTGGTCAAAAAGTGAAAAAGAGAAGTTTCCATGAAGCTTCTCTAAGGAAGGCTTCGTGGCACCCTATCCCTACACCTGATGACCACCTGGATTCAAGATCCATCCTTTTCAGATCTCCTATCCACCTCACCCACCATTTAATCAACCATACCTATCCTCCAAAGTCCTATAAAATCAGGCTCATATCCATGGTTGAGAGGGAGGAAAGTTATGTTGTTGCATTGACATTCTGGACTAAATCAGTAGGGTGAGCATAGAAGGAACAAGTTGGAGCTTTTGGGGACAAGATATTGGCATTTTGAAGCATCATATTGACACTAAGGAAAAGGTTGTAAACTATTTCTTCATTCTTTAATGCAAAATTGGTTCCTTTCCCATAAAGTATGTTGTGTTGTTATCATGTATTTTATTGTTGGATTCCTTAGTCACTAACATAGAATAGTGGATCATATTCTGGATCTTTTTTATATTGTTTGTTGGTTTCATGTGATCATGCAGGTACATCCATGAACAACTATCATTAAAGGAAACAAGTACACTATTCCATCAAAGAGACTCATTCCAGATCTCCGCCCATTTTAGGGAAAGTCTTCCAATTCTGTTGTGAACTATTTGTTCTAGATCTAAACCATTCAGACTAGAGGAACAACTCTTGTTTGCAAGAGGTGCATTTTTCCTAGAAACATAAATAGGGAATTAAAATTAAAACTGCAGAAAGGAGGGCTAAAATCTTGTCATTAAATCCCTCGATTGAGCTGTTAGCTCAATCGAGGTGTTAAAAACCCTCGATTGAAGTTTTGGGAAAATTTTTAAATATCTTGATCGAGGTTTTAAATTTTGTTAAACCAAAATCTTTAATGAGCCTTTGTGATATTTTTTAAAGCGTGAGGGTTATATTGAGTTAAGGAGCTTGATCTAGATTTTTTTTAAAGATAGACCGAGGTTAAGAAAACCCTCAATCGAGCTATCTAGCTCAATCGAGAGTTTTTCCAACCCTTGATCAATCTTTTGAAAATAGCTCAATCAATTGCTTTGTTAAGCTTGATCGAGAGCGTTTTTTATCATTATCATTCCCTCTGTCTGCCAAAAACTATTTTCCATATTTATGGGAAGACCCTTTTGCAATTATTCTACATGATCCTTTCTTTCTCAAGATTGCTTCTGATAATTGACTTTGGTTACTTAAGGATTGGCAGTTGGAAGATATTATCATTTTTTATGTGTAGCTCCCAAAAAACCTCTTATGGGAGTTACAGTAGTCGATCATGAAATTTGAGGTCTAGGTATGAATTTTGAAGCATACCTTTGACTAGAAATGCCATCTATTCAAAGTCATGTATATCTTAATTGATTCATTGTAACTATAGATCTGCCAAAAATTGGTACTGAATTATAGAAGGTATTTATTGATATATGTTTGTTTATGCATGAGATCAAAGGTGTTAAGAGTTCCTCTAACAATGCTATTAATAAACTATAGTTCAATATTTTCCAAACTGATTGACTTTAGTTATGATGGAATGGTTTTCAACATAAATTGAAATTACATAATTGTAATCCATATATTATGAGAAAGTCCACATTTTGTTTGTGAGATGTTGGACATGATGGAATGCTTCTCATTTTGTTGAAATCTCACAATTGTTAAAATGCTAAAAAATAACTCATGCAAAATATATGTAAATTACTTGGGAGGCCACCAATTGAAATTCTCGAAAATAACTAATGAAAAATATATGAATGAACCTGCAAATTATAATTGGAAGGCCACCAACTTGGAAACATTCTAGTGTTCACCAAATAATCACAACTCTCACTATACAAAAATTGAAGGTTGGGGCATACACCTTTTACAAAGGATACCTATGATATTTTATTGAATCATAGTGTTAAGTATTGATGCCTAGGTATGCACCTACAAAATTTTAGTGAATTATAGTGTTAAGTATTGACACCTAGTTATTCACATTATTGTTTGCTATATTAGGTTGATCTATTAAAATTTCTTTTATATTTTTTTCTTATTTTTAAAAGACAAAGACTATGCTGCAAGCAACTATTGTTATAAAAATTATCAGTATGTAAATAAAAAGTTATTCTTCAATAATAAAACTTTAGTATAAAGAACTCATGATGAAATTTTATTATAAAGATTATTTTAAATAATGAAAATTCTTTTAAAAATTTTATTTTTCAATTAAATATGAAAATATGAAAATATTTATTTAATTTTCTTTTAATCTCATATTTTGAAAATAAAAAAATTGCATAGTAACTTTATAGTATCATTAGTTAAAAAAAATACAACTCAAAAATGATATCCTAACTTTATAGTATCATTAGTTAAAAACAAGTGGAATAAGCAACAAAGTTGCTTAGTACCTGCCTCCTAAGAAGAGATTGAAAATATATAGCAATAGGATAATTTTGCTATAAAAATATATGATAAAACAAACATAATTACAATTTGAAAGAAATTAAAACAAAAATGAATTAAAAAATGTCCATTTAAATACGATATAGGTTATTGCAATGTAGCATAAAACAAGCATATTCAAGCTTCCTTACATACTTCTAGTAATATTCTTGACTTATGTTATAAAAATATGCAACTTTCTTTATAGACTAGCATAAATAGGAAATGAGAAATAATAGCTTATAAGACTATAAATTAGTATCATTGTTGTGAGAATAGTTTATTTTTATGAGACCTAAATTTTGTAATACATTTTTTAATTAAAAAACTTTATTGGAAAATGGTTTACCAAATGAGTTTTAAGATATAAAAAAATTAATTAGCAAAATTGTTTATTATGATTATTATAAATAAAAGTGATAAAGTATAAACATTTATGCATGACTTCAATTTAAAACATTTTTTTCTTCAAAATAAAATCCATCTTTTTTCTTCAAAATAAAACCAACAACACATAATTAAATATAACAAGATTCCACTTCAATGCAATATATAAACTTTCTAAGCAACTTAATAATGGTGAAGCCTTTGTTGACATTCCAACAATGAAAGAATGATATTATAAATTCAAAAGTAACCAATAATAAAATTAAGCTTTTTATGGAAGATAATCTAGTGTAATTATTTTTAATAGAAAATCCATATTAATCAATAATAAAAACCAGCATTTTATTAAAAAATATGGTTCAATTATATATTCAATAATAATAAAAAGGAACTATATGGTAAATTACAACATATATATAATTATTAATTCAATTTTTTATTAAATATAAAATGGCCTAATTATTCATAATTTAAAAAATGTAACACTAAAATTTTATTTAGCATTAACAATGATTTAGGTTTTTTTTTTACATTGTAATACTAGAAGTGTGTAATAGTGTTGAAAAGCTTATTTAACATTAACAATGATTTAAGTCGTTTTTGACAGTATAATTGAAGTGTCATGTTGTAAATAAGAAAATCACCAACAATAAAAACCAAATCTTATAAAGGAGATAACATAATCCATTACAGTGGAATTTCTGTCGCGCTAATTCTGCTCAGCTCACCGGTCGACGGTGTTGCTTGGCTTTCCGTTCCTTTCCTTTGCATTGTACGCAAAACTGTGATAAGATTTAGTTTCGTCGCAATGCGGACCTAACAACCACTACTTCCAAAAGCATTGTGGACTTTGTGGTTACAGTAAGTTGATGTGCAATCTGCATTTGTCCTGGCGTTCCTACGTCTTGTTCTTATGCACAATTGTCCTCTGCCATTCATATCGAGGCCAGGCAAGCGGATTCAACCACAGTTTACGAGTTGGATCTTTGCCTTCTTTGGTGTTCTGTCAAATTGATATTTATTAATGTAGTCCTGAATACCTTGAATCCCAAATGCTGACTGTTTCTTTGCCCTCAAGACTGGCTATGTCTAGCCGCACGGAGCATTGGTGCCTCCAGGTTATATAGAGTGCAGAACAAGATCGAAACTCCTGGGTTATGGCTTTGGGGATTTTTTTTGGTAAGAGCGGCTACAGGAATGAGCTGAGATTCGAATTTGGACTAGTTGTGCTAAATTCCCATATGTCTACAGCTAAACCAGAGCCAAGCCAAAAGATTCAATGCACAGTTACAGAGTGATATAAACATGAAAGAAGAATTAAATATAGCAAAGCCAAACAAAAAGATTTAATGCACAGTTACAGACTGATATAAACATGAAAGAAGAGTTAAATATAGCTGAGCCAAACCAAAAGATTCAATGCACAGTGACAGACTGCATGAAAGAAGAGTTAAATATAGCTGAGCCAAACCAAAAGATTCAATGCACAGTTACAGACTGATATAAACATGAAAGAAGAGTTAAATATAGCTGAGCCAAACCAATTAAAGCACAGTTACAGACTGATATAAACATGAAACAAGAGTTAAATATAGGATGCGCCAGTGCGGCATAGCATACCTCAGTAGCATATGTTGATGATGAGGATGATTCTGGATGATCGTTAATAACAACTGGAGATTTTTTTACAGGCTTCCGTGCAGGAGATGGCTGATACGGAACAATCGCCGACTGATCAATAGCGCTACAGCTAAAGCGGCTTAAAGAATTACTAGTCCTGCGGTGTGTGGATCTTCTAGGCTTCTGTTCGATTCCTTTCGGAGTCTGTTCGATTGATCTAGTGCTCTGATCCGCGTTACTTCGTCGACGTTCAGTGCTTTTCCTGGGGCGTTCTCTTCGACCACCTCGTCTCATGGCCCGAGGTCTGAGAAAAACCAGAACAGCTGGCAAATGGATATAATTTTTATTTTTTTAATTTTATTATTATGACGTCATGTTGCCACATGTCAACTCAAATCCAAATACCAAATTCCAAAGCTTACATCATCTTTTATCCACCAATCAGCTGTTTACAAAATAGGTTTTTTAACAAAATTAAAAAAAATATTTTACAAATCCCTAAGTTATACTTTACAAAACAGATTTTAATTTTTTAAACCTGCATCAAAATAGAGCAACTAATACCAAAGTCAACCAAAGTCAAAAGGCAATCGATTATAATATACCTGCTGAGGCAGGTATAAAAATACAACTCAAAAATGATATCGTAACTCTATAGTATCATTAGTTAAAAAAATACAACTCAAAAATGATATCACGACAAAGTACTAACCAATACCTATAAACTTTGAGCCCAACAAAATTGAATAGAAAAAGCAACCAATATTTTTATATTAAAGAAAAATGATGAATTTTTAAAGAAGAAGACTTCCAAATTATACATACAAATGGTAGCAATACTCATATTCAAGCATAAAAACTATAAATATAAATAATTATTTCTTATAATTATAAGAAATAATTGAAAATATAAAAATAAATAAATAAATAAATAAAAATAACAAAGAGGTGATACAATACTAAACAATACTTTCCATATTGCTCTTACACCATATGAGCTGAAGGAATTAAATTGCATTTTTACATATCCTCTTCCTAGTTTGCTTTGTGTCATTGTTGTTTAATTCTTAGCTTTGAAACAATAATAATACTAGCATATAAATTTTGTTTAATTCGTTTGTTTTGAAACAATATTTACCCCAATGGAAAATCATATATAAAAGACATACTAAAAGACAATTAAAGAAAACAAGTTACGACAAAGTTCTACTTAAAGTATAACAAATCCTCGAAATTTATTTTCAAAATTGTTGATCCAAAATACTTTACATGTATGTTTAGGGAGTTAGCTAAAGTTTAAATGATATGCATCTTTTTCGATGAATTTTGTTGGAATCTGGTGTTGAGATAAATTGCTGAAATTGCAATTTCGGTTATATAAATGGATTCAACAACCTCGATTACCTCAGGAGGCACCCCAATTATGCAATTCCAACAACCCAAAACCATGATTTCAACCATTTCAGCCAGATTTTCGACGAAAAAACGACTGGAATCATGGTGCAAATCATCTAAACGTTATATTACTCTAATGTTTAGTACAATCACCCCATTTTGCACCCAAACAAATATTTTAAACTTCTCTCAATGCTATCATGTCATCTCTTATGGTATTCAATACAAAATTGAAGTTCTCTTTAACTTGTTTCAATGCTCTCTCATAACTCATGTGATAGTAAATCAAAGGTTGGACTTCTCTTTAATATGTCCAAGTGGAATAAATAACAAAACCACAAACTTGTCTCTACTTAAATATTTTCCTCAATATTTAAGGTTGGACTTCTCTTTAATATGTCAAGTGGAAGAAATAACAAAACCACAAACTTTCCTTTATTTAAATATTTTCTTCTTTGAGGTCATCCTTACTGAAATAGACATGCAAAAGCTAAATATGCATAGAGAAATGTAATACCCCCTAAATTAACAATTATTAATTATGCTCGAAAATACTTTGATTATTATTGTATTATTCTTTGATGGGAGGACAAGAATAGAACATCTTGTAATAACACATTCCTATTAATAAAATATGGTGAAGGAAAACACAAGTGGATATAGTTGTTGAAAGAGTGTTTGCAGACCCACAAGAGGAAAATGACAAGTGGCAAAGACCACTGAGTCAAAACTCAAGATGCAAGAGGCATCATCTCCAAAAATCAGGTCTGCACTCTTAGTTGAGTTGCTAAAAGAGCAGGAGGCTGATAAATGACCAAGTCCTAGGAAAAATACTATTTAATATTATGTCCATGAGAAACAGGAGGCTAACATTGGATAGGGATTAACATCTATGTAATGCAAGAGATGGCGCATTAAGATATTTTTCACTTGTGGTTTAGCGAATAGGATCGGGGGTTCTGGATGAAGTAAATTGGATTCTCTGAGAATTGGTTGGGAGGAACAGCTTCTCCACTTGTGTTTTCTTATCATTGGTGCCAGGTTCTTGCTCGGTTTCTCATGAACGATTTAGATGCAGTAGGATGTATATGTGAAATGTTAAATTGTAGTTATATTTGCAGATGGTGTTGTTTTTACGCATTTTGTAGAACCATTATCCAGGTTTGGTATATTCTAGATCTGTACAATGTTAAATTGTTCTCAACGTATCCCATATTGAGAATTTATACCGGTATCCCTGATTGTTAGTAATGAACTAATGTAGCAATTATTATTTAGTTCTGTGTTGAATTACTTAGGTATGTCTGTCATTGATATGTTATACTAGATTGATTTAGAATTTATGAATCCACATCTAATGGATCGGATCCTATGTTTTTACATGGTATCAGATGTTACTGCTGTGTATTTCCTTCTGATTTTGATTCTGTAATTCTTTCTTAATTCTGCATTATGATTTTAGGTGTCGAATGAACTTTAATGCTGGTTTACAATTTAGATCTGAGTTATTCAAATATGGCGGTTGAAATTGTTTTCCATAGAGAAAAAATGTATTTTTAATTGTACCAATCCTATAAGAAATTTAGTGTAGTCGGTTAAATGTTCTCAATTATTGATCAGTCGGCGGAAACAAGGTATGGTTACAAACACTGGGATAAGTTTCCATATCCAATTAATTTAAGGTGATTTAAACCCAAACTCAACCGAAAAACATTGAATCCACAGTTAGACATTAATCCACAGAACTAGAAGATTAATGGTCTAGATCTAACCCATAGCAAGATCGATGATTCACAGAAGTGCGGAAGACGGATCTATGGAAGTTCCGAAGAGTTGGAGTGCAATCCATAGGGTTAGACGTTGATTTCCAAGTTAATAAGATCAAAGGTCTAGATCTAATCTACAACTAGATCGACAGTTCACAGAAGTTGCCGAAGTCGGATTTCCACATCAAATCATATCCACGGTCAGGATTTAAGCCGCAAGGATCAAAGATGCGGAAGGAATATGCAGAATGCGGAAGCGGAAGATCACAAATTAAGTTAATGGAGATTGAATTCCCCAAAGATCGATTTTCACATCAAATAAATCGGTAGTTGAGATCTGATCCGCAAAGCAGATCAACGACTAATGCTAGTCACGAAGTTTCATTTGAAATCCATACAAGAAATTTAGATCAATGGTCAGGATTTAATCTGTAAAAGAGATTGACGTTCAAGGTTGTTTTATGCAAGGATCAACGATGTAGAAAGCCGAATAAAGTCCAAGTGTTTGTTTTATGAAGTTACTGAATTATGAGTTCCGCAGCGGAAGGTGGAACACAAAAATTTCAAGTGATCATTTTATGAAGTTTTCAAATTCTGACGTTCGCAGTAGAAGGCGGGAAGTGGAAGGCGAGAAGTGGAAGGAGGAAAGAAGAAATTCTAAGTGAATGTGTTATTAAGTGTCTGACTTCTTATGTGCGTAGCGAAAGGAAGAAAGCAGAAAGTATAAGTGAATGTGTTATGAATTTTCTGACTTCTGACGCTCGTAGCGAAAGGCAAAAAGTGGAAGACGGAAAGAATTAAATCTAAGTGATTGTGCTATGAAGTTTCTGACTTCAAATTTCTGTAGCAGAAGGAGGAAAACATAAAGTCGAAGTGATTGTTTTACAAAGTTTTTGACTTCCGAGGTCTGCACCAGAAGGCAAAAAATGGAAGGCGGAAGCTAAGGGTTCAGGTATCCGTTTTATGAATTTTCTGACTTTCGAGATCCGCAGCGGAAATCGAAAAGAAGAAATTTTCAAGTGATCGTTTGATGAAATTTCTAACTTCCGAGGTCTGCAGCGAGAGGCAGAAAGTGAAAGAATGAAGGGCGAAAAGCGAAAGGCAGAAAACCAAAATATGAATTGATCATTCCATGAAGTTTCTGACTTTCAAGGTCCACAGCGGGAGGAAGAAAGTGGAAGAGGTAAGGGCAGAAAGCCAAAACATCAAGTCATTGTTCCATGAATTTTTCGACTTCCGAGGTTCGCAGCGAGAGGTGGAAAGCGGAAGACAGAAGGGAAAAAAGCCAAAAGATCAAGTGATCGTTCTATGAAGTTCCAACTTCCGAGGTGTACAATGGGAGGCAGAAAGCGGAGGACAGAAGGGTGGAAAGCAGAAGGCATAAAGAAGAAGGTGGAAAGCAGAAAGTCCAAAAGATTGTTTCATGAATTTTCTGGCTTTTGAGGTCCACAACGGAAGGCGAAAGGGGAAAACTCAGTTTACTGTGGAAATATCTATTATGGTTGCAGAATGGACCTATCAGTGGCGGATCGACTGTTGCAAGGGTCCTTACGCCTGAGGATGATTTATACAAGGATGAATTTAACCATTTAATATGGCCAGGGTGTCTTTTTTGTTTTTTGTCATAACAGTTGGGTATTTGAATAATGTTTCTGCAGATATATGGGTATAAAGAAAAAAAAATTATTTGTGATTTTTGAGGTATGTTACATATGGTATTAGAGCATTGTTTTAGCACTAGGCTTGATTAGACTGAACACGAAACTGCTATAGAAAAAATTAAACTAACTCATGTGGATTTTTTCTTGAAAATTTTCTTACACACAGAAAATAGAAGTACAAATATATTTTGCAGCAAATATGGTAGATGCAGGAATGTCTGCAAAAGGGAACGTCGCCCAGAACAACCTTTAAATGAAGAGGTTAATCCCAGGGATGGAGAGTTCTAGTAGATCTAAATGACATTCAGGACAATAAATCTAAATTAAAAAGGACTGTGAATAAATTAAGATCTGAATTAAGGAAGATAATGAACAAATTCTGAAGGAAAGAAGAACTAAACACTATCTTGTTAGAAAAAATCCATAAAGAAGAAAAAGGGATGCTCATATGGTAAGTGATTCATGAAGGGTTGTCTCTGGTGGACATTACATTATTATTATAGGACTGAATTATACTAAGGTATTATGGTTTAATGATCAGGTATGCATGAGAATTGTTGTATGAATAATTTTAGTTGATGATTAATGTCTCCTTGAATGAGTTTTGAGAAGGAATATGAAATAAGATGAAATGTGATATGTTGTATGGCCCTTGAGGATTCTCATTTAGATTTAAATCGTAGCATGTAACTTAGCTTTGCATGTTGCAGTAAAAGAAAAAGTGTGTTAGGTGCTCTGTGAAAATAACTTCCCTTGTGATCTCCACTAGAAAGGTAACCGGTGGCAGTATTGAAGAGGTACTAGAAATAACTTAGGGGTATTTCTTGTATTGTGGTTGAAAAGAATGTACTAATCGTGTAAATGATTAAGCATGGCTCAGGTAGATTTATTTGAAAATGAACATCAAGTAAATTTATCTAATGCCTTGTTGAAAAGAAACTAGTGGGAACAATGGGGAAATGGGAAGCTATTATTTCTAACCCCACTGCTTCTATATTAAGTGATCCAGGAGCCACATGAGTTACAGCACACCAAGAATGAGGGAGCTCTTCCAATTCACCAAGGTAAAGCATACGAAACACTGGTCAATTCAACCAGCCAATGGAGCTAACCGGAAGGTAACTGATCTTGTTTGATGAATGAGAAGAGGAAATACAAGACGATAAGGCATAATTTGAATGTTTTACCTCTAATTAACTTGTTGTTGGGCAACTTGGTTTAGTACTGAGAGTACTGTTAACACTTGGTGTGTTTTTCTTGGACATCCCAGAGAAACCAGAAAGGTGCATGCAAGAAAAATACTTATAAAAGATATAAGCACTGTAAATAAATTTGTTCCTATAGAGTAATAAGTTACCTATCGGTGAATATGACAAATAAGAATATTGGAACCCTTACGAATCTTGAAATTTAATGATGTTAGATTCAGATTCATGTATATGATGTTGATATTAACCTTGGTAGACATGCATATGATAGTTTCCATGGATTTGTTAAAAAAAAATATAGCGGGGTTAAAATTATGTTAGAAATGTTGACCCTATTCCCAACAGATGGAGCCTCTATCGATAAACCATTCTAGGGTCTATGAGGAGATCTACAAGGAAGTCATGCATGGGAGATATCTTTTTTGAACGCTAGAATGGAGTTGAGAATTGGACAAGGGAAAACTTGGCAAATTTGGACAGAGATCGGTTGATCGATTCTCTGATCAATCGACAAAGGGAGAGTGTGAATGAAACTGATCATTCCTGTGATAAATTCAACTAAGAATCATCTAAGTTAAATATATGTAACCCAAACAAATCTACGATCGAGGAAAGATTCAATAAAGGGTAGTTACAAGTAAGATATAACTCTAGAATGGCTAAAGTCAACTTAATCGTGTGGGTGGATCTATGGGTAATATCTGGTGAACAAGATGATCCAATGGTTGGTGGAAATTCTGCTGAACTAAAGTGCACAGAGATTAAATTGTGGAATGTGGACCCGAAATTTCACTGTTCATTCTGATTGGAGATAGATCCAATGACCCTGAAATATTCTGTTAGAAGGAAGAGCGGGGAAGATAAAATGTGATTCAAGTTGCGAAATTGGAAAGTAACCGACGTGAAGGAGATCGAGATCAACGAACAAGGTTGATAGTTGAAGAAAATAACATCTACAATTGTCAGCGATCCCACTGGTTAAAGTTGCGCAGTGTTCACAAAACTGAATGGATGCAAAATTTTAATGTAATTCGATCTATAGTATTTGAAGTCCACCATCGATCTGGGCGGATCAATATCTAATGGTCCTTAACGATACCGCGGAATCAACTAGCAAGCTTGTTAATAGTCCAATTTGGACGCAAAATGTTTATGAAAAACAACTCACCTCCATTTTGAATTCTGCTCTTCATCAGAATCCGAAAGAATACTGGCTGAGTTGGTTGGATTTAGAGGTTCTGCCAAATATAGAACCTAACCAAATTGCGCATCAACCACAAGAAAGACTGTATATAGAGAATTCGGACATCAGGATCAGAGTGTCCCTTCACTGAAATCAAACCAGTAAGCTACAGGAAGTAGTGGGAAAGAAGGATGAACATAGAATGTTTAGTTAATAAAAACCTAAACATAGTATGGGGTGAAGGGCGCAGTGAGTGTGTGATGATTTGGTAAGAAGGCATGATGAACAAGATTGCTTAAATAATGGGTATGGAAGGTTTGTTTCAGTTAAAATAAACAAGGTAAAAATGTCTCGTTATTTTAATGATGCATTTAAGATTACCATATAGTGTTCTGGAAATAGTAGTAACTGATATGGTTTGGATTACTTAGTATTGTAAATTTTTTTGAAGATCACTTCAAGGATTAGTGTAAATCTTTTAGAGGCCTACCAAATTGCTTGGATGTTTGGAAGTTACATATTTCCGGTAGAATTGACTAAAGACATGGAAGTACGGTTACGTCCAATAAATTAAAGACAAGAATCTACCATGTACAAGGGCCAAATGTTTGAGAAGGACCTCATGGAAGTAAAAACTAAACACAATATATTTATAAATCCCATATTTGGAATTTTAATATTTCCATATTGATTGTTGACTAATCTAGAAATTGTGTTAAGATGACATGTTATGTGTGGTTGTCTTGGAAGCAAGTGTAAATGATGGAGGATAAGTGCTCCTACTTACCAGAGCCAAACATTATGTGGATGGGCTCAGGATTGAAAAAAGAAAAAATCTAATTCTGTAGGAGACAGAATTGTGACTTCATAATTTGATTGGATTAACTATGTACTAATGGTTTGACGTAGAAACCATGTCAGGAGATACATTGCATACAACCATGTTTGGTGGCTTGCAAGAAAAAAAACACCAAGTGGGATGATAAAAGTTTCCCTTGGGGCAGGTATTAGGGGGGTTCCATTACGCCTAAGATCAAAGAAGAATTCCTGTGGAGTTAGTAGAAGTTGCTTATGCGAATATATATTTGGGTTATTTAGCATCTTCTTGTTGTTATACATGCCTGATATTGCACGTCTAAAAATTGTTTAATTCAAATGTGTTGCACAAAGCCCTTATGGAAGACACCCTGGTTACCAAAAGATGATCAAAGCTTTCAGAAATCAATTCTTATGGCTCAATTTCAAGGGAGGATTTAGTTGATTACCTGTCTAAAGGTGGAATTCCATGAGGGAAAGGCTACCTCCCCTGGGTAGAAATTTCTTATAATGATGATTTCCAAGTTCCTGCAGGTATGGGTCCTTGAAAAGTGTCATAGGGACACAAAGGTGATGCTCCAAAAGTGGTGAAGCATGCATGTAAATTGATTGATGTTAGGACCTGATTCATTAAAAAGAAAGAGAACTAACTATGAAACAAGTACATCAAAAACTTGAAGGCTACACAGGACAAGCAGAAACGTTATGTTGACTTAAAAAGAACTCCTAGAGAGTTCCATGTGGGTGATCATGTATACATAAAGGTAAAGCCTAAGAAAAGTACCTTGATATTGGGAAAGTATAAGAAATTGGTACCCAGGTATGGAAAGGCATTTGAAATTCTAGCCAATGTAGGGTCAGTTTCCTACCAGTTATCCCTACCACCCAATATTAAAATACATAATGTGTTTCTATTTCTTTATTGAAAATATATGTTCATGATGTTTCTCATGTGATTGAATGGAATGTAATCCATGTGGAACTAGAGGAAGAGTTCCAAATGGGGCTGGAGCACATTCTCTATAGGAGAGAACTTTTACTTCTTAACCATGCCATCAGACAGATAAAGGTGGAATGGAAGCACCTTATTCCGGAAGAAGCTACTTGGGAGATGGAAAGTAAAATGCAAGAGGCATATCCAAGCTTATTCCAAGAAGAAGACATGGGTGAATAAAAAGAAAAATTTATAACACAGAGGATGGTGTTATCTTTTAAGGGAAGTTGTATGTAATACTCCCTTAATTAACAATTATTAATTCTGCTAGAAAATACTTTGATTGTTATTTTATTATTCTTTGTAATGAGGTTAAGTATATAACATCTTGTAATAAAAAATTCCTATTAATAAAATATGTTGAAGGAAAACACAAGTGGATATAGTTGTTGAAAGAGTGTTTGTTGACCCACAAGAGGAAAATGGCAAGTGGAAAATACCACTGAGTGAGAACTCAATATGCAAGAGGAATCATCCCTAAAATTTGGGTATGCACTCCTAGTTGAGTTGCTAAAAGAGAAGGAAGCTCATAAATGACCAAGTCCTAGGAAAAATACTATTTAATAGTATGTCCATGAGCATCAAGAGGCTAACATTGGATAGGGATTAACATCTGTGTAATGCAAGAGATGGCGCATTAAGATATTTTTCTCTTGTGGTTTAGCGAACAGGATTGGGGGTTCTAGAGCAAGTAAATTGGATGCTCTGGGAGTTGGTTGGGAGGAACAGCTTCTCCACTTGTATTTTCTCAGCATTGGTGCTAGGTTCCTACTCTGTTTCTCATGAACGATTTAGATGCAGTAGGATGTATATGTGAAATGTTAAATTGCAGTTATCTTTGCAGATGGTACTATTTTTACGCATTCTGTAGAACCATTATCCAGGTTTGGTATATTCTAGATCTGTACAATGTTAAATTGTTCTCAACGTATCCCGGATTGGGAATTTATACATGTATCCCCAATTGTTAGCAATGAACTACTGTAGCAATTATTATTTAGTTATGAGTTGAATTACTTAGGTCTATTTGTCACTGATCTGTTATACTAGATTGATTTAGAATTTATGAATTCACATCTAATGGATCGGATCCTCTATTTTTACATGGTATCACATGTTAATGCTTTGTATTTCCTTCTGATTTTGATTCTGTAATTCTTTCTTAATTCTACATTATGATTTTAGGTGCCGAATGAAATTTAATGTTGGTTTACCGAAGTCAGCTTTTTGCATCAAATCAGATCGACAGTCAGGATTTAGCCACAAGGATCAATGGTGCGGAAGGAAGATGCATAATGTGAAAGTGGAAGGTCACAAATTAAGTTAACAAAGGTTGAAGTCCCCGAAGTCCGATTTCCACATCAAATAAATCGATGGCCAAGATCTAATCCATAAAGCAGATCAACGGTTGATGCTAATCGTGAAGTTTCATTGGAAATCCATACAAGAATTCATATCAATGGTCAGGATTTAATCCGTAAAAGAGATTGATAGTCAAGATTGTTTTCTGAAAGGATCAACAATGCAAAAAGATGAAGAAAGTACAAGTGTTTGTTTTATGAAGTTTCTGAATTTCGAGTTCCGCAGCGAAAGGACAGAAGAGAAAGGCAAAATGCAAAAAGTTCAAGTGATCATTTTATGAAGTTTCTGACTTCTGACATCCGCAGCGGAAGGTGGAAAGAAGAAAATCTAAGTGAATGTGTTATGAAGTTTCCAACTTCCGACGTCCGCAGCAGAAGGCAGAAAGAACAAAGTCTAAGTGAATTTGTTGTGGAGTTTCCAACTTCCAACGTCCGCAACAGAAGGCAGAAAGTGGAAGACAAAAATCAGAAAATCTAAGTAATTGTGTCATGAAGTTTCTGACTTGCAAGTTCTGCAGCGAAAGATGAAAAGCAGAAATTCTAAGTGATTGTTTTATGAAGTTTCCTACTTCTGAGGTCTGCAGCAGAATGCAGAAGTTGAAGGTTCAAATGTTCATTTTATGAATTTTCTGAATTTTGAGTTTCGTAGCAAAAGGCGAAAGCAAAATTTTTCAAGTGCTTGTTTCATGAAGTTTCTGAATTCCAAGGTCTATAGTGGGAGGCAAAAAGTGGAAGACAGAAGGGAGAAAAGAGGAAGGCAAAAATCCAAAATATCAAGTGGTTGTTCCATGAATTTTCTGACTTTCGAGGTCCGCGGCGGGAGGCGAAAAGCGGAAATCCAAAAGATTAAGTGATCGTTCCATGAATTTTTTTTGTCTTCCAATGTCCACAGTGGGAGGAGAAAAACAGAAAATGGAAGGGCGGAAAGAGGAAGATGGAAGGGCGAAAAGTAGAAGGCGGAAAGCTAAAAGATCAAGTGATCATTCCATGAAGTTCTGACTTTTGAGGTCCGTAGTGAGAGGCGGAAGGCGGAAGGGTAGAAAGTGGAAGGAAAAAAGCAGAGAGTCCAAAATATTGTTTCATGAATTTTTTGACTTTCGAGATCCACAAGAAAAGGCGGAAAGCAGAAGGCGAAAGGAGAAAACTCAGTTTAGTTCAGAAATGTCTATTGTGGTTGCGGAATGGACCTATCAATGGCGGAACAACTATTACAATGGTCCTTACGCCTGAGGATGATTTATATAAGGATGAATTTGACCATTTAATGTGGTCAGGGTGTCTTTTATTTGTTTTCTGTCATAACAGTTAGGTATTTGATTAATGTGTCTGTAGACATATGGGTATAGAGAAAAAAAAATTATATGTGATTTTTGAGGTATGTTACAAGAAGTATAATTTAATATGTGATTTATAAATACACAAGTGTGCCCAATCTTCTATACGAAGTTTATATTCTTTTCATTTAAATATAAGCTTCATTCTCACATAAAGCTTATTTGGGACCAATTGTATAGAAAGAAATGAACATTTCCCTACAATGTAAGTCATTTATCCATGGCATCATTCAAATACTTGAAAAATATTTTGCAATAAAAAAAAACTAAATTATTCCATAAATTTTTCATATAGTAAATTATGAAATTAGAAAATATAAATTATCACAATAATATTTAAACTAATAAATACTTAATTTTATTCATAACATAAACCTAACAAAATAAAATATCATGGATATCAAATTTAATACTATTATTATAACATTCAATAATATTTGCCAATAAATTTGACATATATACATACTATTATGATACTACCATAATTAGTGTTGAAATTTGAGGTTGCTGTCATTTCATAAAATTAAATGTCATTAATGAAGCTTATATTTTAATTTCACCCATCATTTTGAAATTAAAATCTATATCCCAAGTTTATATATATATATATGTCACACACACACATAGCCCGGTGGGCTAGCTTAAATGGTTGACTGTTGTAAGTTGTGAGCATAAGGTCTCGGGGTCAAGTCCTCGAGTGGCTATACATTTCTATATAAGGTCCTCACCTGTTGTCCCCATCGGGATAGCTTCATAATCATAGCGAACGAGGTGCGGCCCCTTTAGGTGGGCCCCCTGTGATTTATTCCGTGGACATAGCAGCTCCGCTAAGGAGTTTGTGAACCACATCATATATATA
>LPNX010739756.1:90223-133224 GCA_001517045.1 Pseudotsuga menziesii
CAGAGGTTGCTGCCACAGCCAGAAGTTGCAAGATGGGAGTCTGTTAAACCAAGCGATAGATCCCGAAGGAATATGACATCTGAAATGATGGGCATATATGTAGACTCAGATGGTGCGCCCATTGATAATAGAGAAGAGTATGGGTAATCTACATCTTCATCAAGTCCTTCATCTACAGAAAATGTAGATTCTGATGGGGTGTCAGAATCCATGGATGAATTTGAAGAAGCAGTGTAGATGCTTTTTATTAGTATGATTTTTTTAATTGAAACTCTACAGGAGTTTTTGATGATGGGGTGTCATAATCCATGGATGAATTTGAAGAGGCAGTTAGATGCTTTTTACTAGTATGATTTTTGTAATTGAAACTCTAGAGGAGTTTTTGAATATTTATATGAACCATTTGTTCTTGTATGGTCTAATATATTATCTCATTATGAATCACATCATAATTTCTTTGTTTCTATATGGTTATAATGGTGAAATTATTAGAGAAATTTGTTTTTTCTTTAATATGCAATTTTCCAGAAAGTTGTAATTTATCTCTTCAAGAATTTTTCTTTTTTTCCAATTTAAGGTTGATTTTAAAGTTTTGTTAAACAACAATATGGGATGTTTAGTCCATGGCTCTATTTTTGACCCTAAAAAAAAAAACGTGTATACTGGTATCAACACTTTTCTATTTGGGGGGTGTTTTTGGTGTTTTTTTTGCAAAAATCATCGTTTTTATGGGTAGAGTTCTCGTTCATAGTATATAGTTCTCGTTTCATAGTATAAGTGGTTTGTTCTTCAACTTCCTTCCTTGATGTGTTGTTGCAAAAAAAATTGTAAACGCTAGGAAGTGTTTTTGTACTAACTATGCTTGTATATTCATATCAATAAATAATATTTGAAACAGAGCTATGGAATGTTCTGCCTCCCTCTTCGTTCCTCCTCAACGATAGTTCCTGGGGCCATAAGTAATGCACTCTTTAAGAGAGTATCAACCTCTTCATTAAGCTCCCAATAAACATGTATGAAGGAAATAAATAAAAACCTTTCTATTTGTCTCTTGATTTCTGAAAGTAAATGTTGGAGATGGGAAGCTTTTATCTGTATCTAGTTATTTTCCCATTCAATGACCATTTTCTAGTCATCGAAGATTTGTCTATAGAGGTTGTTTTGAGTTAGTGACGTATTGGGGTGGAGTGAACGTAATCGAAAACCACTAAAATTGAAATATCCACAATGAATACTAATTATTGAATGATGGATTTTTACAATAAGAGAGAAGACCTTTTATAGGTATAAACACATTGTTTCAATGGAATGGTGTAACCCTACAATTAGCTAAGTAATATTACATTTAATATTAAATAAAATGTTCTTAAATACTTAGATACATAACATTGTCGTCATCTTCTTTTAGAACACCTTATCCTCAAAGAAAGGTGTAATACCCCCTGAATTAACAATTATTAATTCTGCTAGAAAATGATTTGATTATTATTTTATTATTCTTTGATAGGAGGTCAAGAATAGAACATCTTGTAATAAAACATTCATATTAATAAAATATGTTGAAGGAAAACACAAGTGGATATAGTTGTTAAAAGAGTGTTTGCTGACCCACAAGAGGAAAATGACAAGTGGCAAAGACCATTGAGTGAGAACTCAATATGCAGGAGGCATCATCCCCAAAAATCAGGTCTGCACTCCTAGTTGAGTTGTTAAAAGAGAAGGAGGCTCATAAATGACAAAGTCCTAGGAAAAATACTATTTAATAGTATGTCCATGAGCAGCAGGAGACTAACATGGGGCAGGGATTAACATCTTTGTAATGTAAGAGATGGTGCATTAAGATAGTTTTCTCTTGTGGTTTAGTGGACATGCTCAGGGGTTCTAGAGCAAGTAAATTGACTGCTCTAGGAGTTGGTTGGGAGGAACAACTTCTCCACTTTTGTTTTCCCAGCATTGGTGCCAGGTTCTTACTCTGTTTCTCATGAATGATTTAGATGCATTAGGATGCATATATGAAATGTTAAATTGCAGTTATATTTGCATATGGTACTTTTTTACGCATTATGTAGAACCATTATCCAGCTTTGGTATATCCTAGATTTGTACAATGTTAAATTGTTCTCAACGTATCCCAGATTGGGAATTTTTACATGTATCCTTGATTGCTAGTAATGAACTACTGTAGCAATTATTATTTAGTTCTGAGTTGAATTACTTAGTTCTATCTGTCACTGATCTGTTATACTGGATTGATTTAGAATTTATGAATTTGCATCTAATGGATTGGATCCTCTTTTTTTACATGGTATCAAATGTTATTGTTGTGTATTTCCTTCTTATTTTGATTTTGTAATTCTTTCTTAATTCTGCATTACAATTTTTGGTGTCAAATGAAATTTAATGTTGGTTTACAGTTTAGATCTGAGTTATTCAAATATGGTGGTTGAAACTGTTTTGCATAGAGAAAAACTATATTTTTAACTGTACAAATCCTATATGAAATTTAGTCCAGTCAGTTAGATGTTCTCAAATCTTGATCAGTCGACGGAAGCAAGGTATGGTTGCAAACACCAGTATAAGTTTCCAAATCTAATTAATTTAAGGTGATTTAAACCCCAAATCAACTGAAAACCCTTGAATCCCCAGTTAGACATTGATCCACAAAACTAGAAGATTAACGGTCTAGGTATAACCCGCAGCAAGATCGATGGTTCACAAAAGTGTGGAAGACAGATCTATGGAAGTCCCGAAGAGTTGGAAGGCAACTCGACTTCTGTAATCCACAGGGTTAGACGTTGATTTCCAAGTTTAGAATATCAATGGTCCAAATCTAACCCACATCTAGATCGACGGTTCACAGAAGTTACCGAAGTCTGATTTCCGCATCAAATTAGAATCACGGTCAAGATTTAAGCCACAAGGATCAACGATGCAGAAGCAAGATACAGAATCATAAGTGGAAGGTCACAAGTCCTCGAAGTCCGATTTCTGCATCAAATATATCGACGGTCGATATCTGATCTGCAAAGCAGATCAACGACTGATGCTAGTTGCGAAGTTTCATTGTAAATACATACAAGAATTCAAATCAATAGTCAAGATTTAATCCATAAAAGAGATCGATGATCAAGCTTGTTTTCTGCAAGGATCAACAGTGCCGAAAACTGAAGAAAGTCCAAGTGATTTTTTTATGAATTTTTTGACTTCCGAGTTTTGCAACGAAAGGTGGAATGCAGAAAGTTCAAGTGATCGTTTTATGAAACTTCCAACTTACGACATCTGCAGCGGAAGGCGGGAAGTGGAAGGAGGAAAGCAGAAAGTCTAAGAGAATGTGTTATGAAATTTCCGACTTTCGACGTCCGTGGCACAAGGCAGGAAGCAGAACGAGGAAAGCAGAAAGTATAATTGAATGTGCTATGAAGTTTTAGACTTTCAACGTCCACAACGGAAGATGGAAAGAAGAAAATATAAGTGATTTTGTTATGAAGTTTCTGACTTCCGAGTTCCACAGCGAAAGGTGGAAAGCAAAAAGTCTAAGTGTTTTTTTTATGAAGTTTCTGACTTTCGAGATCTGCAGCAAAAGGTAGAAAAGGGAAGGCGGAAGCTGAAGGTTCAAGTGTTCGTCTTATGAATTTTGTGACTTCCGAGTTCTGCAATGGAAGGTGGAAAGAAGAAGGCGAAAAGCAAAAATTTTCAAGTGCTCGTTTCATGAAGTTTTCTCCTTTCGAGGTCCGCAGTGGGAGGCGGAAAGCGAAAGATGGATGGGAGAAAAGTGGAAGGAAAAAAGCCAAAATATCAAGTGATCGTTCCATGAAGTTTCTAGCTTCTGAGGTCCACAGTGGGAGGTGGAAAGTGGAAGACGGAAGGGCGGAAAGCCAAAATATCAAGTGATCGTTCCATGAAGTTCTGACTTCCAAGGTCAGCAACAGGATGCGAAAAGCGGAAGATGAAAGGGAGGAAAGCAGATGGCATAAAGCAGAAATTCGAAAATATTGTTTCATGAATTTTTTGACTTTAAAGGTCCACAGCAGAAGGCGAAAGACGAAAACTTAGTTTAGTGCAAAAATGTCTATTGTGGTTGCAAAATGGACCTATCAGTGGAAAAACGACTATTACATGGGTCCTTACACCAGAGAATCCTGGGAAAAGCTTGATAGCTTGTTTTACAAACAAGATGAGCTTCAGGGACACATTCTGGAGTTTGAGTCGGTATCTTTACATCCCAGCAGTTTCGAGACTATCGAGCAATTATTCTCCAAATTCAAGTCTCTAGTGCTACAATGCAAAAAATGCAGGATAGAGTGGAAGGATGAGCATAATGTCCTTTCTATACTTAGAAAACTAGGTCCTGAGTACTCTATATATGTCTCTATGTTTCATTCTATTGGGGCCCCGTAATACGCAGGCGACAACAGTAAGGGATTCTCCCCAATCAACGTTCCCAACTAGCCCGTTGACTATTTGGTGTAGGTAATTCGTCCGGTTTGCGGTTCGGCTACCGTAGGTCAAAGTAACAGAACAAGGTTTTACCGGTTACGGCCCGGTCCATCGTGTATATTTTTTGTATTTTTTTACTTATGTATGATATGCAAGTGCCTAATTAACCATGCAAGGCGATAATATGCAAGGAGCAGTCACAATGTGATGCGCAGGTTCTTACCTCTCGTCTTAGACTCACTAGCATCTGAATCACATACAACAAGAAAATAAAATAACTACTTAAACTATCCCTAGGGAGCAGGATTGTCATTTGTAAGTGAGTAACACAATGTGTACATGCATTATGAAGAGTTACAGTTAGCTGACACTTCTTTCAAGACACACGAACAATTACAAATATTTAAACAACCAGATAGTCGATTATTTTATGAACAACGTTTATTACTCACAGTGGAAAACATCCCAAAAGATACTGAAGAACATTCAACGAGAACATAGGTTCAGGAAGTTAAATACTCTCACAGTAAATGAAATACAGTTGAAAATGAAATAGTTCCTCTTCAACATTATTCATTTAGTCGCATTGATACATTCCACATTTCGCTCTCTCCAGCAGGAAAAAGTTGCACTTTCTGACTGTAAAACGAAGTAGTTCCTCTTACAAGCAAAAGAGTTTACAAATTTTCTCAGGGAAAAAAGGCCCTTCTTAGTTCTACTTTCAACTATTTAAACTACAACTGCAGACTGCTTGGGCTACCCCTCCAAGCGCCTGACCCTTCAGTTCTTCAACGCTTCATATTCCTCTATCTCGCATGCTCGTGATTGGTTGAATAACTGTCAGAATTTTCAGAGCTGCTCCTCTATCGCCGTTCATTTTGTCCTTTTCATGCGATCCGGCTCGTTTCGGTCTTGCTTCTACCAAACTGTTCATCTTCCTCCACACCACGGTATTTTCACCGATCTCCCGAACCAACCTGCAACCAATCGACAAGCATCATTCATTGAAATAACATTTCAAAACACAGCATCAGATTCTACCAATTGAGCGACTATTCCACAAGAAAACGACCCATTGCACCAAGGCGGAAGTCGGAAGGAGACGGACATCGGAAGTCAAAGGCTTCGACCAGCTGCAACGGCGGCCAAGGAAAGGCTACAAGCACTCGACTGTGGGTGGGAAAACCTTGAATCGAAAGTCGGATGGCTTTCCCTTTCGGAAGCTCAATGACTTTGAGATCCGCAACGGCGGAAGGGAAGGCTTAATACACGCAACGCGGGTGGGAGACTTTAGATCAGAAGTCAGCCGGGTTTAGACATCGGACGGTGAAAGGTTTTTCCAGCCGCAACAGCAGAAGAGAGACGGCTTCGGACATACGTCGGAAAAGCTAACGCACATCGGCAGTCGGCGCAATTCCCACTTTAGATGGAAAATCGGATTGGGAGCCGCAACGGCGGACGGGAAAAGGCTATCAGGCTCCGATTTCACATAAAAATGACACCCGATCATGAGAAAACTTAAGTGTTTAGAAAACTTAAAATCAGCAAAGGTCAAACTGTTTCACCTCAGAGACAATGGTTTGCTCGAAGGGCAATTGATATGACGAGCTTCAAACTAGCAATCCAAGTTCAATCCCGTGACCCACAACGAAATCTTAACACAAGCATTCTCTAAAAACAAGTCGCAAATTCATTTTTAGAATCAACCAAAGTCAGAACGAGACCAAACATTTATTAGTAAACGGAACCAATGCAAAATCTAAATGATGAGGAGGGGCCCTAAAAATTAAAATTTTGGGGAGAATTGTTGCCGCTGCAACAATTGGCGATTACCTGGTGAACCTAGATCTATGGGCGATTAACCTTTGAGTGACAAACTGTTTAACAACACGAGCCTCATATTGAATTCTTCCAGCAATATGGATTTCTCAAATGACAGAAGTGTGTACCCTCAATTCATTGATGATAGTCCAAATAGGGAGAGTGGAAACCAGAATCGTTAAGTCCAGATCACTATGCTGAGGCCAGAGGATGAGTTTCATTATTACCTTTGTCTTCAGGTGGCTAATAGCTTTGGACACCACAGGATTGTAGCATATGGTAAACAGAAATATTCATTTGTTCCTCATTCCCATGCCATTTTAACACTTTTTCTTGTGCTTTTGGACTTTTGTCCCTTTTCATATGAGTTTGCTTACATGCCTCTCTTACTGAATTTTACTTCAGGATCCTCTATCCCATAGTGTCCTTTTGTGTGAGTGGTGTACTTCAAATTTAAGCTCACGGACGGAGAGGATCTTTCGGCAATTTAATACTTATGATTCACAATCTGCTTTGATGTATGATGCTTTTCATAGGAGTTCTTGAATTCTTATCTACCTTTTGGCATTCGTTTCTTGGCATGGGATCATTTTTATTTAATATACTGTTCACCTTGCTGCTTTCCATGGGTCTTCTGCTGTCTCTCCTTAGAACAATTTAAATGTGACGTGGATGGAGCCCCAACATAGTGTTCCAGACTTTCTGAATCCGGTTTATTACACAGGGATTAAACAGGACTTCAATGCACACAGAATTATTCAAGAAAATGACTAAGCTGGAAGAAAATATTTAATATAAATAGCAACCCACAATCTGATCACTAGATTGTTTATCACTCCCAAAAATTCTGATGTTCCTCATTCAATCGCAGGTTTGTCCCCTTTATTGAAAACAAGAAAAATCAAACTAAAGCAAACTGAAAAACATGACTCAAAAGACCACCAGACGGATTATTTATACACAAGACAGAAGAAAACAACAACTCAGGAAAAATAAGGCTTGAGAACCAAACCATTTACCGGTAGGTTCTCCTCCCACCCCTACAGATCTTGCAACTTGTAAGTAGAAGGACCAAGCTTGGCTGCAATCTGAAAGGGGCCTACCCACAACTGCTGGAATTTGGTATGCTTTCCCTTCTCATCATGGGGGTGGTCCCATTTGAGAACTAACTCTCCTAATTCAAAGTATTTTGTCCCATCTTTATGCTTGTCAAACCATCTCTTAACTAACTCTTGTTGTTGCTTAAAGCGTTCTTTAGCTTTAGACCTAGCCTCTTCTGCTTTCAGGAGATTATATATTCTTATTTGTAAAACTTCATCATTCGACCCCCTAGATTCTTGAGCTAGTATGGAAGATGGTAGCATGACATTGGGAGGAAGGATGGCTTCTTTACCATAGACAAGGGTATAAGGTGACACTCCTATTGCAGACTTAGGGGTGACTCTATCAGCCCATAGGGCATTTGGTAGTGCTAAGTGCCAACTCCTTTGGTTTTCTATTACAGTCCTTTTTAGGATTCTAATCAGGTTTTTATTAGAGGATTCAGCCAGGCTATTCCCTTGTGGATAGTAGTTAGCAGAATAATGCAATTTTATTCCTTTATCATGAGCAAAAGCAGTTAATTTAATTGATGAAAAGTATTTAGCATTATCAAAAACTAACAAAACTGGAACTCCAAACCTGGTCATGATGTGGTCTTGTAAGAGGCTGATGACTTCATCTTCATTTATCTTGCATAGCGGAATAGCTTCAACCCAGCGAGTGAAATAATCTGTAGCGGTCAGAATGTACTTGTGTTGGAGAGAAGAATTCGGTTTTATTTCTCCAATAATATCCAACCCCCATTGCTCGAATGGTTCTGTGATCATCACAAGCTTTAAGGGTGCTGCTACTTTAGGTTGTCTCCCACCACACCTTTGGCAGATGTCACATCTCCTGACATGTGCATGTGCGTCTTTGAAGAGTGTAGGCCAATAATAACCTGCCCTGAGGATTTTGTGGGCTGTAGTGTCTCCTTAATAATGTCCCCTAGCAGGCCCATAATGCAACTCTGTCATTACTTTCTTCGCATCTTCCTTTTCTAGGCATCTAGGAAGAACCCCGTCATAATTCTTTCTGAACAATACCCCTTCAACAAGTTGATAGGAGGCTGATTTAAGACGCAGAGCTCTTCTTTGTTTGGAATTCCAATGTTCTGGCAACAGCCCTGACTGTAGGTAATGCACAAGGTCTCTATACCAAGACTCAGGAGCTGTAAACAAAGGACATACATCCATTACATGTAATTCCACCTCATCCTCCCATGCTTGTTCTTCGTTGTTCCCACTTTTAGTCATCAGTTTTCACAACCCTTGACCTTTCACTATAGAAGCTGGCTTGAATTCAAGGTCGTACTCTTGAAAAGCTGTTACCCAGTTACCCCTTCTTTCTCCTAACTCTTTCTGAATGAGAAGGGATCTTACAGCTAGGTAGGGGACTATTACCTTGGTCCGATTCTTCAAAATATAAGGCCTGAATTGCTTCACTGCCTTAAATACTGCGTAAGCTTGCTTATCGACGGCTGGGTAGTTTAATTCAGCCCCTTGCAGACCAGTGCTCATGAAGGATATTGGGAATTCATCCCCCCCTTCTTCCTTTTGGGTGAGCACAGCTGCCAGTGAATCATCGGATGCAAATGTATACAAAATAAAGTCTTTATCAAAGTCTGGGCTTTTCAGGGAGGGAGCATATGCAACAGCAGTCTTGATTTTACTGAAAGCATTCTTTTCAATTTCAGTCCACTTAAATTGTGCATTTTGTTTCACCATCTGCTGCAGTGGCTTAACAATCTAAGCAAAATCAGGGACAAATCTTCGCACGAAGTTTATAGGTCCCATAAAAGACTGCATCCCTTTCTTATTGTGGGGCAAGGGGATTTGCTCAATGGCTTTGACTCTTTCTGGATCAATGGAGATCCCTTGCTTTGAAACTATGTGGCCCAACAATTTTCCTTCCGTGATAGCGAATACACACTTCTTAGGATTGAGCGAAATGCCATACTTACGACAGCGCTCAAAAATTTGTCTTCAGTGAAACGTGTTCTCTCCCCTTCTCTTCGAGAATATAGTAATATCGTCAAGGTATACCACAGCACTTCGTCCAATCAATCTGTGGAAATCTATGTCCATAGCTCTCTGAAATGTCACTCCGGCATTAATCAGCCCAAAAGGCATCCTTCTATAGGCAAAGGTTCCCCATTTAGTTCTGAACGTTGTCTTTAATCTGTCTTCTTCAGCTACTAATACTTGATTGTAGCCAGAGAAACCATCTAATAATGAAAACAGTTTAGATCCTAAAACCATCTGTAGCAGCTGCTCCATGGGTGGCACAGGATAGTTATCTTTATCTGATGCACGGTTTGAGTTCCTGAAATCCACGTAGAGTCTGATTTCTCCAGAATTTTTCCTTACTGGTACCAGATTTGATACCCACTCAAAGTGTCTGACTTTGAAGATGATTCTTGCGTCCAATAACTTCTTCACTTCACTTTGAATCAGCGGTTCCAATTTCAGATGCATTTTCCTCAAAGGTTGCTGATATGGCTTGACGCCTGTTTTAATGGGGACGACATGCTTGATGATGCTGGTGTCATACATTTTCAAATCTTCGTACATCCACGCGAAAACATCTTTATATTGTTTAAATAGACTGATGAATTTGTCTCTTTCTATTGGCGAACAACATTTGCCAAGATTTACGAACTTAGGATTTGTTTCAGTCCCTAAATTAATCAAATCAAACTGCATAGATGAGCTGTGGGTCTTCACATTGGGTGGTCTTCTGAATTTTTCATTTAAATCAAACATTTTTTCCAACGTTCTGACTCCTTTAGGAATGAAATTATCGTATTTCATCTCAGCCTGATGCTCTTCATCGTCTATGATCACTCCTTTAAACACCTCATCATTCGTTAAACATTCTATGATCTGCTGGTCATCATCGAACACTCGTAGGTTCGTAATCATATCAGGTACAAAGGGCCTGAAAAGCAGTTTGAAAAAACATCGATTATTAGTGGGTACGAGTCTAGCGGCTAATGTGGCCAATAGATCAGCAGCCACGTTTTTTATTCTTGGAATTCAAATAATGTTAAATGCATTAAAATATTTCAGCAAATCCCATACCTCATTCTGGTAAGATTTTAGGTGGGGAGAAATACAATGTATCTGATTCCGAATTTGTTTCACAATAATTTCAGAATCCCCAAAAACTTTTAGATTACTTACCTTTAATTCAATTGCCTTCTTTAGTCCCTGCACCAGTGCTTCGTACTCAGCTGTATTATTGGTACATTCAAACTCTAATCTACATGAAAGGAAATGTTTATTCTTCTGTGGGTCAATCAGGACACAGCCAGCCCCCGACCCTTCTATTGTCTTAGAGCCATCAAAAAATAAAGTCCAAAAATCATTAACTACTAAAAACGAATCTATTCCTACTGCTAAGTCTACTATTTTACAGTCAATCTCATCAGCCTGTGAAAATCGAAGGAGATCAGACTGGGTATCAGATGTGTTGCTGGCTTCTTCTGCTTGGTAATTACCTGGTTCCAACTCAATAAAATAGTTTCCCAAGACAAAATCCACAGGTTTGTTCTTATCTTCAAGTCGGGTAACATTGTAATTCATGTGAGGCTCCCTCAAAACCTTAATCTGGTTCGGACTTCCTTTGTATGGAAACCACAGATGTTACCAATTAGAAGCGAAATATCCATTAAGTTTGGCCGACCAATCTCTGCTTAGGATTAGGCCGTACGCATCTGGTAAATCAGCCACCACAATATTAATGACCTGGCATACTTTATCATTTGAAGCCAGATGGATGAGGACATCTTCCATCTCACCAATTACCTTCACATCTGTCCTGTCCAACTGAACTACCCTCCACAGGGATGGCTTAGGCTGCCCATTGATTCTCTTACAGACAGATATCGGCATGACATTAATAGTTGCCCCTGAATCTACCAAGCAATTATGTACATTGTAGTTAAAGATTTCAAAAGTAAGGAGGAAAGGTGGATGCTTGTGCTTGGACTTACCTCCACTGCTGTTCTCTCCAATCTCTTCTTCTTCTTCTTCTGGTTGATCATTAGTGGGCGTCTTCTCATCTGATGTTTCAAGGGCCCTCAACAGCCTTTCTTTTTGCTACGGCACTTTGCACATTTCGAATAGTGGAACATTCGCCTTTATCTTCTTTAAATCCTCCACAATGTCATAATCCATCTGCTGTTCAATGGGATGGGGTTTTCCAGCATTTTCTTCACTGGGCTTGGCCTGCGCGTCAATTTGCCTAGGAACTTGGCTTGTGACAGTGAACTCTGGAATTTTATCAACGGAAGATTTGTCCTGAAACCTCTTCTTAACATTTCTCTGCAGCCTCTTAATATTTGGTAGTATAAGACTGTCTTCCTTAACCGTCCCTTGGCTCCTCGTGGCTACGTTGGTTTCCATAACGTCTTTACACCCCTGAGTGTTTTCTTCTTCAGCATCAAATAGTGAGATAGAATTCCATAAAGCCATGGTTTCCTCTTCCTGCTCTTTAGTAGATGTAGAGGTAGCATTTTCCTTTCCTTCTTCATTTCCCTCTTCTGTCAATCTAGAATCTAACAGTTGATTCATGACCAACGTCATCGAATTTATCCACTGCGGACAATTCTTCTCAGAGTGAGGCTGTTGGTGGAACGTGCAAAAATTATCCAAGCCTACCTCTGTTAAATTCATAGATGGAGTATTGGGCGGAGGAGGTTGAGACTGGTGGTTATCCTCTCTTTTCTTATAATATGGCTTAAAAAACTTTTGTGCTTCCTTTTCTTTCTCCATATCTATGAATTTATTGGAAAGCTTCTGCATCATTTTGGCCATATTTTCCAAATCTTGAGACTTTTTTTCCTTAGGCTTAGTAAACAATAAGGATTTTCTTCCGGTACCTTTCTCTCCAGATTGTTCTGGATAGTCTTGAATGCTCTCTCTTTCAGCTTCCACCACTTCTGCTTCTTCATAGGTTTCTGTCAAAGTAGGCTTGGCCCTTCCTTTGGAAAACATGGCCAAATCAGGGCCTAAAGCTGAAGTATAGTATTCAATAAGAACTTTGTCTGAGGGCTTATCTGTTTCAGAGAAGTTCTTGAGATATGCTGCAAACCTTTGAGTGAAACTGTGCACTTTTTCTTTTCTTTCTTTCTTCAACGCGCACAGCCCTTTCATGAGAGCCGCATGAGTTTTCTAAGTTGCATACTTACTTCTGAAAATTCTTTCGAAGGTATCCCAATCAGGGATAGAGTTAGCAGGCAACCCAAAGTACCATGATGCTGCAGCTCCTTTAAGAGTATGCGGGAACAGTCTGCAGACTACATCTTCATGCTCCCCAGCCCTCAATCCTTCTATTGCCCTGTAAAAACTCTGCAGATGATCATCTACTAGTATCCTCTCATTGGGGTCGAATTTAGGCAGTAACTTTTCAAAGGATTGAGGCAAATGATGTAATGGAGGGGTCAGGTTTAAGGGTGATCTGGCTCTCCATGCAGGTGGCGGATTTGGCGGGTTAGGTGGTTGGTTTGCGTTTATGCCAGCCATGAGTCTGGGTGGAGAGTGAGTAGGTGAACCAACTGGAGTGTGAGGGGGAGAACTGTGAAGGGTTTCTGGGCCTTCTTGGTTCAAAGGTAGTGCAACTTCCTGTAAGGTTTTTTCTACAAGCTCTTCCCAGTCTCTAACCAACACTGATCCTTCCGCTTCAGGATGATCCTTCTTTTTATACTCTCTTCTGGGAAGTTCAGGGATGATTGGAAATCCTCCAATATTCTTTACATATGCCCTGGCCCTGTCTTCTCAGATCATTAACAATTTCATTGTCAACAGAATATAGATGTTCTCTTTCTTCCGGAATTGGATTATGGAACCCGCTGCTTTCAGAACTGTGACCGGTGGAATATTCTCGGGAAAACGGGTTTCCTCGGCCAGCCATACACTGGCGGCCCTCCTTCTAGCACCAAAAACTGTTGGGGCCCCATAATTCACAAGTGAAAATAGTAAGGGATTCTCCCCAATCGACGTTCCCAACTAGCCCGTTGACTATTTGGTGTAGGGAATCCGTCTGGTTTGCGGTCTAGCTACCGTAGGTCAAAGTAACAGAACAAGGTTTTACCGGTTGCGGCCCAGTCCACCGTGTATATTTTTTATATTTTTTGACTTATGTATGATATGCAAGTGCCTAATTAACCATGCAAGGTGATAAGATGCAAGGAGCAATCAAAATGTGATGCGCAGGTTCTTACCTCTCATCTTAGACTCACTAACATCTGAATCACATACAACAAGAAAATAAAATAACTACTTAAACTATCCCTAGGGAGCAGGATTGTCATTTGTAAGTGAGTAACACATTGTGTACATGCATTATGAAGAGTTACAGTTAGCTAACACTTCTTTCAAGACACACGAACAATTACAGATATTTAAACAACCAGATAGCTGATTATTTTATGAACAACGTTTATTACTCACAGTGGAAAACATCCCAAAATATATTGAAGAACATTCAAGGAGAACATAGGTTCAAGAAGTTAAATACTCTCACAGTAAATGAAATACAGCTGAAAACGAAATAGTTCCTCTTCAACATTATTCATTTAGTCGCATTGATACATTCCACATTTCGCTCTCTCTAGCAGGAAAAAGTTGCACTTTCTGACTGTAAAATGAAGTAGTTCCTCTTACAAGCAAAAGAGTTTACAAATTTTCTCAGGGAAAAAAGCCCCTTCTTAGTTCTACTTTCAACTATTTAAACTACAACTGCAGACCGCTTGGGCTACCCCCCCAAGCGCCTAACCCTTCAGTTATTCAACATTTCATATTCCTCTATCTCGCATGCTCGTGATTGGTTGAATAACTGTCAGAATTTTCAGAGCTGCTCCTCTATCGCCGTTCATTTTGTCCTTTTCATGTGATCCAGCTCATTTCGGCCTTGCTTCTACCAAACTGTTCATCTTCCTCCACGCCACGGTAGTTTGACCGATCTCCCGAACCAACCTGTAACCAATTAACAAGGATCATTCATTGAAATAACGTTTCAAAACACAGCATCAGATTCTACCGATTGAGCGACTATTCCACAAGAAAACGGCCCGTTGCACCAAGGCGGAAGTCGGAAGGAGACGGACATCGGAAGTCAAAGGCTTCGACCAGCCGCAACAGCAGCCGAGGAAAGGCTACAAGCACTCGACAATGGGCGAGAAAACCTTGAATCGGAATTCGGACGGCTTTCCCTTTCGAAAGCTCAATGACTTTGAGAGCCGCAACGGCGGAAGGGAAGGCTTAAGAAACGTGACGCGGGCGGGAGACTTTAGATCGGAAGTCGGCCGGGTTTAGACATCGGACGGTGAAAGGTTTTCCCAGCTGCAACGGCGGAAGAGAGACGGATTCAGACATACGTCGGAAAAGCTAACGCACATTGGCAGTCGGGGCAATTCCCACTTCGGATGGCAAATCGGATTGGGAGCTGCAACGGTAGACGGGAAAAGGCTATCAGCCTCCGATTTCACATAAAAATGACACCCAATCATGAGAAAACTTAAGTATTTAGAAAACTTAAAATCAGCAAAGGTCAAACTGTTTTACCTCAGAGACAATGGTTCGTTCGAAGGGCAATTGATCTGACGAGCTTCAAACTAGCAATCCAAGTTCAATCCCGCGACCCACAACAAAATCTTAACACAAGCATTCTCTAAAAACAAGTCGCAAATTCATTTTCAGAATCAACCAAAGTCAAAATGAGACCAAACATTTATGGAGTAAACTGAACCAACGCAAAATCTAAATGATGAGGAGGGGCCCAAAAAATTAAAATTTTGGGGAGAATTGTTGCAGCTGCAACACATTCCAAACAGGAATGCTTTTGATGATTGGAAACTTTCTTCTTTAGATTCATTTTCTGAATCCTTCATCAAAGAGAAAAACAAATTGATTCGAATGGGATTCATCCAGACTTCCCAATATCAAGCTCTCTTGGTTAGAGACTCTTCCAAAGCACAAGCAAAGGGGAAATCAAAGAAGAAGGATCCAAAGGAAGCTGATTTGAATCCTAAACAAAATAAGCAAGCTTTCGAAAGGGCCTCCGGCTCTAAGAAGAATAAATTTGGGAAAACATTATGTCCCTAATGTGAAAAAGGGTATCACCTTGAAGATCATTGTATGAGGAAGGAACTTGATGAAATGTCTGCTCTTCTCAAGCAACATAACATTCAAAGAGAAAAACAGTTTGATAATGGACATCAAATATGTCATGCTTTGAAAGCAGCAATACCTCGCTCTACAGCCTGTTTGATTGATTATGGAGCCTCCAACCACATGGTTTCCTTTAAGGATCTCTTCTCCTCTCTCGGTGTCAAAGAAGGGCCCACTAATTACATGGGAGATGATTCCCAAATCCCAGCAGCATGGAAGGGCACCATCAAAGCAAAGAATGGTGTGTTCAAAGATGTCCTATATGTGCCCTCACTTGCATCTAATCTATTATCTGTTTATCAGATGACCCATACTGGCTCTCCAAAGAAAGAAGTTTTTGGACCTGACTCAGTAGAGATCGCCAATATATCAACTGGGGAGATTGTAGAGAAAGGGATTGTTGATCATGCCTCCAAGGCATACTATTTCTCTCACTTCATTCCATTCTCAGTTCCAGCATCATCACAGCTTCCATTCGAATCTGATGAAGTTATAAACATTCCTTCACTTCCTATTGCAGTTTCAGTTTTAAATCCTGACATTTCTGAATCAAATTCAAAAGAGGAGTCATCCCAGTTTGATCCAGAAATTGAGCTTACAACTCAAAGGGATAGATCCAAATCTAGCTTCTACCTCATTCCAACAGCCTAAATGGGCCAAGTAGCTCATAGAAGCATCTAGAGATGGTGTTGGGGATCCAGATGATGAAAGAAGAACAAGGTCCTAGTATCGGAAGGAGAATGTAGAATTGTCTCACACATATCCTCTTCTTGCTTAGAGGTGTTTTATGATGCTTGGGTAAGATCCTCAATCCTTCAGGGAGGCTTTCCATGATCCTAGATGGCAGGAAGCCATGGATGAGGAGTTTGATTTGCTACATGACAACCAAACCTGGAAACTTGTCCCCTTACCTCTAGGAAGGAAGCTAGTACAGTGCAAATGGATCTACAAAACAAAAATAGTTGTTGATGGGACCACAACCAAGTACAAGGCTTGGTATGTGGTAAAAGGGTATTCTTAGTTCCAAGGCTTGGACTACAATGAGACATTCGTTCTAGTAGCTAGAATGGACTCCATCATGCTGGTATTGGCCATTGTTTCTTCTAAGAGATGGGAAGTACACGACATGGATGTGAAGAGTACCTTCCTCCATGGAGATTTGGAGGAGGAGATCTATAGGAAACAACTTGAGGGGTTTATTGATGATCCTTCCTTAGTCTACAGACTGAGGAAATCATTGTATGGACTCAAACAAGCCCCAAGGGCATGGTACTCCAAGATGGACGCTTTCCTCATCTCTCAAAAGTTTGATAGGTGCAAATTTGATTGCAATGTCTACATGAAGAAGAAGGAGGGGTTCTTGCTTCTAGTTGTATTGTATGTGGATGACTTGCTCATTACTAGTAGCTCTACTGCTAGATTGAGTAGCATCAAGTCTACTCTTAATAAAGCATTTTCTATGAGTGACTTAAGACTGTTAAGACGGTTCATTGGTCTTGAAGTAAGTCAAAAGACTTCGGGAATCATGATCTCACAGTATAGGTATTCATCAAACATGCTTAAGACGTTCCACATGGAGGATTGCAAGGTAGACCCCTGCCCTTTCTTATTAGGAATCACAATTGACGAAGGTGGTTCCATACCTTTGGTAGACAACGCTCTCTACAAAAAACTCATTGGAAGCCTTTTGTATCTCACTCATTCGAGACCGGACATATCCTATGCTTTGATTGTTGCTGCCAGATATATATAGGAGCCACATGAGCTGCACTGGAAGGCAGCAAAGAGGATCTTGCACTATGTACAGGGTACTATTGATTATGGGATCCACTATGCTGCTGGAGCACAGTTGGATCTCATAGGCTTTACAGACTTAGACTGGGTAGGAGATGGAAATTATGAAATCCACCTCTGTTTTTGTATTCATGGTTGGATCTAGGCCAATTTGTTGGTCTAGAAAGAAGCAATCATCCCTTGCACTTTCTTCAGTAGAAGAAGCATACCAGGACATTGTGAATGCAGCTATTCAGGCATTTTGGCTGCATGGCATCTTAACAGAGTTTAGGATTCATACTTCACCTACAGTAGATATTTATTGTGACAACCAGAGTACAATCAAGATCTCCAGTGATCCTGTTTAGAAGCAGATGACAAAGCACATAGAATTTCGCATGCACTACATTCAGGAACTGGTGCATGACAAAACCATCACAATACACTACTGTCTGACAGAGGATCAGATTACAGATATTTTTACCAAGTCTTCTACTGAAAAGAGATTTTCCTTTCTCAGGTCTATTTTGGGCATTAAGGCTTGATTCTCAGTTCCTATCTTTACGGGGGGTTTCCCAAGAGGTTTTCCTACCTCATTTGTATTATGTATCTTAGATTGTATATTGGGTGGCCTATGCTCTTGTTACCAGGGCCCACAGTTGTCCAAGTTAGGATTCAGGGGGGGTGTTAGGATTATTAATCCTCCCTTGTTCATACTTTCTATTAGATTAGTTATCCTAACTTAGGAACCTTAATTAAATGGGTCCACTAGTGCAATTGGGTCCACTTGGCCAAATGGGGCTGCCACATGTACCAGACAATGAAGTGTGGGGAACACTACTAGAGGTTAACTTCCAATTACTGCATGTGCATGCATTAGTTAGGGCACCTCCTAGACCAATCCCTACATTTTAGGAGCCATTGGGAGTCCCGGCACCAACCTACTTAAGTCAGTTGGTGTTAGCACTAGTTAATCTTAGTTAGCCCTCAGTTACTATCACTTACTTCACATTCATTTAGGCTATCTCTACTACTGCATGGTTGCATGGGGAGGAGCGCTTTTCCTACCTACCACACTCAGTTGCACTGAGTTAACTAGTTGTTACTGCTTGTTGGAGTTATTGGTCATTGGGGAGTTGTCTATTTGGACATCGATATTGATTGGGAGACCTTGAGTTAGAGATTCAGTTAGATACAGTCTTATCCACTTGGAGGATTCGAATTCATTACTCATGCATTCGAATTCTACCTGTGTATACTACATTGTAACATCAAATATTATTATGATGAATATACTGTAAATTCTTGAGCAATACCTGTCTATTTCCTGTGTGGTTTGTTTTTCTTAGTTTGTATGTTCTTTCTCCATTTAGTTGCAGCAACATTATTAGAAATATCTGCTTGAATATCTTAATGGCATTCAAATTATAATACAGTATCAGATCCTTCTCGGGAAGGTTTCATGCTTGTTTCTCCCCATCGAACATCAGAAGCAGTTGGGTTTCCACAGAAGTCCCCAATAAAAATTTGCTAGCTTTGGATTCATTCAGAGCAGTGGAGAGGGAATCATGGACCCTAAAAACATGTTCATGCCAAAAGGAAAAGCATGATTCTAATAGTTCATATGTTTTAGTGTTATTTGCAGTGAAATTGATAGGTTCTATGTAGCTTGAAAGAAGTATTTGCAGTCTCCATAGCGAAGCAATTATGAGTTCTCAAACTCATGAGCCACGGATCCTCACAAATTCCAATTACCTTGATTGGAAGATTTATATACATCTGGCCTTGCACAAGCATGGCTACCGCAGGATCATACATGGATGGGAGGTTGAGCCTCATCAGCCGGTAGATCAGAACAAGTTCCTAAACAGTTGTGATGAAGCATTCAGGTACTTATGTACTTATATTTCCAGAGATCTCCTCTTTCATCTAGAAGGATTGAGGAGTCCCAGAGAATCCTGGGAGAAACTTGATAGCTTGCTTAACAAACAATATGAGCTTCGGAGACACATTTTGGAGAATGAATTGGTATCTTTACATCCCAGCAGTTTCAAGACTATTGAGCAATTCTTCTCCAAATTCAAGTCTCTAGTGCTATAATGCAAACAGTGCGGGATAGAGCGGAAGGATGAGCAGAATGTCCTTTCTATACTCAATAAAATAGGTCCTGAGTACTCTGTCTATGTCTCTATGTTTCATTACAAGAAGGAAAGCTTTCCTGATTGGAAAATTCCTTATTTAGATTCATTTTCCGAATCCTTAATGAAAGAAAAAAACAAATTGATTTGAATGGGAGTCATCCAGACTTCCAAAGATCAAGGTCTCTTGGTTACGGACTCTTCCAGATCATAAGCAAAGGGGAAATCAAAGAAGAAGGAGCCAAAGGCAGCTGATTTGAAGCCTAAACAAAATCGACAAGCTTCCGAAAGGGCCTCCGGCTCTAAGAAGAAGAAATTTGGGAAAACATTATGTCCCTAATGTGAAAAAGGGTATCACCTTGAAGATCATTGTATGAGGAAGGAACTTGATGAAAAGTCTGTATTAAATTGAGCACATAGATCTGTGGACAAACACACAACTCACATGATAGATCACACAATTTACTTAGTTATTGAAGAATGAAACAGTGCAAAAATGGCTAGCAGCTGTGAATGCTTTTCATTAATCAAAGAGTAAGTAGATAGATAATTACAATGAAGTACAATGGATTTAATAGCCACAAACAATTCGAATCCACATGAGGAAATTCGAATTGATTAGACTCTACTTGACTGTAGGTAACTAAGAGCTTGTCTAAATCACTATCGAAGGACTCAATAGTTAACTAACCTTGTCTAAACCATAACCAGAGTTCATCGGAGTTCTAAAACACAACTCAAGTGTTGACTAAGGCTAACTGACTATGGTAGGTGAGAAATGCACCCCTCCTGAGTTCAATCAAGTAAACCTAGCGCTAACTGAATGTAGAGGACTAGAACTGAATGTAACTGACTCCTAACTTAGCTTAACCAGTCATCAACTGAACTGAACTGACCTTGGTTGGTTTCGGCAGTCCCAGTGGCTCCTAAATTGTAGGGATTGGTCTATGAGGCTCCTAAACTGATGCAATCCAGTGCAATCAGTGGCAGTGAGCCTCAATTAGTGTTCCCCACACTTTAGTAACTGAAACATGTCCCCCAATCAGGCCAAGTGGAACCAATGGTGTTAATGACTATAAATAGAGGTCCCCCAATTAGGCCAAGTGGAACCAATGGTGTTAATGATTAGAAATAGACTAGATGGACTCCCGATTTAGACATGACTCCTGATTTAGACATATGATCAAATTGGACAAGGGAGGATTAATAATCCTAACACCCCCCCTTGAATGCTAACTTGGACAATCTGTGGGCCCTGGTAACTAAGACCATAGGTCACCCATTACATCAAGTAAAGTAAAGTAACTGCTCAAAAACAAGGTGTTGGGGAAAAACCACATGGAAAACCCCCCCCCCTCTAATTAAGCAGGTAGAATCAGGATCAATCTGGTTCATATGTGCACAGGTATCCTGGGGCCTGGCATGTGAACCTCTCCATCATTATGTTTGGAGGAATCTTCCTCTTTGGAAGAAGAATGATATTGCGCCATGCCCCAATTTTGCAACAAAAAAAAAATTATATTATTTGATATTATTTGAAGACAATATGTTAAATTTTATGCTAAGTTGTAATTGATGACTCATCGGAGTCAAGGATATTTAATTTAATTCTAAATATTTATTTATAAATAAATAAAGGAAGAGACAACAGCTTAGGAGAGGTGTTAAAAGAGTGTTTACTGGTCAAATTGGTGGAGGAGACTGGGTGGAGAGCAAACTAACATGTGGCAGCATCCTCAAACCACTACCAACTGTTACAAGTGGAAACATCCCTACAATTGGGATCATGATTCCCCAAGAAAGTGGAATCAGAGCAGGTGGCTCAATTAATGAAAACTGACCCAAAAGACCTAGGAAATCTTTATAAAAATTCCCATTGAAGAGAGCTAAGGCTACTCATTCTAGAGAAGTGATCATTCAAGTGACTGAATGTACTTCAAAGAAACTCAATGGAAGGGAATTGTGGAAAGAATTTGAGGGGATAACTACTGAGTGATCTAGTGCAGCTTTTAAGCTGAAAGATCTTACTGCTGAGAGCAGGGTGTTTTACTGAGTTTTTTGAACTAGTCTATTGTTTGCTTCTCCACCAGTTCTCAGCCAAGAAGACCAGGAACAGGCTCGGGGGTCCTGAGGAAGCGTTTTTTGAGCACTCTCCAGGAGATTGGTAGGGAGGAACGACCTCCTAACGTTGTTGTCCTCTTTCCTAAACAGGTTCTATAATATTTTGTTTTACTGTGTTAGATAGATAAATCTGAGTCTGGCTGTTATATGAATGTTAAATATTCAGTTTGTAAATATTATAATTTAGTAGTCTTTGTAGATTATTGAAGAAATGAATTTGAAGAGTAATGTGTTAGAATAGAAAATAATTTCTAGTTTGTGTTTTTCCACACCTGGAAATCCAGGTAGTACTCTAGCACAGGTAGAATGTTTAAGAAGATAAGAGAATGTTGAGTAGATAAGATTGGGTATTTACAGGCAGTAGAGTAATTTATTTCATGTTAAAATATTATGGAATTTAAACAGTGTTATGATGTGTTTATACTTCTCTATTTCCACTTAGTAACTGAATGAAATGCAGCAGGAAAATCACATTAGAGTTACATGAATTACATACAGTTAAGTAAATAAACAACTACAGTTCACATAGTTTATTTTCTAACATTATCAACTAAATCTAGGACTAATATTTACTATAAACCAAATAGGGTAAAATTTAAAAGTACTTAGATTAAAAAGAGTAAACTAAGTTACAGAATTTATGCTTTATCATTTTAAAAACTCAAAGTAAATTCTACTAGACAGTTTATTAAATAAAAGCAATGAAAATATAATTAATAACTAGTATAAACTAAATATTTACTATGAAGAACTATCTTATAATTATTAAACAAGCTTATACCTGTAATTGTGAAACTTCAGAGTAGAAACCCTAACCAAGTTCTTTAAATATTATAAATAAAACCTCTAAGCTGTAAACCATTTACTTGGTTACTTATTAAAATAAACTTTTAATCTACTGTAAATTGTTACAGTCCTTACTGAAAACGAATGTACATTTACACAACACATCTGTAATAATAATTTATCTAAATTAACAAGTAGCCAAACCTAATCATTAATACATTGAAGAACTCATATAGACAAGGGTTTCACTTTTAGGAAAACCCTAGTTGTATAATCTGAATAAGTAAATAAATATTATAAATTATACACTACGACCTTACAGTCTTATAATAACAATAAACTATTTACAAAAGATATTAGACAGTAATGTTCTTCATTAACAGTCGAATAGGAATAACTCTCACGAACACAGAGTCAAAATATACAAGAATGAGACAGAGCTCAAATTAAAATCTTTTTAAAGAAAAACCCAATGTATTACTTTGACAGGCCATAAGGCTACAAACTTAAACAGATTACAACACCCATCTCAGGGCCGGTGTACCAAGCATCATGGCATGGGTTTTTAAAAACAAAACTAACATTCAATTTATCAAAACCTACATTACTGTAAATGCTTTATAAGTCAAGAAAAGAGTAGTACAAGTCACGGCATCGAATGTCGAAGCCACCTTGCTATATGCAAGGGTTTAATAATGAAAAACCAATCTTAAAAACTGAAGACCAAACATCCCAAGACTGGAGGAACCAAGGTCGTAACTTCTTCCCAACTAAAACCATTTTGTTTCCCTAAGTATGTACAAGCAAGGTTTTGCCACACTGTAACCAGGGCTTACCCATAGGGCTTGATGCCAATCCAAACATGAAGAGGATTCTTCCAAACGAAAAGGCGAACCATCACCTACAAGTGAAGACCAAATATTGGTTAGAAACTGAGTTTATAACTGTAACTGTAATTTTTAAAGCTGATAATATTTATAAGACAATTTTCTTTACCTAGAAGCGAAATATTTGGAAGCCAAGGAGGATTTGAGCCCACACCACGAGCAGCACAACGAACAGCCCAAAATCCTCGTTTTCACTAGTGACAGAGTTGAAAGAGCTCACTGTACATCCTACACTGACGACGGGAACATGAGTAAGCCTTGGCAATGGCCGCGAAAGAAAACAACATTTAAAAATCATTGACAGAGCTACACTACCCTCACGCACAGCAAAGTATTGTATGCAGGAAGAAAAACACCAAATGCGAGCTGTGAACTTCACAACCCTTACACTAGAGTGGAAACACTCCTCTTTACACAAACAATGGAGCTGGAGGTGAGCACCAGTGAGCCCTCATGGCTGCAGTGAACCAAACAGTGTAGAGACCAAAACCCTCGATGAAAAATAAGAAGTAGGGTTGCATGGTGAGCTTATAAGTTATGCAATGCACAGTGGTGAATGTTCCACATGCCCACAAATTTATTCAGTCCACAGTGGGTCGAGTTGTATAGTCTCCACTGCATTGTCAGGAATCGAATTATTGTTAATAATCTACACAATGATCACTATGATAATATATTATGCAAGTCAAAAAATAACGTATCATTTCAATGATAAACTATGAAGTCAAACCATGTTATTAATAAGGTTTTTGTAGTATCATTAAACCCTTGTTTTATTATAAGCCTTAGAACCTTCGTTGGTAACGAACTATTCATACATGAAATCGTCAACTCTTGTTGTATATAAACAATGAAATATTTCGATGGTAAAATAACCACTATGGAAAGATCCATAGAAGGGTATATGCCCTTACTCTTAAGACAATAGTCCGACAATAATCATTTATTCATACATTATATATATATCAAGACCATGATGTTAGAATTAGTATTTATGTAAGACTAGTAGTAAGAATCTAGTTTATAAATTAACATTGTGTATATAAAAATTATTTACACTCTAGAATAAATTCTTACTTTTGTATGAAGTCTATAGTACTAAGAGTAAGGTGAACTTCATGGAAGTTGTAATCATTTGTTTTCAAGTAACCAAAGTTCCAAACGAATCAAATCAAGACTAGCTTAGTCTTGATAGTAAAAGATAGTAAAACTGTCTAAGAAAACATATAGCATCACTACAATTCTCAAATAAATAATATGATAATGTAATTTCGTCACATTACTTATGTCATGAAGAAATTTGGAAGTTAGAAATCACATCTTGACGACATTTATGCCAATGACCAATTATAAATACAATGCAGTAATAAGCGGATAAACTTCCTCTACTAAAGCTTAATTAAAGGTAAAGCTAAGAGTTCTGTGTAAGCTTGTTTTCTTAAAAGGCCTTAGGTCTATTTCCAGACTTATAAGCAGTGTTGAAAAGTTTGTAAATACCAACATCATTAAGCTCTTGTTTTCAGTAAGAGTGTTGATACACTAAATCAGGACCTCTATGAAGAACTGGTAAACATCGTGACGTATAGATGGAAAGAAGATATACCTAAAATAGCATTCATTCTGACAAAAGACAATCAATAGGGCATAGTATTGATCTTTACAAAATGAATTTTAAAGGTACTTTCACAGTTGCAAAATAAGTGTTACTTTACCTCATAGAACCCTTGAATTCTATTAAGCAAACTTTTACTCTAGTAGTATATTTATGGTAAAAGAAGTATATCTGGATTAACGCCTTAATAAACTCGTACTTGTTCAAAATTTACCTGTCAAGCCTGTAAGATCCAGAAATCCAGATAATTTAGCAATCGCTAAGTAAGCCCCAGTTAAAAAGTAACTTCTCACCTACTTGACAAAATCAACCTATCAGTGTAGTTAGAAACAACTGAATGTAGATTATGTACATCACATATCGAAATTAAAATAGTATTAATTTATATGTGTTTAAGTTAATCCTTATTTTGTTAACTGTTTCATTTATCCGTTAACCTCTAGCAGTTAACAAACTGCAACTACAAAAATTTTATGTTACATCAAAAAAATTTAATTTTTGTGAAATTTGGGGTTATGACATGTGGTATCAGAGCACAAGGTTCAAACACTAGGCCTTGATGAAGCCCAACTTGCTTTTATGAAACATTGAATTTAAACTATTTTGCTGATGTTATTTTCTTTTAATGTTATTCAACAGAGAAAATTGTTTCTGAAGTTTAACAACATGTATGGAAAGGCTGGAGGAATATGTGGAAGAGGAATCTCCATTTACTGAACAAGAAAACTTACCAAGAGACCCTATACAAGAATATCTAGCCATTAATTCCTCAGAAATTTTACAAACAGTAAAAGACTTAAAATATGAAATGGAATCTGTTAAACGAGAGAATGAAAGGATTCTGAGGGCTCTGGAGGATCTGAATCAGATCCTAATAGAAAGATTTCAAACTGAGGGCAGGGGTAAAAGAGCTGAATCAGAAGATACAAGTCATCCACATAAATAAAAAAAGATTAACATACTAAAAATGAAAGCGGCTCATCTTCAAAGGTGTTTGGTGATTAACGTAATTTTCATTCCACTAGTGATAGTAGTGATGACAACCATTATACTAAAAAGAGAAAATATAAACCCTATGAGGAAATTTCTGGGGAGTTTAAAAATATTAAACCACCAACATTCAATGGAGAGACTGAGAAGGGGGAGGAAGCGGAATCCTGGTTATCTGGGATGAAGAAGTACTTCCAGATTTATAACTATTCTAACTAATTAAAGGCTGGAATGGCTATCTACAACCTCTCAGGAAAGGCTGATATTTGGTGGCAGGACTTGAAGAGAGTGAAGGGAATAAAAGAGAAGAACATAAATTGGAGTACCTTTAAGAGGTACTTTAAAAAGAAATTTATGTCTGAGCAGTACTATGAAGAGAGAGCAAAAGAATTCTATGAGCTTAAATTAGGATCAATGACTATGAAAGATCTAAACAGCAAGTTTTTAAGTCTGCTTAGGTATGTGCCATACCTTGTAGATGAAAAACCAAAGGTACAGCAATTCCTCAGTTGTCTACGTTATCATATTAAGGACAGGATTGAGTATGACAATCCAACAACTCTGGAAGAAGCTATGAGGAAAGCCAACTTTTGTTAATGAACAGAATCGGAAGAAAGAGAGTATGGCCAACTGGAAGGCAAAGAAGAATAATAACCATTATGATTAAAAGAAGAAAGAATTTGTGCCCAACAAGAATTCTAAAAACAATAAGGCCAGAAATTTTGCTAACAAGAATTTCCAAGGATATAAGAATAATTCACCAAGCAATCAGAACAATTCAAAGGGTAAAGAATCTGCTAATAACCATGGTAATTACACAAAGAACTTTGAACGCAAAGAACCTATAAAGTGTTGGGAGTGTAATGCCCCACATTATGCCTCAGTCTGTCCTAATCGAAAAAATACTGTCAGTAATATTCATACCATACAGGAGGAAATGACCATCGGAGATTTAGCGAGGACTATGCCCAGAATCAATGCAGCCTTGGAGAATCGACAAGCAAAATATCAAACTTCCATGGTGGAAGTAGAAGGTATGATAAACCAAACCCCTATAGCTATTTTAATTGATCCAAGAGCTAGCCTCAATTATATTTCACCTAAAATGGTAGAAAAATATAAGTTGCCTGTTGAAAAATTTGAAAATTCTTGGTTGGTTCAGTTGGCCACTGGTGCTAAAAGGAAGGTAACTTGTTTTGTAAAAGAATGTGTAGTAGTTATGGATCAATTTGAAACTGTTGTAAAGCTTAATGTATTAATTCTTGATTCTTATGACTTACTCATCATATGGATTGGTTAGAACAACATAGGGTAATTTTAAATTATTATGATAAAACCTTTACATGTATAAATAATGGTGGAAAACCAATAAGTGTAAAGGGGATCCCTAGAAAAACAACCATAAGGCATATTTTTGCTCTGCAGCTTAAGAGAGATGTTAGGAAGGGTTGTAAAGCTTATGCAGTAACAATAACTGATGAGGAAAATCTAAATAAAATAGATAAATTAAAATTGGAAGACATACCAGTCTTAAGAGAGTATGTTGATGTATTTCTAGAAGAAATTCCGAGACTACCTCCAAAAAGGGAACTAGATTTTACCATTGAGCTGGTACCTAGTGCAGTACCCAGCTCAAAGGCCCCTTATCGAATGAACATACTTGAACTTAATGAATTAAAGTCACAATTAAAAGAACTTATTAACAAAAAGTATATTCGACCTAGTGTGTCTCCCTAGGGGGCACCTGTCATCTTCATTAAGAAAAAGGACAGAACCATGCGAATTTGCATAGATTACCATCAGTTGAATAAGATGACTATTAAAAATAGATAACCATTTCCTCGCATATATGATCTGTTTGATGAACTACGTGGAGCCACGGTGTTTTCGAAAATTGATTTAAGGTCTGGATATCATCAAGTTAGGATTAAAGATGAAGACATCTTTAAAACAGCTTTTAGAACTCAATATGGTCATTACGAGTTTGTCGTCATGCCATTCGGGCTTACTAATTCCCCAGTTGTTTTTATGTGTTTAATGAACAACGTTATGCATAAGTATCTAGATAAGTTTGTGCTCATGTTTATCAACGACATATTAATCTATTCAAACACTGAAGAAGAACATAAGGAACATTTAAAAACTATTTTGCAAGAGCTATGAGATCATCAACTCTTTGCAAAGTTTAGTAAATGTGATTTCTTCAAAGATAAAATTCAGTACTTAGGTCATGTGGTGACTAAGGAAGGGATTTCGGTGGATCCCGAAAAGATAAAGGCAATCAAATATTGGTCGGTTCCTAAGGATGTAACTGATGTTCAATCCTTCATGGTAATTACCAATTATTACCGGAGGTTCATTGAAGGTTTTTCGTGAATCACGAATCCGATAACTTCTTTGCAGAAGAAAGTAAAGAAATTTGATTGGAACCAAAAATGCGAGGAAAGCTTTAAAAAGTTAAAAACTTTATTAACCAGCGCACCTATTTTAAGAATAGCTGATCCAAATAAATAATTTGTAGTGTGCATTGTCAACTGCAATGATGGTTTAGGTGGTGTTCTGACTCAAGAAGGGCATGTTATTGCCTATGAGTCTAGGAAATTAAAAATTCATGAAAAGAATTATGCAACTTATGATCTTGAATTAGCTACTGTTATACATGCTCTAAAAATGTGGCATCATCACCTAATTGGCAGAAAATTTATTTTAATGACTGATAATAAAGGATTAAAATATCTGTTAAATCAGCCTAATTTAAATGCCAGATAAGCTAGGTGGCTAGCTTTTCTAAGTGAGTATGATTTCGAAATTCAGCACATTAAAGGTAAAGAAAATAAAGTTGTTGATGCATTAAGTAGGAATGCAAGGCTGAACTTCACAGTAGTTATCAGCACTTATACAACAAATCTAGATGAACAGCTTAAAGCAAGGATAGAACAAGACGAAATTTACCAAAACTTACAAGCTAAAACGAAAGAAAATCCAATAGAGAGCTTAAGTACAGGGTACAGTTTGAATGCAAAAGAATTTTTACTGTATAAAAATAGAATGTATGTACCTAAAGTTAAATTATTAATTTTAGATGAAATCCATAAAACTCCATACTGAGGTCATCTAGGTTATCAAAAGACTATAACTATGTTAAGAAAAGAATATTTTTGGCCAAACATGAAGACTGAACTGACAGAGTATATCGCTAGGTATTTTGAATGTCAGCAGATGAAAACTGAACATCAACACCCAGCTAGATTACTTCATCCATCGCCCATTCCTAGCTGGAAATGGGAGATAATTAGTCTCGATTTTATTACTGCACTGCCTAAAAATCAGAATTTAAATGATTCTATAATGGTAGTGGTCGATAAATTAAGTAAAGAATCCCACTTTATACCTGTTAAAACTACGTATAAAGCTACAAACATAGCTGATATCTTTCTAAAACAAATTTTTCGACTGCATGGAATACCGAAAGTTATAATCTCAGATAGAGATCCTAAATTTACAGGTAACTTTTGGAAATCTCTGTTTAAAAGATTAAACACTACACTAAATTTTAGTACTTCATTCCATCCTCAAATAGATGGAAATACCGAAAGAGTAAACCAAGTACTGGAAGATTTATTAAGAATGTATGTGAAAGACCATCCAGGTAAGTGGGAGGATTATTTACATCTGGTAGAATTTGCTTATAATAATAATTATCAAGCGTCAGCCAGATTCAGTCCTTTTGAAATCTTATATGGAAGGAAATGTAATACTCCTATCTCTTGGAGTAATACAGTAGATAGATTAGTATTAGGTCTTGAACTATTAAAGGAAATGGAAGAAATTGTTAAGCAGGTACAAAGTAATCTGAAAATTGCGCAAGATCGAGAGAAAAGTCAAGCAGATCTTAAAAGAACTCCAAAGGAGTTTCAGCTAGGTGAACATGTGTTCATCAAGGTGAGGCCCAAAAAGAGCTCTCTGAGATTGGGTAGTTGTGCAAAACTAGCACCTCGTTACTGTGGTCCATTCGAAATACTATCCAGGATTGGACAAGTAGCTTATCAATTAGCATTACCACCAAATTTAAGAGTACATAATGTTTTTCACATTTTTGTATTAAAGAAATATGTTCATGATGCTACTCATGTTGTTAACTGGAATGATGTACAGGTGGAACCATAAGGAGATTTTCTGGTGGAATCGGACTGTATCCTCGGGTGGAGGGAGATCACACTTCGGAACCGCACCATTGGTCAGGTGAAGGTGCAATGGAAGCACCTTAGTCCAGAAGAAGCCACCTGGGAATTGGAAAGTAATATGCAGGATGCATATCCAATTCTATTCCAGGGGAATTCTGAGGATGAAGAAAAAATAAATTTGAGGACGATGTTATGCTCTAAGGGGGTGTGTATGTCACATGCCCCAATTTTGCAAAAAAAAAACAACTTTATATTACTTGATATTATTTGAATACAATATGTTAAATTTTATGCTAAGTTGTAATTGATGACTCATCAGAGTCAAGGATATTTAATGTAATTCTGAATATTTATTTATAAATAAATAAAGGAAGAGACAACAGCTTAGGAGAGATGTTAAAAGAGTGTTTACTGGTCAAATTGGTGGAGGAGACTGGGTGGAGAGCAAACTAACATGTGGCAGCATCCTCAAACCACTTCCAACTGTTGCAGGTAGCAACCTCCCTACAATTGGGGTCATGATTCCCTAAGAGAGTGGAATCAGAGCAGGTGGCTTAATTAATGAAAACTAACCCAAAAGACCAAGGCAATCTTTATAAAAATTCCCATTGAAGAGACCTGAGGCTGCTCATTCTAGAGAAGTGGTCATTCAGGTGAATGAATGTACTTCAAAGAAATTCAATGAAAGGGAATTGTGGAAAGAGTTTGAGGGGATAACTACTGAGTGATATAATGCAGCTTTTACACTGAAAGATCTTACTGCTAATAGCAAGGTATTTTACTGAGTTTTTTGAACTAGTCTATTGTTTGCTTCTCCACCAGTTCTCAGCCAAGAAGACCAAGAACAGGCTCGAGGGTCCTGAGGAAGCGTTGTTTGTGCGCTCTCCAGGAGATTGGTAGGGAGGAACAACCTCCTAACGCTATTGTCATCTGTCCTAAACAGGTTCTACATTATTTTGTTTTACTGTGTTAGATAGATAAATCTGAGTCTAACTGTTATATGAATGTTAAATATTTAGTTTGTAAATGTTAGAATTTAGTAGTCTTTGTAGATTATTAAAGAAATGAATTTGAAGAGTAATATGTTAGATTAGAAAATAATTACTAGTCTGTGTTTTTCCACACCTGGAAATCCAGGTAGTACTCTAGCACAGGTAGAATGTTTAAGAAGATAAGAGAATGTTGAGTAGATAAGATTGGGTATTTATAGGCAATAGAGTAATTTATTTCATGTTAAAATATTATGGATGTTAAACAGTGTTATGGTGTGTTTATACTTCTCTGTTTCCACTTAGTAACTGAATAAAATCCAGCAAGAAAATCACATTAAAGTTACATGAATTACATACAGTTAAGTAAATAAACAACTACAATTCACATAGTTTATTTTCTAACATTATCAACTAAATCTAGGACTAATATTTACTATAAACCAAATAGGGTAAAATTTAAAAGTACTTAGATTAAAAAGAGTAAACTGAGTTACAGAATTTATGCTTTATCATTTTAAAAACTCTGAGTAAATTCTACTAGACAGTTTATTAAATAAAAGAAATGAAAATATAATTAATAACTAGTATAAACTAAATATTTACTATGAAGAAATATCTCATAATTATTAAATAGGCTTATACCTGTAATTGTGAAACTTCAGGGTCGAAACCCTAACCAAGTTCTTTAAATATTATAAATAAAACCTCTAAGTTTCAAACCATCATACTTGGTTAATTATTAAAATAAACTTTTAATCTATTGTACACTGTTACAGTCGTTACTGAAAACGAATCACATTTACACAACACATCTGTAATAATAATTTATCTAAATTAAGTACAAGTAGCTAAACCTAATCATTAATACATTGAAGAACTCATTTAGATAAGGGTTTCACTTTTAGGAAAACCCTAGTTGTATAATCTGAACAAGTAAATAGATATTATAAATTATAAACTACGACCTTACAATCTTATAATAACAATAAACTATTTACAAAATATATTAGACAGTAATGTTCTTCATTAACAGTAGAAAAAGGAAGAACTCTCATGAACACAGAGTCAAAATATACAAGAATGAGACAGAGCTCGAATTAAAATCTCTTTAAAGAAAAACCCAATGTATTACTTTGACAGGCCATAAGGCTACAAACTTAAACAAATTACAACACCCAACTCAGGGCTAGTGCACCCAGCATTGTGGAATGGGTTTTTCAAAACAAAACTAACATTCAATTTATCAAAACCTACATTATTGTAAATGCTTTATAATTCAAGAAAAGAGTAGTACAAGTCACGGCATCGAATGTCGGAGCCACCCTGCTATCTGTAAGAGTTTAATAACAAAAAACCAATCTTAAAAACTGAAGACCAAACATCCCAAGACTAGAGGAACCGAGGTCGTAACTTCTTCCCAACTAAAACCATTTTGTTTCCCTAAGTCTGTACAAGCAGGGTTTTTCCACATTATAACCGGGGCTTACCCGTAGGACTTGATGCCAATCCAAACGTGAAGAGGATTCTTCCAAACGAAAAGGCGGACCATCACCTGCAAGTGAAGACCAAATATTGGTTAGAAACTGAGTTTATAACTGTAACCATAATTTTTAAAGCTTATAATATTTATAAGACAAATTTCTTTACCTGGAAGCAAAATATTTGGAAGCCGAGGAGGATTTAATCCCACACCACAAGAAGCACAATGAACAGCCCAAAACCCTCATGTTCACTAGTGACAGAGTTGACAAAGCTCATAGTACATGCTACACTAACGACAGGAACAGGAGTAAGCCTTAGCAATGGCCGCGAAAGAAAACAACATTTAAAAATTACTGACAAAGCTACACTACCCTCATGCACATCAAAGTATTGTATGCAGGAAGAAAAACACCAAATGTGAGCTGTGAACTTTGCAACCCTTACACTAGATTGGCAACACTTCTCTTTACACAAACAATGGAACTGGAGGCAAGCACCAGCGAGCCCTCATGGCCGCAGTGAACCAAACATTGTAGAGACCAAAACCCTTGATGAAAAATAAGAAGTAGGGTTGTGTGGTGAGCTTATAAGTTATGCAATGCACGGTGGTGAATGTTCCACGTGCCCACAAATTTATTTAGTCCACAATGGGTTGAGTTGTATAGTCTCCACTGCATTGTCGAGAATCGAATTATTGTTAATAATCTACACAATGATCACAATGATAATATATTATGCAAGTCAAAACATAACGTATCATTTCAATGATAAACTATGAATTCAAACCATGTTAAGAATAAGGTTTTTGTAGTATCGTTAAACCCTTGTTTTATTATAAGCCTTGGAACCTTTGTTGGTAATGAACTATTCATACATGAAATCGTCAACTCTTGTTATATATAAACAATGAAATATTTCAATGGTAAAATAACCACTATGGAAAGACCCATAGAAGGGTATATGCCCTTACTCTTAAGACAATAGTCTGACAATAATCATTTATTCATACATTATATATATATCAAGACCATGATGTTAGAATTAGTATTTATGTAAGACTAGTAGTAAGAATCTAGTTTATAAATTAACATTGTGTATATAAAAAGTATGAAGTCTATAGTACTAAGAGTAAGATGAACTTCATGGAAGTTGTAATCGTTTGGTCTCCATAAGTAACCAAATTTTCAAACGAATCAAATCAAGACTAGATTAGTCTTGATAGTAAAAGATAGTAAAACTGTCTAAGAAAACATATAGCATCACTACAATTCTCAAATAAATAATATGATAATGTAATTTCGTCACATTACTTATGTCATGAAGAAATTTGGAAGTTAGAAATCACATCTTGACGACATTTATGCCAATGATCAATTATAAATACAATGCAGTAACAAGTGGATAAACTTCCTCTACTGAAGCTTAATTAAAGGTAAAGCTAAGAGTTCTGTGTAAGCTTGTTTTCTTAAAAGGCCTTAGGTCTATTTCCATACTTATAGTAGTGTTGAAAAGTTTGTAAATAGCAACAGTAATAAGCTCCTGTTTTCAGTAAGAGTGTTGATACACTAAATCGGGAGCTCTATGAAGAACTAGTAAACATCGTAACATATAGATGGAAAGAAGATATACCAAAAATAGTAGTCATTCTGATAAAAGAAAATCAGTAGGGCATAGTATTGAACTTTGCAACATGAATTTTAAAGGTACTGTCACAGTTGCAAAACAAGTGTTACTTTACCTCATAGAATCCTTGAATTCTATTAAGAAAACTTTTACTCTAGCAGTATATTTATGATAAAAGAAGTATATCTGGATTAACGCCTTAATAAAATCGTACTGGTTCAAAATTTACCTGTCAATCTTGTAAGATCCAGAAATCCAGATAAGCTAGCAATCGCTAAGTAAGCCCCAGTTAAAAAGTAACTTCTCACCTCCTTGACAAAATCAAACTATCAGTGTAGTTAGAAACAACTGAATACAAATTATGTACATCACATATCGAAATTAAAATAGTATTAATTTATATGTGTTTAAGTTAATCCTTAGTTTGTTAACTGTTTCATTTATCCGTTAACCTCTAGCAGTTAACAAACTGTGACTACAAACATTTTATGTTACATCAAAAAAAATTATTTTTTGTGAAATTTGGGGTTATGACAGATATGCTCAACTAAATCAGAAATATAGACAGTTGTAAGATGAAGACTGGACCCATGTAGAGCAACTAAAGTCAACTGATAAGTGAGAAAATATTCTGGAGGATTCAGAACATGTGAGGAACACCCAAGAAACTGATATGTTGCAACCATGAACAGAAAACCATGAGTGGTAAGAACAGCCCCAAGTGTTAGGAGCAATTGTCCAGGCGGATGCAGAAAATCTTCCTCTTTACTAGTTCTTTGAGGAGATGAGCATTTGATCAATGGTAGAGAAGCACTAGGACTATTGAGAGAAAATGCTTGAGCTCCATAGTTTGATATAGCTTCTGAAATAGATAATGAATCGCATAATAAAATATCAGCAACCTCATATGAGAAAACTAACACCAAATCCCCATCAGTAGTTTTAAAGAGAAAGTGCGGTACTTGATTTTTCACACCGGAATTGGTGAGAGCAGCTACAAGCATGAATGAAAGCTCTTGGATTTTAAAATATGAACCAAATAATATCAGATCAGAAATTAAATCAGATCTAAATAGGTTCAAAACAGATCCAAAACTATGAAATGGAATCAAATCCCCAGCAGCAGTTTTGTAGGAGACTTGCGGTACTTGTTTCTTCACGCCGTTGATGAGAACAGCTACAAGCAGTATCGAAAGGTTATGAATTTGATATATTAAACCAAGAAATATCAGATCAGATATAAATAAGATCATATCAGATCCAATAAGGTTAATAATATATTCAAATAAATGGTTAACCGAGACGGTGGATGCACAACTTTCTTCTTCTTCAAAATTCTAAATTTTGGTGCATGCAATCCTACAGGAATTTGCTGGAAAATATAGATCATGGGGAGTGAATGGATCACTCTGGAAATCTGATATTTCTTCCAAAGTATCCAAGGTATCATATATTTGCACACCAGCAGCAACATTAGAGGGAGAAAAATCAAATTACTCTTCACTTTAGGAAGCAATTACTGGTAAATTTTGCACAGAATTCAAAGGAAAATCACCGGTGAATGTTTGCATGGAAGTGCAGCAGTGTTTTTCTTCAATATCAGAGATTCAAATGTCTTCTTTTGTTTCATAAATATGAGGAGATGAGATATCAGATATCTCATGAACTTCCGGAGCATCAGGAGAAGGAGTCACTGCATGGAGACTGTCTTCAATTCGAATTGACTGTGTAGAAGCTTCTGCTTCTTATTCATCTTGAAAAACTTCATCAGAGAGAGTGGAGGCTGAGAATTTTGGATCAAGAGTGCTTATGGTGCTGGATATTCTCTCCAAAATGCTATTATGATACTCATCAATCACTCCAAAGGTTCTATCCAATCTTGTCCAGAGTTCCTTCGGGTCTTCAATAGATCTAATGAGGTAGCGCAAGCTATGAGAAAGACCCGTTGCTATTGTTCCAAAAGCTCCATCACTTTTATTCATCTAGTCAATCTCAGTAAAACACTCTTTACCGAGTCCAATAGACACCCAACAAAGACCTTGTCTCATCAGAGATGAAATCATCTTCTTCTTCCATTCTGAATAGTTTGAGGACAGGGTGAGAAGAGGAACTGATGAATCCATTCGAAGTTGTACCTGCAAAAAACACAAGAGGGGCATCGTAAGGTCGACAACCTGCACATTTTGGGTTTTCATCACACCTAGCATAGTTGATCAATATTGATCAACAATTTCTTTACTTGGGGTACTAAGTGGTAAACCTTCTGCTTCTGGTGCAGAGCTGGAAGGAGCAATTTTACTCAAAAATGATCTAGTAGGAGATCTGAGGAGGAGAAGTGCCTTGTCCACTTAGGATCTGATACCATATTAAATTGAGCACATCGATCTATGGACAAACACACAACTCACATGATATATCACACAATTTACTCAGTTATTGAGGAATGAAACAATGCAAAAATGGCTTGCAGCTATGAATGCTTTTCGTTAATCAAAAATTAATTAGATAGATAATTACAATGAAGTACAATGGCTTTAATAGCCATAAGCAATTCGAATCCACATGAGGAAATTCGAATTGATTAGACTCTACTTGTCTGTAGGTAAATAAGACCTTGTCTAAATCGCTATCGGAGGACTCAATAGTTAACTGACCTTGTCTAAACCATAACCGGAGTTCATCGGAGTTCTAAAACACAACTCAAGTGTTACATTCAGTGTTGACGAAGGCTAACTAACTGTGGTAGGTGAGAAATGTGCCCCTCCCGAGTTCAGTCAAGTAAACCTAGCACTAACTAAATGTAGAGGACTAGAACTGATTGTAACTGACTCCTAACTTAGCTTAACCAGTCATCAACTGAATTGAACTGACCTTGGTTGGTTTCGGCAGTCCCAGTGGCTCCTAAATTGTAGGGATTGGTCTAGGAGGCTCCTAAACTAATGCAATCAAGTGCAATTAGTGGCAGTGAGCCTCAATTAGTGTTCCCCGCACTTTATTAACTGAAACATGTGCCCCAATTAGGCCAAGTGGACCCAATGGTGTTAATGATTATAAATAGACTGGATGGACTCCTGATTTAGACATATGACCAAATTGGACAAGGGAGGATTATTAATCCTAACATTCTGCTCTCCTCAAGCAGCATAACATTCAAAGAGAAAAATAGTATGATGATGGACATGAAAGAAGTCATGCTTTGAAAGCAGGACTACCTCCATCTACAACCTATTTGATTGATTATGGTGCCTCCAAACACATGGTTGCCTCCAAGGATCTCTTCTCCTCTCTTAGTGTCAAAGAAGGGCCCACTATTCACATGGGAGATGATTCCCAAATCCTAGCAGCAGGGAAGGGCACCATCAGAGTGAAGCATGGTGCATTCAGAGATGTCGTATATGTTCCCTCACTTGCAACTAATCTGTTATCTGTTTATCAGATGACCCATATTGGCTTTCCAAAGCAAGAATTGTTTGGACCTGACTCAGTAGAGATCACCAATATCTCAACTGGGGAGATTGTAGAAAAAGGGATTGTTGATCATGCCTCCAAGGCATACTATTTCTCTCACTACTACATTTCGACCAAAAATTCGATGGTTGTATTGTCGGATTTTCGACACTTCCCTGTCGCATGTACAACACTATGATTTTTTTTAAGCGTCAGTGGATTTTCGTCGGTTATCCGACAGCTTTAAAAACCGTCAGTTAAGCGATAGCTCAGTTTACCGTCGGTTAAATGTAAAGCGTCAGTTATCCAACATCTAACTCATATAAAACTTGAAATAGACCGTCGCTTAAATGACGCTAATGACGTCGATTAAGCAACGGTTGAGCGACGGCTACACGACGACAATGGAAACGTAAGCGTCGGTGAAGCGTCGAATAAGCGACGGGTAAGCGACGGTAATAAAAATGTAAGCGTGGGTTTCTCGACGGGTAAGCGATGGTTTAAATGATGATAATGAAAACATAATTGTCGGTAAAGCGTTGCTTAACCGACGGATATTAGTGTTTTTAAAAAAAAAATACAAATGCCTATTCTTTAGAACTTTAAGGTCTTTATCTAACATCAAAATACTGTTAAAATAATTTCGAAGGAGATGACTAAGGGTCTGCCCAAGTATGAAAAAAATGCCAAAATTTAATTTCCATATGGTCGTGGGCAGGGTCCTCTGACATACTGTCTTCCATCTGATCAGCTTGTTGTGTTGGTGATGGTGTAGACCCAAAAGCAGAATTTGAGTTTGTCAATCCAAAAATTGGTGGCTGAGGCATAGAAGAAATGTCTTTTGAAGCAAATGTAAATGTGCTAGGGGTGGTACCAGCTAATCCAAATGAAAATGTGGATCCAGATGGAGTGTTTCCTGCCCCTCCAAAAGTAAATGAGCTACTGCCTACAGCTGTAGATCCACCAAAAGAAAAACCTGAAGAGGGAAAGGATGCAGTGCCCCCAAACCCAGATCCAAATGAGGGTAATGTTGACTGTGAAGATGGTGCACTGGAAGCTCCAAAAGACTGTCCCACGCCAAATGATGGAGTACTGCTTGAACCATAGAATGAAGTGTTGGCAGAACCATACGAGGCACTGCTTCCACCAAATGTTGGAGTATTGGCAGTAGCAAATGACACACTGCTTCCCCCAAATGATGGAGCACTGGCTGAACGAAATAAGGAGCTGCTTGCACCAAATGAGGGAGAATTGCTGGATCCAAATGTACTCCCAGAAACAAATGAAGGAGTGCTACCAAAAACAAATGGAGAAATGCTTCCAGAAGTGAATGCAGGAGTGCTGCCAGAACCAAATGAAGGGGTACTCCCGTTGGCAAATGAAGATGTAGTATTTGAACCAACTGTTACACCTGAGCCAAACGAAGGTGCAGTGCTTGAGCTAGATTGAGGAATGCTGGTTATACCAAACGAGGGAGGTGTACTAGAATTAAACTGCGGAGTGGTGCTCAACCCAAATGAAGGAGAGGTGCTGGAACCAAATTATGGAGTTGTGCTCAACCCAAATGAAGGCTAGGTGTTTGAACCAAACTGAGAGCTGCTGCCCAATCCAAATGAAGTACTACTACTAGAAGAGAAGCTAGAGGTACCAATAGAACCTACCGAAGGGCTACTGGCAGCACCAAATGTAGTTGTGGTGCCAGACCCAGATGCAGGAGTAATAGTAGAAGCAAATTGAGATGTGCTACTATTGCTGAGGCCAAAAGAAGGTACACTAAAGGAGCCTGATGAACTGGGTGCAGTTAAGCCAAACAAGCTACCTGAAGCACTAGAAGCTGAAGCAGACAGAGTTGACCCAAACAAAGAAGGGCTTGTGTTCCCACATAAAGTACTACTTGAAAATAAAGATGCTGATGGCAGTGAACTAGAAAGAGAAGGCATGTTTGCAGAACTCCCAAATGCAAATGGAGCTAAGGTGGTAGCCGTAGTAGAACTTGATGCCTGCCCAAATAGAGATACTGCAAAAGCAAACTGAGTATTGGGAAAGAGACTACTTGTAGAAGCTGAAATTGCAGCTGTGCTGGATAGAGTGCTTGAAGTACCATCAGTTACTCCTAAAAGAGATGGGGAAGGAGAGATGGCACTAGTTTTCAGTTCATTTTGGGATTTTACTGTGCAATTTGCACCACTGGTAGAGCTTTTAAATGAATGGTCTTCACCTATAACAGATGATGGTTCAACCTGTGGAATTGGTTCAGGGCTTCTCAATTTGGAATCCGTCTTTGCAATAGCAGATGCAGCACTGCTCTTTCCAGAAAACAAAAATGGAACTGAATTCACCATTTGTCTCGGAGATAGAACCACCAAATAATGGGAAGCCCACAGAAGTTGCAGCAGCAGTGGTTGATGTAGAGAACATACTGCCTGAACTGGAGAAAGTGGGTGAACTCCCTGCTGACATGCACAAGTGGTTACTAGAATATAAATACATGGTAAAGCTTCAAATAGAAAATAAACATGCAAAGTGAATCTTCAGTGCTATTCAACCCTTAAACAAATTGCCATGTCTCCAAATAAAACACTGTTAAAGATTATCTACAATCTAAAGCTAAATGTACACTGTCGAATTTAGAAAATACAACTCAAGATTTGGTTGCCATACCTGATAATTCGGAGTTTAATGTAGAATTTGTCAATATTAAGTATCAAATTTGATCTTATAATTGTAATTTCAGCAACGTTTTGTAAATTTGGAAAGAAATTAAGTATATGCATTCCACTAACATTATCCTGTTATTTAATATTAAACATATTAAATATTTATGTAACATTTGATGAATAGAGTGAAGCTATTGAGTAGAACACAGTACCAATTCCTTGAAATCTTCCAGGTACTAATGGGTAATGGTGAATTCGAAGGTCCTAGGTGAATATGAAATGTCAAATATTCCTTCTTGGAAGAGGATACTTTCTAGAATTATTTTGGAAGAGGATACTTTCTAGAAGTATTTCCCTCTGAGAAGCTGCAGAAGCTAATATTTGAAGGTAACCGTTGATTCTAGGGATATCGAGACTTTTATAAAGTATTGGCCCACACTGAACAGACTTCAACCAAATATTCCATCTGCCCACAATTCCCTCGTTTTCAGAAAGACTACCTTATCTCTATTTTGAAGTTCTAGAAAGCCTAATGACTTAAATTAATCGGAAATGGGTTGGGGAACTTCATTGAATTGACAGAAATTACTTCAGGCGAAGGACGAGGGACATGCAACATATGCCAGGATATATTGCAACATAGATCTCAGGAAGCACATCCCAGAAAGAATAACGATCAGCATTGGGTAAAAGGCATTCCCAGGAACTGGACTATGATTCATGAAAATATTCCTTTCGAATGTGGAACACACAATGAATACGGACATATTAAAAGAAACTGCCCAAAGAAACCAACTCTGAAAAGCTACAACAATGGGTTCAAGAATCCATCAGACTCCAAGAAAGCTTCTCAACCACCGAAAAAGATGATCAAAATGTAAAACAAATTTTAAGCGATGGTTGATGCTAGCCAGCAGGCAGATGTACCAATCCAGCCGGAATAGCATTCCCCAGATGAAGAGCAAGGTACATATCCATATAAGCCTTTGCAAAAGTCTTTGAAAGTAAAATCTAGGATCTTGAGGGGAAATCCTCCCAGGTGAAAAGCACAGGTGCTTCTTGCCCCCTTCCAGAGCATTTTCTCAAATCCTCATCTTCCATTCTGGTGGCAACAAATCCAGTGTGATAAATGCCTCCCAATAAACACTACGTCCAAAACAATTGCTAACTGTGGACAGCCTAAATAAGATGTATGCAAGAATCCTCCCACAAATAGAAGGCAACAGGAAGTTCTTTTGAACATTGAACAACACAGTCAGCTTCAAAATTTCCAAAAAAACTGAAAATTCATCCTGAAAAACACTAATTAGAGTTTTCACCTGGGCCTGCCAATGTTAAAAGGGAGTTTCAACTCTAAAGTAAGTTCAAAATTAAATTCTTATCCTTGAATATCAGATGCATAGACTCAAATTCAAAAAGAAGGATTCTAAAACGGGAGATTCAATCAGAAAAAAAAGGGGGCATTGTGTTCATTTAAAAAACAAAAACAGAAGCAGCTACAATAGAGTAACTAAATAGCAATATCCAGAACCAGCCAACATCAATCAGGGGAGTCTCTATTTCGATTAACCATATATCAATATAATCAAAATTGAGGGCAAACATTTTGGAGACCATTGGTTCACTCTAGATATTTTCTCAATGTCCTAGGATCAAAACCTGTTCAAAACAATCATTTAAGGCACAGTATTGGTCATGCACAAGACAGCATTCTAGAGTAAACTCTGTAAGGAAAAGGAGTCTTGAAAAGGTTTTGCTTGGATAGTTGGAGGAGAGCTTAAACTATTGCTAGGAGCTCATGAAAGAAAGGTTGCACTAAAGGATAATTATGCCAAACTCTCTCTGACTTCCTGAAGAAGAAAAAAAGTAATTGATTGTTCTCCTGGAATAACCGAAGAAAAGTGAAGAATTTTGTTATGGATAGATTTGACAATTTCTTGTTAAGTTAAGGATGGGATAACCCAGGGCTTTGAAGCAGAGAGCACTATTACAGAATGGGCCTTATTGGACCATTGGCTCATCAGCATCAATATCAGAAATTGTGAGAAACCCCCAAAATCCCTTTTGCATTTGCACTCATGTGGTTTTAAACCCAGATTGATTATAAAAAGTAGGCCCTTGGTAGAATGAGGATCCATACCCTCGAGGAAGAATGATGTTCAGAATACTCAAGAAGCTTCCAAATCTTAGCAAAGGACTCTTGTATATATAGAACATGGTTAAAGCTTTCATGGAAGAAAGTGCCAATTCAACCTTAAAACAAAACACATACAGAAACAAATTTGATCACCAGACTTGCTTAAGAATGATCCTAGAAATATTAAGTTTCTGCCTCTTTCTTTCCATTCTTGGTAATAAGAGATGCATTTCGAGAAGTTAATTCAGACCAGATAATTATATTCGTACCTAAAAAACTGTCTACCTTACTGATCTGTAAAGCAAAAATATAACACAGATATGCTAATATTAAAGGTTAAAGAATCAAGAAAACGTGCCTCCTTTGATAGACTGCTTATAGATTCTTTGATCCCTGAAGTTGGAGAAGACAACTACATCTCCTGAGACAGCAAATGCACCTCCACCATATTCATGTACTAAGGTCCTAACATTAAATCCAGCCGGGGTGATATCTTCATGTGCACCTCCTGCATCTGCAGCCTCCCTCACTAAAACTGACCGTCTGAACAAGATCCACGAAACTGTGAGTACTTGTTCCAATAAAAAGTTAGTGATAAGTAAAACTGGAAATCTTCAAATCATCTCACATATTTCAAATTGGCTGAACAGAAAGCACCAA
>LPNX010739759.1:12445-23802 GCA_001517045.1 Pseudotsuga menziesii
TATTAATCAAGAGCAAAACCTTAATCTTGAATTGGTGAATGGTAATTTGGCATCTTATGTCTCACTGATTGTGTTTCATTGTAATTTTCCAAAATTGATAGAGGCCTACCGTTGGTTCAAAAAATCATTGATCTATGCACATTTTATTGTATCAAATGCTTGTCTACTATAGTGATAGTTTCACAGCCTAGTTTAGAAGTACAATGACTTTTTTTTTCTTTTCAGTTTTTTTGCCAACTCCTCACAACTTCGTTTTAAATAAACCCCAATGACTTGCATATGTGATAAATGAACTTGCATATCAAAATTGATACAATGGCAGCTTTAGCCATACAAAATAGCGTACTACATTTATGAAAGGTTACATAAACCAACACATATTTCCAGTAATCTTCCAACAAACTTCAGTTTTCTTCTTTTCCTTTTTGAATTAGTATGAACCCTTGACCTATGGCCTTATTTACTCCATTGCTAGTACACTCATATCCCTATCCTTATGTTGTGGAGAGAATTATGATGGTGCATCATTTAGCCAATTCTCCATAAGATGTGCATGTGATATTTTAATCTTATCTCAAGCATTTTTATTAGTATAAACCATAAAACATAAACAACATATCCAAGGAAACTCATTGGTGTCTAGAGATAGTATTATTGCATAGAGTGCAATATTGCATGTCATCACACTCACACCTAAGTTGCACTAAAACATGAGCTCACTTATTTATACTTGTGTGCTTAATTAATCCCCTTAAAACATGGTTGATTATGTCAAATTTGAATATCCAAGTCGGTTGCAAATCATAGACAATCCTATGAATTTAGGCCTTTTAAGAGCCAGTCAGTTAGTCCCTTTTGGAACTAGTCGGTTGGTCAATTGACTCACTTGCCTAGTTGATTGTCTCGTCAATGAGTGGACCAACCTAAATACAACATAGTTGAGTCTGTCTTACATAAAAAATTGTGTTTAATCACAAATTTTAACACNATCTGTTCCCGTATCTGTTTCAGTGCAACTTAGATTTGGAGAGAGGAAAAGGTGTGCTAGGGTTGCTTGATTCATTGAGATGTGCGCCCTAGTGTAGAGGTTGCCACGTGACTTATGAAGTTGAATTGTGAAACCCAAAGGGAGCTTCATGAGGTGTGCCTTGCTACCCCCCATTTTGCATGGGTGTCCACATATGATTCTTATCACATTTTCAGCAAGGGGTTACATCAACTTACTCGCCATTGATACCTTACTCCTTTATTCACTACTCTTTCTTTCTTACTTTTCACCCTAGGTTTTTATTTTATTTTATTTATTCTTATTTTAATTAATTTATTAATTTATATGTTATGCATTCTTACAGTTCTATCTTTTCTCAATTAACCCCCCTCTTTTTAGGTTTTTAAGATTTCTTACATTAAGTTAGACCCTTAATTCCCTCTTTTTACTCCACTTTCAATTTTTCCCTATATATTTAATTATTCTTATCTATTTTTATTTTCTTTTTTCTTTTAGTTGTAATTATATTTTAAACTAAAATAATTATTTATTAATCATCCAATTAGCCCCCCTTTTTACTCATTTTAATCTTTTCAACTATTGTATTTATAGACAATTGAATAACTTTTTCCATCATTTTTTAATTCTTTTAATCTTTTTAACCTTTGACTTTCCTCCACCTAAGTTTAAAATAAATAAATAAATAAAAGTAAAATAATTTGTTTTAATAAAATAATTTATTTATTTTATTATATTATTCAATTTGTCAACCTTATTTTTCTCAACTGTATCCCCAAACATTTTTATCTATAATTTTTATAATTAACAGCTAGTGTTAACGGCTAGTTTTTAATTTTCTATATATATTCTATTGCTCTCTTCTTTTCTATTGTGCCATAGCTTCGAATGATCCTGATGATGGGTGAAGGGTCCACCCAAAACGCGTCGGACACTTTTAAATTTCTACACAATGCAAATCCATAAGCTTGCACACAAAGGGGTTACATGTTGATGGAGATTTGGATGGCTTAGTATTGATGCTTGTGGAGGCCTTTTCTTGTGGAGCGTTCTTGATCTTTGGCATCATAGAACTTTTGGGTGTCATCTTTGGTTGATTGCCGTCTTGTTTCTCTCTTGTGGCATGTGTGGTGGCATGCTAGTGGCTTGTAGAAGGGGTTGTCCCCTTCCTTGTGGGTGGGTTATCTATTGTGGACACTTGTTCTTGAGTTAGATGCTCCTATTTTTTATTGATGGTCTCCCAATTTCATGGATTGATGAGTTGGCATGGAGGCTGGGATTTGATTGTTATGTGGACATTCAATGCACATATGTTGAGTTTGTTCCCGACTTGATGGAGTATTGCACATAGATTTATCTGTTGATTGAGGGTTTGAACCCTTGATGTATGGAAGCAACCTCTTGCACTTGTTGAATTGTTCTACATTCATTGGTTTTCCCTTGATAAGCACCCACCCTTTGAAAGGTTGTTTATACAATCATTTAGGCCATTCTTTATGGGATGTTTTTTGGAGGGGCGTCCTAGCTTTGGGAGCAGTGATCTTTAGATAAAGTGCCTAGAATTGAGCCATCTCAACGTCATCAGATGCAAAGTGGTCACAGGATTTTCGAAAAGTGATTATATTAGAAAATACAGTAAATATTGAAGAAGTAAGCATTTCGAGAACTACCATTGAAAGAGACACACTGTATTTTCACCATGCGCACCTTTTGAAGCCTTTTAATGGAGAGCGCTCACTTTATTGAGGAAATGCTCCACCTTTTGAGGCTTTTTTCTTGGAGCGCTACCTTTAGAGAGAGTTTGGAGGCAAGGTTTGACTTCATCTTGTCAGCATTCACCGTCATTTGATGGATACACCTCTTTCTAAGGCCTTTCTTATCTTGGATATTATAGTTGTGGTTTTGACCACCATTTTGTATGCATATATTTAGAGTTTGTTAGGGTTAGTGGAGTATTTTGATTGTTTGCTCCACCCTAGACTAGATCTAGGATTTTATCATTATTTTATTGTAAAGGAAGTTCAGCTCCTTTCCTGTATAAGAGAGTCTCTTCCTCATTCATTTCTCATGCCTGGATTGGGGGGAAATCCCACTAAGACTCAATGAATTATCTTTTGGTTCTTATGGATGGTTGAGGCTAGTGCTACATTGAAGGTTTCTTATTTTTTATGTTAGGTGTGATGGATGGATCTTCAAATGTCAATGGCTTTGAGGTAAATAAATAGTACGCTCTCTATCATTTATGTGGTTGCTCTCAATCGGAAGTGTAGTTTAGGTGCCCATCTTCTACTCTAGATCATGTGTTTTTTTATGTCGTCCATGAAAGTTTTCCTCTATAAAGTCCATTTGAAATTCTTTCTTTAGAACTCTCTTTGATTTATCTTGAAAATAGCCTAGCCATTAAAGAGCGGCTAGGTTCGTGCAATAGAACACTAGCCCTTTCTAATCATTCCTAGAAACCCTCATGCAATCCTTGGTTGACCCCATTTTCCCATTTTATAAGACACTAGTCTCCAATCCCTTCATCACCTTTATATTTTCCTTTACATAAAAAATACTTGTTTTGCTAGATTTACTCTTCAAATTCACCTCTTGTTCATTGCAAAACCCTAGTAATCCTATTTAGGGACACCTCCCTTGAGTTAGAAAAGATCTAACCTAAAGAGCAAAAGAAGGTTAGGTGTGGTGACATTGGCCTCCCTCTTGATTATTCATAAGCTATCATTGATTTTAGGGCTCCAATCATAAGATGCTAGTTTGTGTGATAACATGCCCTAAAAAAGACTTATTCAAAGAGGAAGGCTATAAATACTACGAGGTTCATATGCCAAAGAGGCATGGTTGGAAGTGTGGGAGTTCCCCTCTAAGCTTAGTTGAGGATCTTTGGGAGGAACAAGTTCAAAGACAAGTTCAATGTGAGACAAATGTTGCTTGTGCTCTCTGTGGCAAAGATGAAATGGTTGAGTATGTTTTCTAGTGATGTCATGCTATAGTTCAAACCAAGTCTTCCAAATTATAAAATGTACATAAAAAGGTATAGTACATGATGATTGAAATGAGAACCTTATAATGGATGTAGCTTTGAAAGGCCCTTCCACGTTATGCATAATTTAATTGGCCTCTATACCAAGTATAATGTATTAATGTTACCTTTCTCTTGTCGGTGAATATATCGCTAAGGGTCTGAAATATAACTTATTAGCAATATCAGGGAAAATATTGGAAAATATCAATGAACTTAAAATAAATACAAATATATTTATTGTTTTCATTTTTCAATCATCTCAAGCAACAACACCACCAAATAAACACATTGCCACATAAACATGAAAATAAAACTGATATATAAATGTATAAGAATGCCAAGTCATACATGATACATTAATATTGAATTCTTTATCTAATATGAGTCCCAAGTCTTGACAAGGTTATAAAAAAACACATAAAAAAGCATCTCATGATTCATCGTTATGAGTCATCTAGATACTACAATGGTAAGTACACTAAGGAATCATCATTTCATTATACCCATTTATAGGCAAAGGTCACCGCTCTTCCTTTGGAAGCAGTAGGTGGTTGTGTTGGGATTGAGATGGAAGATGATGGGGGTAAGGTGGAAACTGAAGCGAGATGCTTTCTGTCAGTTTCATGTCTCTATGGAGGTAGTGATTGCAGTGCACTCTCAATCACCTCCTCCAAATGTGTCTACACTACAAGTGGAACATCCTCGTATGTTTCCTCCCCCTCCTCTAGCACATCAACATCCTCCTCCAACCACTTAGGCGCCTCGTACATGATAGGCCTCTTGGCCTCCACCCTCGATGGAGTTGTGATGATAAATACACTAAGGAATCATTGATTCCCTCTACCCCTTTAATATGAAAAGTGTAAAATTTTCAAAATTCTCTGAAAATACTTGACCCCAACTCAGTCTCAAGTCTCTCTAAAATGATCACATGCAAGTACTAAATCTCAATTCTCAATCCCAGAGAACGTATATCAGCACATACAATTATTTATAACATGAAACACATGAGATCTGTTTATACTTCTTTACTCAATATAGCAATCACACACATAAATTGGACATAGAAGTTTTTAGTCAATGTGACCCTTGAAAAACCCTTGCGGGAAAACCAGTGAGACATAGAGTAGCTTTTATTATATTCAAGCAGTTTACAATAGGTATAATAGATCAATCCAACACAAACTTATCTCTAAGCCAAAAGGCTCTATTGCTCAAGTCTAATCTTTGATGGATAACTGGGTAATGTGCCCCTCTGACTGAATGCGCACCTCACTCTAACTGTGCCTCTCTCTGAATCTGCTATCTGACTTGGGCCTCACGCCCCTCTGCGTCTGGATCACTATCTTAGTGAAAACCCTCTCTCTTAGACTGATGAACAATTCCCTGAGCTCAATCTCCTTCAGTGAAGTGTGCCCTCTCCTCTCAGGAATGCGCCCCCTCTGTCAATTGAATCAATGAATCCTCTGCAACTAGATTCAATCCCTCTTAGAAACAATCTCTGCCTCTAAGTTATCCTCTCTCTACTACAGATCAAGTGTGCCAGATCTCTGCTCAGAACTGCACCCTCACACCACAAGAAATACGCCCTCTCTCCTCAAGAATGTGCCCATGTTCTAATGCAAGCATTCACCTCTCTCATGCACCAATTCACTCCTCTTGTTGTGTGCTCAATCTCTGAGTTCTCAGCTGAAGAATCTATTGGCTCAAATGGATCCTCTCATCCTCAAATCAAGTGTGCTCAATCTCTCTTAGATCTGCTCCCTTTCTCTGCTCTGAAATGAGCCCTTCTCTACTAAAGAATGCACCCCCCCTCTCATGCACTGATTCACCCTCCTCATGCACTGATTGGCTTAACCTTGTAGATGAACTCACTACTCCACAATTGCTCAAGAAGCTCTTGTATTTTACCCTCCGCAAACTTTAAATATCCTATGGTGAGATTAGGGTTCCAAAACCCTAACTCACTTTTCATGCACATGCACATGCATCATGTAAATTTCATGCACGTGCATCATGCAAAGCACACTACTGCATTAAAAACTGGTGTATTTCTGCATTCCTTGCATGCAACTAGTAAAAGTCTCACAAACCTCTGCATGTTTCCACCACTAAATTCATGCTGACTAGTAGAGTGTTTCTCACACCCTATATCAATGCCTATATTGTCAATGTGCCTTCATGCTAGGCACCAGCTCATGAAGGACATCATGAGATACAAATCTCAACACAGAGGTCACCCTTCTTCCTTTCGAAGCGGTAGGTGCCTATGTTGGGGTTGAGGTGGAAGTTGTTGGGGCTAAGGTGGAAAATGATGGGGCTAAGGTGGAAATCGAAGCGAAATTTCTTATGCTAGTTCCTTATCTCTATGGAGGTAGTGGCTGCAATGCACTCTCAGTCTCCTCAAAATGTGTGTACACTGCAAGTGGAACATCCTTTTTCATTCCCTTACCCTACAACTCATTAGCATCCTCCTACAACCACTTAGGTGCCTTGTCCATGATAGACCTCTTGGTATCCACCCTCCATGGAGTTGTGGTGTCAATCACATCCAATCAAATGGCCTCCATGTCAAGCGTTTTGTTAATTTGCTTCACCTTGAGCCTAAGATTGCAATGGACATAGACCATATCATTAAGGTGTTAGGTATCTAATTTGTATGAGGGGCATATTGTAATTAAAGGGTGATAAGAATAAATTAAAATTAATGAGGTATAACAAATTAAAAATATAATTTGAACATTTTTAAATTCTAACTTGTTGTGCTTCCTAGAGTGTTTTTTTCAAAGACACTCCAATTGCACTTACACTTTGAAGAGCTACAAGTTTGACTAAGCACTTGAATGTCAAGTTTCTGTAAAATTTGGACTCTTCTACCATACTTTTTCCACTAAACATCTACAATGAATAAACATAAAAGAAAGAAAACAGATTATATTTCCTTAGAGTAACAAATATATAGACTCACGGAAAGACATTGAAATTTGAAAGTTTGAAACAAACTAAACTTGGAGGTTACCTAGTGTCCTAGTGGCCTTGTCTTGGATAGCCAATGCCATAATCAAATATCTTAGCTACCAATCTATATACCTCCATTTGTTTGAAAATCTCCATGCTTTCAATTGGAGTCAATGCCATCTTCTGATCACATTTGAGGCATCCATCCATAACCTTAGCATCAAATCTAAAACCACAGGAGTAAGAGAATGTGAGCTAAAGGTAGAGTGTTGTTACATGAATGAGATGATGGAGAGTATTGTTCCATTGCTTATCAATCAACTTCCATATCTTGGCTCGTTTCCCAAGACAAATCCCTCCTCCCTCTTATCCTCATAGTATGTTAGGGTCCTACCCTAACCCCCTACTTTATCAATGTACAAGGCCATAAATCCCATTAGTTAGTTATGGGTAGTGTCTTAATGTAAAATGACCTTTCTTATATAATAAAGGACTTTATGTGGTTGACCCTCATTAATAGTAGGACCACAAGTAGTTAGGCATTTGGCTATTGAAGTACTATATATAGAGTAGTAAGTTATGTTATGTGAGTCAACAATTGTCATTGTATTTGGAGCTTTGCTCTTGGAGGTTTCCCTTTTGAAGAAGCAAGTGAACATAGCTATCTATTTGATCTATTCTAAACTTGTGGTTTTCTCACGGTTTTCTATCTTTTCTTTGGATTTTTGGGTTTATATTACATAGTATGTTATGAACCAAAACCTTGGAATAGAATAGTATAACAGAGTACACACCATGCACAACAAATGTAAACATGGAACACAACTCCAAAATAGATAAGAGATATGTGTTATACAATAACTCTTTAAATAATAGGAGAAGCTCCTCCAAAAACCCCAATACATTCATACATCTCATTCACATGTTAACCTTCAATAATGATTGCATGTCTTCTATATATACATATTACAACTCAATGCACATGTGGCCCCTTTATTAGGCCAACCCTATTACATATGCATTGCTAGCAAAGTAATGTACCGACTTAGTTGCAACCCAATATACTCAACAAAATGAATATGACCCTCATGCATGCACTAAATATGGTTTCCTTACGATTCGTTGTTAATTGATCACTAACCACATAATATCAAGCTAATAGTTTTAACATTTTAGCTTCTTGCTAATCAAAACCTTTCAAATTTGTGATGTATTGATCTTGCAAGAATAGAATTTGGCCACCTACTAGTTTAAATCGCATTATCACGGTAGCTTTTGGATCACCTGATTGTGCAAAATGCTTTTGATAAGCTATAATTGCGTCGAGAGGCACTTTCTACAGCCCAAAGTGGACGAGATGTGTCACATCTGTCACACTAATGTGGTTAGTGATCAATTAACAATGAATCGAAAGGAAACCATATTTAGTGAATGTATGCCTCGGTAATATTCATCTTGTTGCACCGAGAGGCGCTTTCTACAGCCCAAAGTGGATGAGATGTGTCATGTTTGTCACATTAATGTGGCACATGTCGGCTCCAAAATCTAAATATATAAAAAAAATTATAAAACCAAGAACACAACAGAATCATTGCATACGGATTAACAATAACTATTTTACTTCATAATCAATGAATGAATGTAATTTTTTCCTATTTGTAGGATTTATGTGTTATCCTTTACAATTCCAAATTGGAATAGTTGACACGTGGGTGATTGTGATGGAAAATATATTGCATTTCTATTATTAAGTTAATAATAGAACAATGCCCATGGGGGTTAGAGCAATTGGTACTAAGTAATTGAGAAGAGAAGTTGTAAATGGAAGGTCACAAGTTCAAATCCCTGTGGGTACTTAATAATAGAATAATAAGTTCTAAATATTAGTTTAGTGACAATTGCAAATTAATCAATGATTGGGTAAATTGCATGTATTTTACTTCATAATTAATTAATTCATGCAACTTTTGTCTGTTTGTACAATTTATGTGTTATACTTTACAACATTAAATAGTTGTGATGTAAAATATATTGCATTATGTATTATTAAGTTAATAATAGAATAATAAGTTAGATATTAGCTTTAAGTTGATAATATACTTTCAAGTTAATAAGTTAATAATAGAATAATGTGTTAGAAATCAGTTTTGAGTCATATTTAATTAATTAATGCAACTTTGGCCTATTTGTAAGGGAAAGCGAAAACCTCTTTTAAAATCCTAAACTTGAGGAAAGATTTGCACCTCAAGAAACTTGATCTCAATAGACACTTGATAGAACCTAAGTTAAGATGGATCTATGTCAGTATATAACATGGTCTATACACATTGGTTGTATTACATTTACTTTATAAAATTCATGTAGATATTTAATCTTTCCAACATGCCCTTACACAATTTTTTTTCAATGCATATGTTTATTTTTCTTATATATATCTATATAAAAGAAACAATTATAAATATGGTTGCACTCAAGATTTGATTTTCCATCCTGCATCAAAGTAGTAATTGTGATCTTTGCGTCTCTTGTTTCTATATATATATATATATATATTTATTTACTTTCATTTGTAAAGTTTATAACAAACCCCCATGTTTTAGTTGTTTTCGCTACCTTGTGCACGTGTAGCTGACGAAGTAACAACTTTTTTGTTTTGTTGCAGTCTATGATGTAACCCGTCGAGAGACATTTACAGATCTATCAGATGTGTGGTTAAAAGAATTGGACCTCTATTCTACATATCAAGATTGCGTCAAGATGGTTGTTGGGAATAAAGTAGACAAGGTAATCTCCTTTTAGAATATAAATTCAGTCAAATCATTGCATATGGAATGTGGAGAGAGTAGATGGGAGGGAAGAGGTAGTTATGATTATTATCAATGTTGGAATAGATATAGGGGTGTCCAGTTGATAAATATTTCTTCTTGTTTCTAATGTCTTTTATATACCGTTTATATGTGTAGTTACGATCCTTTTTTGAATTGGAAGAAAGCTTTAGATACGATCCTATTTTGAATTGGAAGAAAGCTTTAAGCAAGTATTCTTTAGACTTAAAAGGCACGCAAAAGGAAGAAACACCAATGATTATAGTGTTAACATGGATGCATACTTATTCTAGGGTGTGTGATGGATGGCCCCAGACATGAGGATAAACTATATGGCTTGCCAAACCTTTGGTTTATGAGTATTATTTTCATGTTTTAAATGGTTTGGTTGATACTATACAGGAGTATTTATGTTTTTTTATCTTTGTTTTTTCTTTGTCACCTTTATGTCTTCCATTCCTTGGCCAATAGGGCACTGAAATCAAAACTATGGTTGGAAAAATTATTGTTGGAAAAATTGTTATTGGTAAAAAAATGTCCAAGGGTTTGGACATTAAGACATTAGATAAATTGTTAAAAATATTAGCAAAAACGGGCAAACCACAAAAGCTTAAAAAATACAAATTATATTAGTATTTTCAGTTTTTTTAAATATAAACCAACAACAACGTCAAATAAGCACATTGGCACATAAAACACAGAGATATATATATATATATATGATATGCAGTGGATGCCAAATGATAAATCAAAGTTCAAACATTCATTGCCGACACTAAATCTTGATAGTTTTCCATTCAAGAATAATAAATAAAAATTGCATCATATATATAATAAATGTCTCTCATCATTATGAGTAACTACAACGATTAATCTAGCAGCTAGCTATTGACGCCCTATATCCCTCTTATGGGCAAAGGAATGGCTTGTCCTCTCAGAGAAGCCTTGTGGTCGGAGACGCATGACCATTGGTGGGTGTCCCATTGGTGGGTGTCCCACTCTGTATTGAAGGTGATGTTTAAGGCTGGCACATGAGCCTCATCACTTTGAGTCTCCTCCTCCCCCCTAATGGTTGTGGGCCATCCTCCCTCACTGTTGCTCCTCTTTGTGTACCGACTCAAGTGCCTCCTTCATCGTAGGCTTCTCAATCTCCTCCCTCCACCATGTAAATTTTAATATCAGACACTTGTATTGATGTCCCTAAAGGATCAAGTCAAAGGCCAGAGGAGGAGATAGATGATATTAGTGATGATGATGATCCCAATATAGGGGAAGATTTTTATGATGTAGTTATTTGTTGTAGCATGATGTTTTTAGGATTCTAGAGGCCATTTAGAGCCTTAATTTTAATGTATTTGTTCAAATATGTATCACATTTAGTGTCATTTTTCTATATTCACCCTTACATGCTATATACATAAGCAAACTTTGCATATTTGGTATCTAATATGAGAGAGAGGGAGGAGGGAGAGATGAGGGGGGTTAGTGGTAGGGGGAGTAGGTGTGTGTGTGTTGTGTGTGTGTGTGAGTGAGAGAGAGAGAG
>LPNX010739759.1:24226-230147 GCA_001517045.1 Pseudotsuga menziesii
GAGAGAGAGTTGGGGGCAGGGTGGTTGGGAAAGAGAAAGAGATAGAGATCAGGGTGGGGGAATGTCCTTGTCGGAATTCCAACAAGGACATTGTCATGCTCAAGGCTAACAAAGGAAATGCCATTGTGATCATGAACTCTTTCGATTATGCATCCAAATTAAATTATCTCCTATCTTCTTCTTACAAACCTCTCCCTAAAATCCCATCACCAATATGGTCTCCATTGCTATTAAATCTTCATCCCTTGACCCCTCTATCAAGAAGCACATTCTTCCTCACAATCCCCTACCTCCCAAAATTTACGGCCAACCCAAATTCATAAGAGAAATATTCCTCTTCAACCTATTGTTAGTGCCATAGGAGGCCTAACCCATGTTTTATTTGGGTTCCTCATTGGCAAGCTCTCTCCTTTCACTGGTAAAACCCCTTCCTTCATTGAAGATTCAACTGATTTTGTTCATAAAATTTAAAAGTATCACCTTGAGGAGGGAGACGTAATGGTCAGTTTTGATGTTGTTTCTCTTTTCACTAAAATTCTCGCTCCTTAAGCCCTTGACCCATATCCAATCTTGTTGATAAAGAAACGCTTGAATTGGTTCGAATTTGCCTTACCACCACTTTTTTTTGTTTTCAAGACATATTTTATGAACAACTGAAGGTACAATCATGGGATTGTGCTTATCCCCGGTTGTTGCCAATATCTTCGTGGAACATTTTGAAGCTCCTCTAACCTTGAATAGCTACCCCTAAAACCTAAATGCTAGTTTCAGTTTGTTGATGACATGTTCATCATTTGGCCCCATGGATCCTTGAACCTTAACGAATTTCATTCCTATCTCAACAGTGTTTCCCCTCACATTCAATTTACCATGGAGTTACAACAAAACAACTCTCTCCTATTTCTAGATGTTCTAGTCTCCTGCAATCAAGACGAGTTCCTCTCTCATTAAGTTTTCAGAAAAAAGACCCACACTGATAGGTACCTTCATGCTCATTCTCGCCACCACCCCGCACAAAAGTTTGCAGCCCTTAAAACCCCAATATCCAAAGTTGTCCACAAATCTGACCCCTGACATTTACTTGAAGAAAGGTCCCACCTCACCAAAGCCTTTGTGAACAATGGTTACTCCATGAACCAAATCAATAAAGCCTTTAGATCCCAAACCCCAACCCCCCCGACCAATTCCTCCCTCTCGAGCTTTAATCTCTCTTCCCTACATCCAAGGCATCACTAACCACATCTCTAAAGTATTAAACAAAAAAGATATTAAAACAGTATTTAAGCCGCTCAAAACTCTTAAACAACTATTTCGGAGTGTCAAAGATAAATCTGACACCCTCATTTCCCAAGGAGTCTACCAAATTCCTTGCTCTTGTGGCAAGTCCTAATCACAGTCACACTACCAAGTATGCCTTTGCAGAACACTCGTTCAATTCTAAACACCTTATCTGCTTCAATCAAACCAAAATTATTTCCCAGACTTCCCAATGCTCCTCACACCTTATACAGGAAGCCTTTGAAATAGAAAAAAATCATAATAGTTTTACATGTGATGACGACTATAAGTTAATTCAATCATGAAAACCTTTAATCTATCATATAAATCATAAACACAATTGATTCTTGGTTTATCCCTCCCTTATTTTATTTTTGTTCCTACAAGTTTTTAAAATCTTTTATCTTGGTACCTTTCTCCGGCGTCTTCATCGCTTTGCTTCAGTCCTATTTCTACATTTTCTATCTTCCTTCCATTCACTAAAAATAAGGTCATTTTAATTCAAAATTTTCACTATAACCATTTAATTTAATTAATTATTTAAATTACCCAAAATCGTTTCAAAATTACCCAAAGTTCAGTCAATTTTACTTTATTAATTAGCTTCTTGTAATTGTTTAAATAATATATTTCCCTTTTATATGTTTTTCACATTTCCTTTGTTATATTTTTAATTATAATCCAACCTTTTAAATTTATTAGTCTACTCAAAGAAATATTTCAAAATTTAATTATTATTTTAATCATGATCAAATTTTAAAAAAAATATTGTTTACCTAAAAAAAATCAATATTTATATTTTTTCAATCTCTAATATTAAATAATAAAAAACTATCCTCACCATTATTTTATTAAATTTGTTTGAAACTTCCTCATTTACTAATATTCTTTTTTAATTTTTTAATTTTAGGACTTATAATCCCTCATTTCAATTTAATATAATCCAAAATTCTAAGTTTAATTAATTACCCCTCGCTATAAGTTTTTATTTATTATTTCATTTTTTCTAACAATTAATTATTTGACCTCCTCATCATTATTTTATTAAAGGTCACCTCTTTAATTTAAATTATTTGACCCTTAACCTAGTTCTAAATATCCCTGTACTAATATCTCTAGATTTTAACCTTAATTTAATAATTTATCAATTCTTACCCCCATTTTTTCATGGCTTCTTTTCTAATGTTCTTTTATTTTCTACCTGATTTCTCAAGGTTTAATGGAGCCTCATCTATATAAGCATAGCATGTCAGCCGTTTCTTTTTATGAGCAGCTTTTTCATGTTGATTCTTTGAAGATGGGTGGAGTTTCCACCTCAAACTACAATAATACAGAGTGAAAACCCAAAATCAATTATACAAAGTGAAAATCCAAAATCAATGAAACTGAAAACATATATACTTATAAGAAACACATATTCTTAACTATTAAACTTACTCAAATTAAAAATTAATCTATATAAATTATTTTCTATATATTATATTTATATTATCTTATCTATTTTGCATTCAATTTATTAACCAAAGTTGAAATAAAATTCCTTTCTTATGATTTAGCCTTGGCCACACAAATTTAAGTTGATCTGATCATTTGGTCTTTGACCACAACCAGGCACTTAGCTACTTCTTAAAAACAAAAACTTCATGGAAAAAAGATTGCTACAAAATTGAAGACAATCCCTCGACTGCTATACAATTTCAAGAGACAAGCTACTGTCTGAAATATACAAATATATTGCAAGCCTACCAAAATACTTGATTGTTGGAAATTGTGGGTGGCCGAAATCATAGGGAATCGTGTCTTCTAAGGAAAGCTTGAACCATTCTTCTGGAATCGTGACCGCCAGTACATGTGCCACAACTGATCAGGTCGTCGGCCCAGTATTAGAATATTGACGTGAGCAGTTACCGAATATAAGGGTTCATGAAGGCAGAAGAAACGCAACTTTTGTATCCTCCAAACGCCAATATTGTTGATCAATTGTGAAGTTGTCCTCATTGACTTATCGTGAAGTTGTCATTTGTTTAACTATAAATTAGGAAGGAAGGAAGGAAATATTTTAACATCCGCTAGACTAAGAATAGCCTATGGGACAGACCAACTCGCACGTTGTTTTCTGCAATTCAATCTTTTGTCTATTCAACTTGATGATGAGTGCTCCCAATTTTTCCACAGTCCCCTCATTAAATAAATCATCCCATGATTTATCCACCAAGACATTTGCATACCTATCCCTATTGTCCTTAAAGGCATCACACTCTAAAATGAAGTGTTTTTCTGCCTCCACCTTACCAGTGGTGTAAAAAATACACGCTCTTTCTGCCCAAGCTTTTTTTGGCCTTTTCCAACGCCCAGTCTCACAACGGAGTTGATGGGAATTAGTTCTTAATTGAGCAATGAGAAATTTGGCTTTCCAAGGTGTATTGGCCTCTATGTACACCTTTTGATGCTAATTGTAGGTAGGGTTAAACTCTTCAATATAATACTTTCTCTTTCTCCCTAGCTTTTTATCCCAAGTCCGCTCGTGGAACTTATTGATAACAAAAGCTTTTATTTCTTTACTATTCGTAGGACACGTGCTCAAGCACGTATCTCACTTTCTAATCCATTTAATATTTTGCCGCATCCAAGTTTTCTTTCTTTTGCACAATATGTCATTGAAGACAACCTTAGGCCATCTACCTTCTTCCATTTGCTCAAGTCTTTCTAGATATCTTATGAGTTTCACCATAGCGATTGCTTCAATAGAAGCCACCCCCATTTCACTTAGCATGATTTCGTATGGCACTGAACTCTTAATTTTGAACTTGCTTGTGATCATGTGTTTTTGAATCTTTTCTATTTGCTTCCACTGTAAGTCAGAGGTACTGCTGGCCCAAACTTCACAACCATAGAGAACAACCGGGATCACTAAGAGCCCAAAAAGGGTTTGCATAGTTTTCCAGCCCCATAACTCTGCCTCTTTGCACCTATTTTGGAAAGCATAAAACGCTTTCCAACCTTCCAGAGTTCTTTTCTTCCTGCAGCCTTCCCAACTCAAACTTTTGTTGAAGTCGATTCCAAGGTACTCAGTAATCTTCCACTACTTGAAGGGTATTGTCTTCAAAGTAGAACTTATGTTGTTTATGTTTTCTTTTGCTAGAGAAAACTACCACTTTCGTCTTGGTAGTATTTATTTGCATCCCAACTGTTCTACAAAAGTGCTCAATAGAAATCAAGTGCTCTTGCAAGCCAAGAGCAAACTTAGCAATCAAAATAAGGTCATCTGCATACAAAAGAAGCCTTATCACATACTTGCCCATGAGGGCACCACCCCTGCCCTCTAGGTTTAACCACTCTTCAAGTTTGTCAATATATAAGCCAAAAAGGTAGGGGATAATGGGCACCATTGCTTGACCCCAATATCGCTTCTGAAACTTTCGGAGATACCATCTGATGTTCTGATTTTGACTTTGACCTCCTCATATAGCTTGTGAACAGCTGCTCTAAGATGTATATGAACCCCGAGTTCCTCCATTCTGCGCCATAGTTTATCCTTGGGAACCATATCAAAAGCTTTTTTGAAGTCGACAAAGCAACAAAAGGCTTCCCCTTTTTTCTCCCACACTTTTTCAATGATGTGCCTTAAAGTAATACCATGGTCTATTGTGGAATGTTTAGGTCTAAAACCTGCTTGTCCTTTAGCACATTTATCTCTTTCTTCAACCCACTTGCTAATTCTATTTTCTAGCATGCTTCCAAATAGCTTTGCAAACAAGGAGTTTATCATTATGGTCCTATAATTGGAGGGATCATTGACATCCCCGCTCTTGAAAAGAGGAATTGCGAAGCTAGTTGTCCAATCTGTAGGGAATCCCTGCTGAATGATGTTGTTGAAGATTCCTATAATGTGAGGTGCAAGAGTTTTTGAACCCCACTTTAGATATTCAGCTTGAAGTTCTACTAAATCTTTGGCTTTTCCAACACCCAACTTCTTAATACCCACCTCAATCTCTTGTACGGTGAAAAGCTTAGTAATGGTGGCAGTGTTGACTAAGGGGGGAGGGGGTTCAACCTTAGGATTCCGCTCATAGAGTTGCCTTGCATACTCAAGCCACTGGTCCGCTGTAATATTGTTTTCAGTTTGCTTCTTGCTCGCTTGAAGTTCCTTCCAAAATAGTTTGGTGTTGTTTATCCCAAAGAAGATTAGCGCTTCCCTCCTTGAGACCATGAAATCAATTTTTTTTATTCTTATCATCTGCTTGTAGCTTTTTAAGTCTCTTTCTTTTCAGTTTGACTCTCTCCACCTTCTCCTTGCTTTTTTGCACTCCACATCGAACCAGTTTAACATAGATTTGAAGGTGCCATTGAGTCTTGTGTCCGAGTCAAGCACCCATAAAAGACACGCAGATCTTGTCTATCCAAATTCTATTGCTCCATATATCAACCATCGCCACACGCCCTTAAACTCGTGATACTGTTTGCTCTGCACATTGGAGAGAAGACCGTCGCCATCGTTATTATCTTTCGGGCCGCTGCCATTATTAATTAATTTATAAAGAGCTTGAGTTCTGCCGGTGAAATATAGCAGGAATCAACCGCCAATCGTTATTATAACAGCGGTCGGGATCATAAAGAACTTGGATTTCTGACAGGACAATACCACCATTTCTACCTACCAACATGTCATAACGGATACCCAAAAGAAAAACTACAATCAACACATTTATTAATCAATATTTTAATCGAAGAATTATTACGTTATAAAGTTTCTTTTAAAGGATAGGAAGGGTGATATATTATTATATTCTAAATCAAGCATATATGTAAAAAGAGAGTTCTATTAAGAAATGAGCCAAAAGGGTATAATTGACTGTGGTAGAATTAATTAAAGATATTTTAAATAACTAAAATTAAGTAAATAAATTAAATAAAAGGAAAGTAGAGTTAAAATAAAATATAAGGAATATAAATAAAAAGAAGTATATAAGGAAAGTAGTGGAAGAATGGAAGAAATTGTATTGGTCTCTCCATCTTTATGTTCTGTGAAAAAAAGGGAAGATTTCCTAATGCCTCGAACAAATTGGTTTTGAAAAATTTTAAGATTAAAGGGGTCATTTAACAAAAATATGTTAGCATTGTTATTTGCTCAAGTAATAAGAATAATTACATTAAAGCTAAATTGGCTAATTAATTATTAATTCATAGTCAAATACAATGGAAAAAGGAATTATTAGGACAAAAACATTATGAAACAACTGATTTAGAAGTGAGAATTGACAAATATTATCATATCGCAATTCAGTGTTGCATCCCTATGGAAAGATGATGGTGACATAATTTTGGGTTAGATGAAAACATTGGGGAATATCATCTTAAACACGAAGAAGAAATTTTTGTCATCCTCCTATAACAAGAAGAAGATACATTTCAGGACGTTACAAGGAAGTGAGTGCGAGTGTCTCCCTAATCACAAGACCTTAAAGATGTCTCAAAGGTGATCCTTCAAGATAATCAAAAGTCAAGTACAAAAGATGCAAAAGGAATTTAACATGGTTTTCGCTGAAAAAAACAATGAAATTTCTCCCTTTAAGAACCATAATTAAAGCTTATACATTTAAGAAGCTAAAGAATGATAAGAAGTCACAGAAATAAAAGTTAAAACAACTTACCAGCAAGGAAGCGTTGTGTGATATCTATAGACAATCACTAATCTAATTGAACTAGAGAAAACTTTAGATGTAAAAATCCAAGTCATGGAAAAAGGAACCAATACAGATCCAATCAACATCACAATTTAGAAAGATGTAAATCCAATGGAAGTAAGGATATTTTCAAATGTCGAAGAACAAACGATTGAAAATCTAGGTGTCATTACTAAACAAAATTCTGTGATCAACAAAGTGACATAGGTGTATGAAGAAGACATAATACCAAAAGTGAATCAAGGAAACGCAACAAGTATGATAAGAAAAAATCAAGCTACAATGGCACCTTATCAACACCCAATTCACAAGAGTTGATACTTTAACTGATTCGTGTAACAACATTTCTCGGAACAAGGCCAATATTTGAACTACATTTCAAAGAATATCAAGTCCAATTCAAATTAGCCTTAAATAGAAGTCATTTTGGGAATCACAGTACAATAAGATCATCTTAGAAACCCTATAAAGGCCAAGTTCCACAAAGGATTGAATTAGGGTGATCAAGCCCTTTCATTGTTTGACAAGGAAAGGTAATAAGTATGATAAGAAAAAACCAAGCTACAATGGCACCTTATGAACACCCAATTCACAAGAGCTGATATTTTAACTTATTCATGTAACAACATTGCTCAAAACAAGGGAAATGTTTGAACTACATTTCAAAGAATATTAGTTCCAATTCAAATTGGTCTCAAATAGAAGTCATTTTGGGAATCACTAATAAGATCATCTTGGCAACCCTATAAAGACAAAGTTCCACAAAGGATTGAAATAGGGTGGCCAATCCCTTTCATTGTTCGACTGTTTTCCTCAATTGTTAGAAGATCGTATCATCTCATGTCTTCAACCTCAAGAATGAAGAATTATGACAAGTATTGTCATCCCAAAACAGAGACATAATCTTTTCCATAATTTATGAATATGAACAAAGTTCATTTACTGAATATCCAATGGAAAAAAATCCAAATAGGACAAGTAATAAATATAATTGAATCAGAGCCCCTTCTTGGGCATTCGCTAATACTAGCTTTTGGTCAAATAATTTTGGGAGTTTCTCCGCACCGGTCTTTGACCAACCTTATTTTTTCTTAGCAATAAATTAATTATACAGAAGGGACACTCCGTTGTTGCTAAACAAATTCACCATTTTATTACACGCACCCATTTCCCCACCCAATTCGCTCCATACCCCATCCATGTCCACGCTCTCTGTCCCCGCGTTTTCTTCCATTCCGAAGTCCCCTGCTCCCGTTCCCCGTGTTTTCTTCCATTCCACAGTCCCCTGCTCTCGTTACCCACACCTTGTTCCTCCGCCATCTCCCCTGCTCATCCCCGTGTTGCTTGCCTACCCTACATAACCAAAAAAAATTAATACAGGAAAAAATATATAAATTTTACGTAATAATAATAATAATATTATTATTATTATTTTCTATAATTAAAAAAAACTATATATATAGTTTATAAAAACATTAGAATAATAATATTATTAATTAATGAATTAATTATTATTATTATTCGAAATATATATATATATATAAGAAAGCATAATAAAATGGAGTTTCATGGTGAAAAACAAGGAAGATTTCCAAGCACTTTAAGAACTTCACAAGAACTTATGTTTCAGTGTTATTTCAAATAAAAGGAACAATTAGAGGAAAAGACATTACTATATCTATTGATCTCAGCGAACGCAATAATTATATTAGTGATGAATTCGCTAATGAGTTGGCGATTTCGGAGTCATTTATAGGTGAAAGGTTAGACTTTTGGAATAACAAAGAATATGCATTAAGCCATTTACAATGGAACATTGGAGATTATACTAGCGTCTTGTAATTTATAGTTAAATCCTTGTGGAGTAGTGACGGTGACATAGTTTTGGGATTACCGTGGCTAGAAACATTGGGGACTTTTAGCTTAACTGTTGAAAAGAAGTTTATGACATTTCCCTACAAAAAGAAGAAAATCACATTGCAGGACATTGACATGGAGTCAGAATCAGAAGTTGCGTCATCTAAAGACTTCAGAGAAATATCAAAGGTGATGTCGCAGGAAAATGAGAAATCAATACAAACGATACACAAGGATTTCGACAAGGTTGTTCCAGGTAAAGAAGAAGAGATCTCTCATTTAAGAGATCATAATCAGAAATTACTTCTGCAAATCAAGAAGGCAAAGGATAAAGTTCAATGCAGTCAAAAGTCAGAGGAGAAGGTTCAAGCTCTCTAGCAAAAATTACTAAGAAATGACGAAGAAAATTTCTCCATGAAGAAGGTTAATCAAGAACTAGAGGAACAAATCGAGAAGTTAAAAGAGGGAAAATAGTCACAAGACGAAAGGTTTGAGAAGATTCAGAATAATAATAATAATATATTAGAGAACAAATTAGTTCAAATCTAGAAGGAAGCATCCAGACTATCCAGAAAACTAATTCTAGTTGAGGAAGAAGAAATGAATACAAATCCGGTTCCCATCACAGTTCAAAAAGAAGTCAATCTAGCAGAAAAACAAGCAACAAGAACTCCTTACCGACACCCAGACTACAAAAAGCATTTTGACCAACAACAGGGTTAAAATGAACATAAACAAATGAGTTATAAATTCGGAAGCGGAAGAACACAAAATCTACAACCTATGCAGAAAACGGGAAGATTTATCCAACAAGACGATTAACAATCACCTTCCAATGAAAATAGATCTCGGATGGACTACATCACATACGATGCGACATTTTTTCCATGGAATTCGTAACTCGTATCGTCTCATTTTGTCAAGTGTTGCAAGCACTAAAATAAAGGATCAAGACATGACATTACAATCAAGAAATCAGACGTAAGCCTTGTCTTCAAGAAAGCTTTGAGGACAAAGCTTCCTTTAAAGAGAAGACAATGTAATGAACAAAATATATATATATAATAATTAAATATTAATAAACATCAATAATTAAATAAACTAATACTTAATGAAGAGACACCTTGATGAAAGGTTATGCCTCTTTACGAAAAGGCATCTCATATAAGTATTTATACGAACATCATTTCATTGTAATATTATCTCTTATCAATCATATATTTTATATTTATGAATTACTCTAATCTATCAATCATATATTTTTATATTCATCGATTATTCTAATCTGACTTATTTACGATAGTTTTTTTTTTTTGTAAAAACAGAGTTTCTTCGTTTCAAATTCTTGTAAAGACAAAGCATCTTAAAAAAATAAGCAATGTAACAAACATAATAGATGATGAATAATATAATATAAATAATTACGTAAAGGCCTTGTAAACTTTAATCATAACCTTTCACCTTGTGACCAGTCAATCACATAGGTCATTGTAATGATTCATATTTTTTTTTTTCAAGAAGAAAAAACCTGTCCTTGTTATTCAAATTGAATCAAAGGGCATTATTACATTCAACCACTGCATCAAGGCCTCAATACAAACTGCCCACCCAAAGATCCCCATCGGGAGGAAAGGCACATATAACCAAAGAAAGACCCATCAGAAAACTATCTCATCATGTGATGAAGACTGTCCCATCATTCACATCAATCGAGAGCCAATAAAACTCTGATCAGCATTCTAAAGAGAAACACTTGACTAACTATAGACAGCTGCAATGAGAGGGGAAATAACCCTTCAGATATAGAATCGAAATATATGAATAACCAGTGAGACCACAGAGAGAGGAAAAGTCCTCTAGCCAAGCTCAAAAGAGCTGAAAAAAGTCTTTAAAAACCTGAAGATTCTCCACAAATTCCATTATGCAGCCTTTCCCTTGGGGAAAAGAAAAGTGCCTTTTTAGAAAGACGGTCAGCTGTCTTGTTGTGCTCTCGATAAATGTGAGAGAAGGACAGATCCTGGAAGCTAGAGGCTAGCTTTTTTGTCTCCTTGCACCAATGAACAAGTTCAGGTGGGGAGAGATCAGTTGATCCCTTTGCCCATTTGATGATTACCTGAGAATCACCATAAACGTGGACAAGGGGGATCCTCATCATATGGGAGATGTGTAGGAGAGCCCAGAGGCTGAGCAGCTCCGCCTTGGTATTAGTGCCATGTCCGACTCCCAATGAAAACTCCAAGCAGTGAGAGTCATTGAGAAAGATGCAAAGGCCAGCACCAGCAATCCTGTTATTTGAAGCACCATCAATAAAACCACAGGGAAATGACTTGACAGGTGGATTTCCAATTTGTCTGCTTCGAGCTTTTTTGGTAACAGCCCTATGAAGTGGTGTCTGAACAGTCGACAAAATTTGCTGGATAATGCCATGAATATTCCTTTTTTTCCCTTCAAAAACCGCCAGATTTCGAGCTTTCCAAACAATCCATATCATATTGAAGAGGAGCAGAAAGAGAGACGAGCTCTTAGGAATCTTGCCAACCCAGCCATTAAAGATATCAGCTGAAGGTATGCCTGAAATACAAACTTTAATGTGGAAATAGTCAACTAAAAAGTCTGCCACGGTTTTCCAAACCCAACAGTAGGAGAAAAGATGATCTACAGATTCTTCATTAGACCAACAGAGGGGGCAAATACCAGGTCACAAAAAACCCCTACGCTGCAGGTTATCCCAGGTGAGAATACAATTATGAAGAACAAGCCATATGAAGCATGAGATCTTGGACGGTAGAGCCTTATGCCATACAGGAGTGATGTCACCCACAGAAACCGAGCAAGAGGAAGAATAAAAGATACAGTCATAGGCCTCCCTGGCTGAAATAGAATCCTTACTTTTATTATAAGTCCAAACAAGTTTATCGGTGCTGTCAGTTAATCGAATACCAGCAGCAGAGAGATCATATATAAAATCATTCCATATCGATTCAAAGGAGCCACCAAGATCAAGATCTCTAGCAGAGTACCAATATTGCTGCGCATTTGGACAAGGATTGTGAACTTGAGACAACGAGCAAATATTTAAATCTTCCAGGTACGTTCCCAGCTCATCCAGGAAATAAAAAGGAGCAACCGATCCCACTATCGGGTCAATCCCCAAAATGATACTTTCGCCATTACCAACCTGCCACGACAGGTGCATACGCATCCAAGGTAGGACCTGAAGGAAACCCCTCCAGAATAGTGAAACATTACGTGTGCCAAAAGATTTATTCCTGAGCCATTCAACAACCGACAGACCCTTTAAATATTTCGATTGAAGGACCTGGAACCAAAGACCTTTAGAATGGAGGACTCTCCAAAATACATTCAGTTGCAGAGCTTGATTAAACCAGGATAGATTTTTAATTCCCCAACCCCCAGCTGATTTTGGCCGAGAGAGATCAGCCCAATTTGACAGATGATACTTAAAAGTAATATCAGAGGAACCCCAAAGAAAGTTGAACATTGTACTCCTGAGCTTCTGGAGGATAGTACAAGGAAGAGGAGCTAATCCCATGCAATAAACCGAGATGCTGGATAGAACAGCATTGACAAGAACTAGTCTCCCTCCAAGTGACAGATATTTATAAGCCCAATGACTAATCCTCTTTTCAAATTTTTGCAAAAGCCAGTGCCAGTCAGCCACTCTATAACTCAGAGGCTTCAAGTGATAACCCAAGTATGTTATACCAGACTGAAAAGGAAGCATCTTATAAGGCAGAACAGCCCTGAAATCATTAAGACTGCCATCATTAAAATTGTGATATAGCATGCATGATTTGTCAGATTTAATCCTCATGCCTGAGGCTTTACAAAAGGTATCAAGTAGGACCTCAAAAGCCAACCAATCCTGGAGGGTACCAGTGCCCATGAGTATGACATCATCCACAAAGAGGAGGTGTGAAAGAGTAAGGGAAGGCGAGATCCTTATACCCCTAATGAGGCCATTAACCCTGGCATCCTTAATGAGCAGGCTGAGACCTTCAATGACCAAGATGAAGAGAAGGGGGGATAAAGGACAGCCTTGCCGAATTCCACGAGAGGCAGGAAAGAAGCTGGAAGGGGTCCCATTAACCAAGACTGCAAAGTTTGCAGTAGAAATACAGCTCATAATCCAGTTAACAGTGAGGAGGGGAACACCAATTTGAATTAAAATAAGTCTGATATAAGTCCAGTCAACACGGTCAAAAGCCTTGATGAGATCTAGCTTAAGTACAAATGCACAGGAATTCTTGATTTTTACTGAGTGAAGTACTTCCTGAATTATACCAATAGGCTCAGTAATTTGGCGGTCTTTTAGAAATCCAAACTGCTCTTGCGAGATGCCTAAGTCAAGAAATGGTTTAAGTCTACCAGCGATGACCTTGGCAATGAGCTTATAAAGAAGATTACATAAGGAAATGGGTCTGAAGTCGGAAAAACTACGGGGATTATCCTTCTTCGGGATAAGAGCAATAAAGGTGGAGTTCAGAGAGGGAGGAATGTGTCCAGAAATCATAGTCGAGTCCACCATCTGCACTAAGGTGGGGCCTAAAAGGTCAAAAAAGTGAAGATAAAATTCCACCGGCCACCCATCTGGCCCCGGACTACGATCTTTATTGAATGACTTAAGGGAGACTTCAATCTCCTTCAGAGTAACCTGAGAAGTAAGGGAAGAAGAGTGCTCGGAAGGGATCATCCTGGGGAAGTGTGAAATCACTTTGAGCTAATGATCAAGACAGGTAAGACCCTCATCCTTAAATATATTCTCAAAATAAGATTTGCCAAGTTCCTTTAAAGGGCCCTCATCGTCGATGACATTTCCCTCACCATCTTCCAGCAACCAAATCATGTTTTGAGTCCTTCTACCAGAGGCAATCATGTGAAAGAATTTTGTATTAGAGTCCCCCTGTAAGGCCCACTTAAGTCTGCTCTTAAGTTGCCAAGAAAGCTGATAATGATCCAAGATTCTCTGTCTTTCAGCCCTAAGACGAGAGAGAAGAGCCATTTGCTCTTTTGAGAGAATGCCTTTGACAAGGATGGACTCAATGGCCCGATCTAGATGCAGGGAAGCCGAGACAAGACTAGTAGACTTTTCCTTAATCCAACACTTAGAATCATATTTGAGGTTTCGAAGTGTCAAGCAGAAATCCTCAATGCCAGAAAGACAGCTCACATTCGAGTTGTGAGACCACCAATTGTGGAACCAATCAATAAACTCAGAATTTTCCAGCCACGATCGATTGAACTTAAAGGGATAGTTAAATGGGCCTTTGGGGGCATTCCACTCAAAAAGAATAGGAAAATGGTCGGAGATGATAGAGCATTTAGTCATATCATATCCAATACATTATTTTAATCAGGTATGAATTCTTTTGTGTTATGCTTTTTATGTCATATGTAAAAGACATAATAGATAATGAATAATATAATATAAATAATTACGTAAAGGCCTTGTAAACTTTAATCATAACCTTTCACCTTGCGACCCGTCAATCACATATGTCATTGTAATGATTCATATTTATATCATATCCAATACATTATTTTAATCAGGTATGAATTCTTTTATGTTATGCTTTTTATGTCATATTTCACATGTGCTAACTCCAATATAGATCTCATCCTAAATAAATCCCACCATGTGGCAGATAAATTCCTTGTTTTTCCTATTAAAATCCCCCTCCCTTTGCTTTGTGGGCTGCAACATATATAATTATATGTGTCTGTATACGCTAGTTTTGTGTTTATCTGGTTGTCTCGCTGTTTCAAATTGTATGGATTGCAGTGATCCTTCGCCGTAAATATAACCCAAAATAAGGACATGGGCTTAAAGGTTGAGGATTCGAAACTAGACACTATTTAAACATTAGTTTCTTCTGACCATTAATTACCATTAAGAAACATGAGGTTTTCTTACTCCTGCGTCATCCTGAACGCATTAAGTTAATTATCTTATTGTGCATATGATGTATGTGTTGTATATTTTAGATTTTTTGCATATTTAATATGTTTATTATTAGCTTTCATATGGTTGATATTTGTATAGCTTTCATAGGGACCTTTAATAATGAATGAAGTTAATTGCCTAAATAAAAAGAGAGAGTTATAAAACCCAGATGGATCGGTAACATTTCATAATTGCAATATTTTCACCAATCATATATTGGAATGCATGTCAAGATATTTTGTGTAAATCAGTCATCTAGGTAGGGAATACTCGGTACTCATCATTTGTTAGGAAATATTTATTGATGTACTCATCTTATGTCATCATTCTACTTATTACACAAAAATGTAAGATCCAGTGACAGATAGAATTCTATGGTGTTTGTGTTAGGTACCCCTCACTTACATTTTTTGTGCACCAGTGATGTGAACAAACATGAATGGTCGTTGTAATCAGCTATTATATATTATGCATGAAATGTATATATTTACTTATCATCATGTTTACGATATCAAATATGGATATGTGACAGGAAAATGAGAGGGTTGTTAGCAAACAAGAGGGTATTAATTTTGCAAGGCAAAACAAATGCATATATCTTGAATGTAGTGCAAAGACACGCATCAATGTAGAACATTGCTTTGAGGAGCTTGTTGTCAAGGTACTTTCTCCCTCTAAATACATTAAGGTACTTCTATTTGTTTAAGGTTCTCTTGTTTCTTCATTTTGATTGAGCAAATATTTCACTGGACAAGAAACAAAGAACTACAATATTTGCAACTTGTCTTGAATGAGGATCCCATACAAAAATAATGAAATGAAGAAAGCATAAGCAATTGTTTATTTTTGTTTGTTGAACAATAACCTAATCTATTTCTTAGATAAATACTTTTTTGGATATCACATCCTTATTGATATGCAATTCTCTTTTAACTTCAAGTACAGTTATGTTTTGATTCATGTTCCATAGAAAGAGAATCACTATGTTCAATTTTCCTTTAAAAGATTCTATCATGTCATGTTTTATCCTCTAGTCAAATGTCACATATATTTTTCTTGGCACTCAGAAAAGAATAGAACGAAATTTTATTAGACATCCACTAGGCTTATTAATTTATGAAACAAAATTCTTACATCTCACTATGGCATTCATCTACAAAAGTAAGAAAGTTGGAATTCAAGAAAGAAGAGAAGAGGAAGAAAGATGATATCCCATATGCAGGTATTACTAAAGGTGTTAATCTACTTTTCTAGGCGTGCCCCTCAAGAAGGGTCACTTATTCCAAATTGGTTGACATGCGACCCCTATTTTGGAGGCGCTTCATCTCTACTACTATTTTTTTCATGTCTTTCGCCTATGAATCCCGAAATAGTGCATCCCAACTTATGTTTCTTAAGCCTGACCAATTTTAATGTGGTTGTATGCTTCACAATGAAGTAGAAAGTGTTTCTCTATCTTCACCTCCTTTTCTATCACACTAAGCATGCTCTGTGTTTCTAGTTCTAAGTTTGGTTCCTTCCATCTTCTTGTCTAACCACCCTAGCCAAAAAATGAGTGTGCTAAATGCCCTTATAACGAGGCCCATAAGGATTTCAACCAAAGATCGTCTTCGATAGGAGAAGGAGCATCTATTCAAAGTGTTCAAGCGAATGGTTATTGAATCTCGGAAATTGATAAAGCTTTTATGAGAATTGAGCAACAAAAAGGTAATACCCGTGAGTCTATTGCTAATAGAGAAGATAAACAAAATTTATTCCAACTCTACATACAGGGCATCATAGATAGAGTAGTTGGGCTCCTAAAGAAAAAGAACATCAAAACGATATTCTCACCTCCAAACAACTTGAGAAAGTTATTAAGATTGGTGAAAGATCATATCAACCCACGTTCACACATGGAAAAACTTACATCAGTGATCCAGGAGGATCCCCAAATGGGTCAATTTTCAAACTCAACAAAACTCATTGGAACCAGCATCAAGACGTAGAGCTCAGCGAGCCGATTCTGACAGTGTTCATTTCACTCAAAAACAGACTCTGTATGGAAAAGTTACAACGTTCTGAAATATCGACGAAACGACATTTTTCTGCACAAAAATGGGCAAAAAGGAGGCCACATGGCACCACTGCAAGGGTGATACATGGCGTCTGTATTGTACGGATGCTAACATGGCACCCCTACTAGGTGCCATGTGGAGGACTTGGTTGATGTCGCATTCAATGTGGCAATGACATGGCATGGACGCTAACATGGCACCCCTACTAGGTGCCATGTGGAGGACTTGGTTATGTCGCATTCGATGTGGCAATGACATGGCATGACTAGGAATCAACGCGGATCACGGGTGGACCAATCCCAGGATGACACATGGCCCAATCCGGGCGTGACACATGTCCGCATGAAAGGCCAAAATTGGTTGGCAAACCGAATTACTCTCCAGCGATTTCAAACTCACGACCTCCAAATAGCGTGTCCAACGCCCAACCAACTGGGCGACCATGTCACTTGTTAAAGATAACAAGGGAAATACTATTTGAGTTGAATGGGATGACATATGGGGTAAAGGGGGGATGATCGCCCGCCAAAGTTGGCACGTCGGTCGAGCCCGCCCCTAGATTTGGAACCCAACAAGTGCACCGCCAAACCAACAACATTTCCATATCACAACCAACACCCATTTCAAATCAAAGAACCAATGCACAAACAACGGGCGGAGGACTTGAACCCGAGTCTCCCGGGAGCTACCAGTGACAGCCTAACCAATGGGTCGGCGGGGCAGGTCTTGACCAAACTCTGCCCCCATATTATTTAAGCCCAACGTTTTCCCAAACAAAGCGGAGGATACCACACGAGCCGAGAACACCGAAGGAGCAAGCTCAGGGTTCCATGGAGACCAAGACGGGCACAGATCCCAAGGCAGTATGACCTGTACAGCCGCATTAATTGCAGTGTGGATCCGTACAATTTCTACCATGAACCTGGGTTGAGGGTATCAGAGCCTAGTCAACTTTATACTCATTTTTCATGATTTTCCGTTGTGAATCCACTGGTACAGTCCATTTTATGTTCTAAGCAACCCATTTGTAGGTCACTTCCAGAATTTGAGGTATAGTGTATTTTTGCCATGTAACTTGATTTCGCTAAGATTTATAAGAAATGGCCTCCCCATTGTAGAGCAAGCTCGGAGACGTAGTCCTATAGGGACGAACTCCGTTATCAAGTTGGGCTCTTGTGTATTTATGGTGCATGCCTCTCTTTTATGTGTTTTCTTCAATTATGCACATTTCATTATTCATGCTTTTTTAACAAACACAATCCATGATAAGTCAATGAATGAAAAGGTCCTGGCCAATCAGTGAAATGGCGAGATCCATTCATAAAAAAACACAATGAGAACATCCTTCACAATAGGACTAAAAGATCAACAATGGCAGAATACTTGCATAAGCAAAACATCCTATAAAAAAATTTAGAAGCAGATGTCTTAGCAAAGATAGATAATTGGTCTGAAAGGAAAACCAAGGAGGCAATAGAGATTAAAAAAAACTCTAATTGCCTTAACAAAGATGATGGTTTAATTCTTAGTAGACCCTGGCAACTAGTGATCAATAAAACTTAATCATAACGTTGTCTCTTTTCACCTTGATGTGGGGTTTTAGTTCCTTTTGTGATGTATGAGGTCAAATGGATATGTGAGGTTGAATAACAATTGACTTGATATTTATGGACTTGACTATATATTGTTAAAGTTAGTGCAGCTGCGAAACCCATTCTCAGGGAGGATGGTACCCTAGTCAGTTAACTAGGGCAAAGTAAGACCCTAGAAGGTACCCTAGGGCCCCCAGTAGTCTCTTGGAGTTCTTGGTTTGGTACCAAGCAGGTTGATGCCAATGCAAAGTCCCTGACATATGGATAGGGCCCCTATATGTCTCGAGGGTATTCTGGTCTAGGACCAGACAGTTTCTTGGACATGATGTCCAAGCAGATTCTGCAGGTTGAGGCAGAGACTTCCTGGTCTAAGACCAGGCAGATTCTTGGTCTGGGACAAAGCAGTTCCTGCAGGAGCACTCCTGGTCAGTTAACCAGGTGAATCTTGGTCAAGTAGACCAAGATGATGATGTGTGATGTCCTCTCTCCTAATCGGTTATTGCTAGGTTGTTTGTAAAGGGATTGGCCACTCCTTGATGATGTCACTAGCACCTAACCCTTAGGAGCAGTATTGAGGATCAAAGGATTACATCATTCAGTTTGGATCTTCCCCTTATATAGTGATGATAAAAATGTATAAAACGATGTACCTTGAGAGAGAGAGAAAAGATTAAAATCCTTGGTCTTGTTGGTCCTATAGATGAAAGGAGGTGTTTGTCCACTTTTATGGTACACCTTGTTGATCTATGTTGTCTGTAGCTAATTTTGTCTTGCAGCTAACAAAAACTACATAGATCACAAGGTAAGGTTTGTACCTTACTTGACTTGATTACAGAAGCTTATTTGACATACTCTTCAAGTTGACATGTAAGGTTTGAAGATGACTACTCCTTCAGTAAAATCAAAAGATAATCTGGAGGGAGCCTCAAATTTCAATGCATGGAAGGCTAGGGTTCTAAATATCCTAGAAGAGAGCGATCTAGATGACTTGGTCACTAGAGTTGTTGAAGAGCCCACTACAGCTCAAGGAAGAGCAGCATTCAAGAAGAAGCAATCCAGGACAAAGAGAGTTATCTTTGACTTAGCTAAAGACAACTTGATGCCCATAATAGTTCCCTTAAGGATAACCAAAGAATGCTTTGATGCTATATCTAATCTCTATGAAAAGAAAGCCCCTACTCAGAGAAGGGATTTGAAGAAGCAACTTCGTTTACTAAAGATGGAGAAGGATGAAACAATTGCTACCTTCTTCTCCAAGATCTCTCAAATAAGAGATCAACTCATGGCCATTGGAGATAAAGTAGAAGATTATGACCTCGTGCAGACAGTATTCGATGGTCTTTCTGCATCTTGGGAGACATTCTTGGCTTCAGTAAATGGAAGAGAGGTTCAACCAAACTTTGAAAGGTTGTGGCATGATTATTTAGAAGAAGAAGGAAGGATCCAGAGTAGAACTGGGCCTCCACCTGAAAAGGATCATGCACTAGCTTCCAAAGCAATGAAAAAAAAGAATATTCCCCAACACAAGGGTAATGGTAAGGAACCACAAGGTAAGTACTTTCATAAAACTAAGGTTAGATGTTATAACTGTGGTAAGATTGGTCATTGTGCAAGGGATAGTAAGAAACCACTTAACAAGAATTTGCATAGGAAGAAACATCATGCCTCAACTGCTACAGAAAAAGAACAGTCTCAGCCAAAGAAGTCAAGGGGTGACACCATGGACCCAGATCAAGAAAAAGAATATTTCTTGGCTTCAACACTCACAAGTACCATCCCCAACCTATCAGATTCTTGGTGGATAGATAGTGGAGCCACCAGACATATGACTAGATTCAAGAAGGCCCTTGCAGTAATTGAGGCCAAGAAGTTCCATAAGTAAATGGAAGTACCCATGACATTAAAGGAGTTGGTTCAATTGCCTTACCACTTGATTCATGTACGTTGATTAATATTAGGGAATTTTTATATGTTCCTAGTCTAAATAAGAATGTTATTTCAGTGGCAGTTTTAGAAGACAAGGGGTTCCTTGTAACCTTCTCAGAAGGAAAGCCTTTGATATGGCCCAAAGGCGAAAGTATAAGCTCAGCCATTGTGATTGGAATCCATGAAGGTGACCTCTATAAGGTCTTAGGATATTTTGTTAAATCTCTATACCTCGATCAAGTTTCAGAGATCAAGAGGGAGCCAACTATGCTCTTTAGTCCCCAATAGAGTGGGGCTGCAGAAAAGGAAAGTATAGAAGTGATCTTCCATCAATCCTCCAGTGATTGAGAGATGGAAGTCTACAAGACTTCTCGTTTAGAGAAGCAGAGGGAGAAGGCCAAGAAACCTTCATTTGATCTCATTAAGAAGAATATTGAAAAGCTTCAAGCTTTATCCAATGAGAGCCATGTCAATGATTCAGTCTACTGTCATTATGGGGAGTCAGCGAAACAACAGGTTTGGAAAGATGATATTTGGAAAGTGATTCTCAGCTATCAGAGCAAGCCAGCTATAACTTCCAAGTGGATCTATTGTTAGAAAGTGACAACAAGGAAGGTCTTCCTGCATGCAGAAGACTAAAATCAAGAAGCCAATTGTATTTAATTTATTTTTCCTAAGTTTACTTTGGAAAATAAATTAAAGTGACCTAATTATTAATTGACTTTAATGAAACATTTTTTTATAAAGTGAAAGTGAAATTAGGGTTTTTGCTTAGCATGGAGTTATAAAAGAAAGGTCAATTGGTGGAGAGGACACACACACTTGTATTTCGACACAGACAAGATACAAACAAAGAGAGAAAGTCAAAAGAGGGGTTTTGCAAAGAAGACGGAGGAGCTAACCGACAGGGTCACCGAGCTTCCAAGAGGGACGAGGGCCGTACAGATCGCACAAGTACCAACTGCAGAGGAGGTCGTACATACCGTACCGAATTCCATACAGTGGTCGTACAACCATACGAATTTCATACAGCAGTCGTACAACCATATGGATCCGTACAGCGACGTGTGGGAGGCTGTACTGTTGGTCATACAATCACGCATAGGGTGTGTTGGGTTTGTTGGGGTTGTCCAATGATTCTGCTAGGTGCTATTTCGCCAAGTTTGGGTGATTAGCAATTGATTGTAAAAGTTGCATATTTTCTCAATAATAAAATCTATATGACTGTTGCACCGGTTTCCCATCTTGGGTTTTTTAGGGGTTTCCATACCCAAAATAATAGTGTTTATATTGTGATGTGATGTTGTGAAATATTTTTTAGTATTTTATACTCTATTGCATACTTATAAAAGATATTCATGTGTGGTTATCAGTGGAAATTTTGAATATACTGTCTAACCCTAGTTTGAATGTTAAAGGAAAATTTACATGGTATCGAAGCTCTGGTGAGCTAAATCTGAGAGATTTGCAGCAGCAGTGATAGATCAGGGGCAGATCTATTTGAAGACACAAACGTAGACTTTCAGATCTAGGGTTTGACAGGTACACTTCAGTATGGCCGTGCAGTTGAGAGTTGAGGATAGACTCCAGGGTGCTCAGAACTTTCCTACATGGAAAGAAAGGATAAAAGGGATCCTGGATGTCAGTGATGCAGAGGAGCACATTGACTCCACAAAGGTTGCACCCACAGATCCGACAGATTTGGTAGCTTGGAAGAAGATTGATTCCAGAGCCATTTTGATCATCTTAGATGGGGTGAAGGATCACATAGTCCATCACCTTTTCGAGAAGAAGACCGCATCAAAGATGTGGAAGGCTTTGGAAAGTCTGTACCAGAGAAAGAACGAGAACCGGAAGATGGTGTTGCAAGAGAGGATGCGCAATACCAAGATGGCCAAGGGAGAAGAAGTGGTGCCTTATCTCACAAGGCTCACACAGATCAAGGACGAGCTTGGAGTTGTTGGCTCTAAGACTGAGGATGAGGAGCTAGTTCGTATAGTTGTCAATGGCTTCTCTAAGCCATAGGACACCTTTGCCAAGGGTGTTGTGGCTAGGGAGAAGCTCCCTAATTTGCAGAGACTATGGGATGACTTTGTGCAGGAGGAGACCCACATGGGTCAAGGATCAGGCTCATCCAGCAGCGCCCCACAAATGGTGGATGAGGAGGCTCTAGCCCTGACAGGAAAGAGCAAGGGTAAGGCAAAGAGGAAGAAGGGTGGTAAGAAGAACCTTGACATGTCAAAGGTCAAGTGTTTTATCTGACACAAGCAGGGACACTTTTCCTCCCAGTGCCCAAATAGGAAGAAGATGAGTAACACTCAGACGGTTGGATCTGCAGAGGTGGAGGAGTTCAGCAGGAACTTCGATGAGGAGTTTTGCTTAACAGCTTGCATGGAAAGCACCACAGGGAGCAGCATATGGTACATCGACAGTGGAGCATCTAGTCACATGACTGGATAGAAGAGATTCTTTAGAGATTTACAAGAGGGTGGAACAGGGATCCATGTTGAGCTAGGTGATGATGCGCGATATCAGGCGCAGGGAGTTGGCATTGTTTCATTTCAGAGGGAATCTGGCAAACCCCTCATCTTTGTTGATGTGTTATATGTTCCAGGATTGACCAAGAACCTCATATCAGTCTCCACTCTGGAGGACAAGGGATATCAGGTGAGGTTCCGAGACCATAGAGTGTATATCAGGCCCAAGGGATCAGATAGGAGCGTAGATCGAGTGATTGGGATTAGGAGCGGTAGCAGCAGTTAGGGTGAGTTGTGGCATATGAGGATGGCACACTTACACCATGGAGCACTGAGGCACTTGAGACAGGTTGTCATTGGAGTTCCTCAGGTATAGGAGGAGAAGCATAACCACTGCAAGGGTTGTGCTTTGGGGAAGAACTTCAGGAATCCTTTCCCACATAGTGAGCACAAGTCTAAGGAGCCCTTGGACTTGGTGCATTCGGATGTATGCGGACTTATGAGTGTCCATTCTTTCAGTGGTTACAGTTATTGTGTAACCTTCATTCATGATTATTCCAGGAAGACCTGGATCTATTTCCTGAAGACCAAGTCAGAGGTCTTTAAGAGGTTCCGGGAGTTCAAGATTCTCATGGAGAACCAAACAAAAAAGAAGATTCGAGTGTTGAGGACAGACTATGGGGGTGAGTACACCTCCAATGAGTTCTTGGAGTATTGTTCAGCAGAGGGGATCAAGAAGGAGCACACTGTTCCTTATACCCCGCAGTAGAATGGAGTGGTAGAGTAGAAGAACAGGACTATGGTAAGAGTAGCCAAGGCCATGCTATTTGATCGGGGATTACCACTAATCCTTTGGGCCGAGGCATACAGGACTATAGTGTACATTCAGAACAGGTTTTCCTCCCACAGCTTTGGGGAGGAAGACACCCGAGGAGGTTTCACAAGCACTAGGCCAGATGTGAGTCAAATTCGCATTTTTGGAGGTGTCTGCTATTGTCATGTTCATGCTGACACTAGGAAGAAGTTGGACCCTTCTGGAGAGAAGGGGTTACTTGTTGGATACAACGAGACTTCGAACTCATACAGAGTTTATATTCCTACTCGCAAGAGGATCATTGTGAGTAGGGATGTCCAGTTTGATGAGGAAAGGGCCTTGCGGAGATCTATGGACTTACCAGCAGAGCAGTAGCCAGCACAAGACACAGGGGTCAAGTTGGAGGAACCAAAGGTACAGGTACAGGCACAGACACAGGGCACAGGTTCTGGTAGTTAGAGGGAGTCATGTGTACATTATCCTCCTATCTTTGATGGAGAGGATGAGCAGCAGTAGGAGGAGGACATCCAGTAGCCGTAACAAGCAAACACTAGGCCACAGCCTAAGTGGTATAGGTCCACTATTCAGGATTCCAGACAGGTGAGTCTTACACAAAGATCTTTTAGACGAAGCGTACCACCAAAGAGACTCAATTATATGACACTGATGACAGAGTTGATTAACTTTGAACCTTCCAGCTTTGAGGAGGCTGCACAACATGAAGTGTGGCAGGAGGCTATGGTTGAGGAGTATGACTCCATCATGAAAAACCAGGTATGGGAGGTTATGCCAAGGCCTGAAGGTAAGAAGGTGGTTGGATCCAGATGGATCTACAAGGTGAAGCATGCAGTAGACGAAAGCGTGGAAAAGTATAACCGCGCTTCATGGCAAAGGGGTTTTCACAAAAGGAGGGTATTGACTATGAGGAGACCTTTGCCCCAGTTTCCAGGTATTCTTCCATTCAAACCATTATATCTTTAGCAGCAAAGATGGGTTGGTGAGTCCATCAGATGGACATCAAGACTGCCTTCCTCAACGGAGTGATAGAGGAGGAGGTGTATATTGAGCAGCCAGAGGGGTTTGATGTGGACAACAGGGAGACGCATGTATGCATATTGCATAGAGCTCTTTATGGGCTCAAGCAGGCACCTCGAGCATGGTCCTCGAGGATCGGAAACTATCTACGGGAGATGGGATTTCAGCGGAGTGAGGTTGACCACAACCTATACTTCTTGACAGGTGAGGTGCCTCTCATATTGATCTTATATGTAGATGATCTCTTTCTTACAAGAGATGAGAGGCTGATTGGCGACTGCAATTCCAACCTTACAGTTGAGTTTGAGATGAAAGACCTTGGTTTGATGCATTACTTTTTGGGCTTGGAGGTTTGGAAAAGAGATGGATGCTTCTTCATTGGACAGGGGAAGTATGCAATAGAGATCCTGAAGAGATTCGGGATGGAGGACTGCAAGCCTATGTCCATACTTCTAGTTTCCAACTAGAGGAAGATTGATGCATCAGGGTCAGACGGATTTGATCCTACCTTGTATCGTCGGCTTATCAAATCGCTTATGTATCTGGTCAACACACGGCTAGACATCATCTTTGCAATCAACTCTTTGAGCCAGTTCATGGTGGACCCTCGAAGAGTGCATTGGACGGCTTTGAAGGACAAACTTCGCTACATCAGAGGTACAGTGGAGTATGGATTGGTTTACGAGCGCAGGGGGAGTGTATAGTTAAAGCTTCACAGATGCTAACTGGGAAAGATGTGTAGAGGATCGGAAGAGCACTTCAAGTTGTTGCTTCAACATTGGATCAAGGGTTGTGTCTTGGTTCAACAGGAAGCAGAAGTCAATTGCATTGAGCTCGGCAGAGGTTGAGTACATGGCGGCCAGCATGGCTGCTTGTGAGGGTATGTGGTTGAGGAAGTGTTACGAAGATAAATTAAAATATATTAAAAAGACATGACCTTTCAAGCCAATGCCTAAGTTGTATATAAGAGGCGACAATCATTTGTAATAATCATCTTATATATATTTATCAATTATTCAGCAATTATATTTTTACTATGGAATTATTGTCAATTGGTTGACTAATCCATTGGAGGGTTTCGAATTCAATCAGCTAGGTTGTTTCATTGGTATCAAAGCCCCTTCTTGGGAATTCAGCTAATACTGGCTTTTGGCCAAATAATTTATTGGAGAATCTCTAAACTAGGTCTTTGACCTTACAAAAAAACAAGTGGGAGAAAAAGAAGAAAGGGTGAAAAGTAAAAAAAACAAAAACAAAAAAGCAAAAACAAAAAATCAACCCATTGTATTATGAAAACCACACTTGGTTTTTTTATTATTAAAAAAAACCATTCCATTAATATTTAATTTTTATAAAGTTAATCCCCAAGATTTAAACTTGGGTCAAGAGGATGACATTCCTTCTTCCCAACCACCCAATCTACACACAATCCACAAAGAGATTTAATAATACATTTTTTTATTATTATTAATACATTGTGTTAATAATAATAATAATAATTTAATAATTGTAAAAATTACGATTATTAATTACAAAGAGCAGAATATTACACCTTTGGTGTGACCATTTATTATCGAAGTAAGGAATACAAAAGTCAAGGAAGATTTGTCAAGAAGATTTTCTTTTTCCCAAGGAACAAGTTGGAATCGAAGACAAAGTTCAAACAAAAGTCGTAATCGCAACTATGGCAAACACATATTCAATTATTAAGTCGCAATTACAAGCAGCGTTGGACGAGTTGGAGCAATATAAGGTGACCAAGAAACGTCTACAAGTTGAGGTTAAGACGAATGATTTGTTAAAATTAATAAGAGAGGATGAAAATTGTGGCTTAAAAAATCAAAATCGACAGCTGGAAATAACCAAAAGAGATAACGAGAAAATGTTATCTAATAAGGATAAAGAAATATCTTGTTTAAAATTTCACAGTCAAAACTCAGAAGACCATATCAGAAAGTCAAAAAATGACGACAAATCACCATATGGAAGCAATAATGAATTGGAAAAAGAAATAAGGCGTCTAAATAAGATCATCATGGACAAAGATACTGAATTGGCGCAAGTCCGCGGAACATTAGAAAGTCAAGAAGCAGAGATAGGTCAACTTTAGCAACATATTAGTGAACTCCAACAGAAAGAGAATGACACTAAAATAACGCACAAATTGGAGATTGCAACTGTCAAAAGCACGTTATCAAATAACACCGAAGAAATTTTCAGATTAAAGAACCATAACAAGACGTTAGTCACAAAAGTTAAGAAGTTGAAAAATAGTCAGAAGGCAAAACACTCTACTGAAGACATTGAAGGAAAACTTTTAGACAAGCAGGAAGAAAATAACTGCATCAGAAATCATAAGGAAAATATTAAGGAGCAACTTAAGAAGTCCAAAGATGACAAAGAATTTCAAGTAGAATTGATTAAAAAGTTTAAAAATGATAACATACAATTAGAAAACAAGTTGGAAAAGATACAGAACGAAACATTAAAAACTCAAGGAACAAAAATACTACGTCCAACACATATCAATGCTCAAAAGACGACGCTCATGAAAGAAAATAACATTGTGAAAATTCCCTATCGACACCCCAACCATATAAACCGGTATCCTAAAAAGTGGGAATTGTTGAAAGATAATGGTACTAATGTAATCAAAGCTCTTGACAACAGATCAGTAGGGAATCCCAACAATCAGCAACAAATTAATTTGGGATAGATTGATCCGTCAACATATCAGAAGTTATGCTCTACACTTAGAAGTTTGTATCGACATGTTTCGTCAGCTACGACTTCACAAGGAACAATGCGACCACATTATAAGGCTTTGAGGACAAAGCCTTTCTAAGAAAGAGGCAATGTTACGAAGATAAATTAAAATATAATTAATAATCATTAATATGTATAACATTAAAAAGACATGACCTTTCAAACCAATGCCTAAGTTGTATATAAGAGGCGGCAATCATTTGTAATAATCATCTTTTATATTTTATCAATTATTTGACAATTATATTTTTACTATGGAATAATCGTCAATTGGTTGACTAATCCATTGGAGGGTTTCGAATACAACCAATTAGGTTGTTTCATAGTTACTTTCAGGGTTTTTAAGTTAGCTAGAAGCTACAGTAATTCCTTGTGACAATCAGGGCGGCATCAGGCTATCTGAAAATCCAGCGTTCCATGACTGGAGAAAACACATAGACATGAGGTACCACTTCTTGAGAGATTGTGTTCAGAGGGGAACCATTCGGTTGGAGTACATACAGACAAATGAGCAAGTGGCGGACATTTTCACCAAGGCACTTTGCAGACACAGTTTTGTGAAGTTCAGGTATAAGTTGGGGTTGTTACTGAATCCCTTCCTCGTTGAGAGGGAGTGTTAGAAAGTGACAACAAGGAAAGTCTTCCTACATGCATGTGTCCTTGCATGCAGAAGACTAAAATCAGGAAGCCAATTGTATTTAATTTATTTTTCCTAAGTTTACTTTGGAAAATAAATTAAAGTGACCTAATTATTAATTGACTTTAATAAAACATTTTTTATAAAGTGAAAGTGAAATTAGGGTTTTTGCTTAGCATGGAGTTATAAAAGAAAGGTCAATTGTTGGAGAGGACACACACACTTGTATTCCGACACATGCAGGATACAGATAGAGAGAGAAAGTCAAACGGAGGGTTTTGCAGAGAAGATGGAGCTAACCAACAGGGTCACCGAGCTTCTAGGCGGGACGAGGGTTGTACAAATTGCATAGGTAGCAACTGCAGAAAAGGTCGTACATACTGTATGTAATTCCGTACAGCTGTCGTACAGACCGTACGAATTCAGTACAACATTCGTGCGGATCTGTACAGGCACGTGTGGGAGGCCGTACTATTGGTCATGTAGTCACGCAAAGGGTGTGTTGGGTTTGTTGGGGTTGTCCAGTGATTCTGTTGGGTGCTATTTCGCTAGGTTTGGGTGATTAGTAGTTGATTGTAAAAGTTCCATATCTTCTCAATAATAAAATCGATATCTGACTGCTTCACCGGTTTTCCCATCTTGGGTTTTTCTGGGGGTTTCCATACCCAAAATAATAGTGTCTATATTGTGATGTGATGTTGCGAAATATTTCTCAGTACTTTATATTCCGCTGTATACTTGTAAAAGATATTCATGTGTGGTTATCAGTAGAAATTTTGAATATACTATTTAGCCCTCGTTTGAATGTTAAAGGAAAATTTACATCTATGAGATCATGCTTCATGCTGAGATGGAGAGATGTTTGAAGCTCTCAGAAAATCATGTATTTGATGACAGGTTGGAACACATCGAGATAAGTTATCACCATGTAATGGTGCAATATGTTATCTCGATGTGCTGAGAATGCCCATCTTTTTGAGAGGGAGTGTTAAAGTTAGTGCACTTGCGAGACCCATTCTCAGGGAAGATGGTACCCTAGTCAGTTAACTAGGGAAAAGTAAGACCTTAGAAGGTACCCTAGGGCCCCCAGTAGTCTGCTAGGGTTCTTAGTCTGGGACCAAGTAGGTTGATGCCATGGCAAAGTCCTTAACATATGCTTAGGGCCCCTATATGTCTCTAGGGTATTCTGGTCTGGGACCAGACAGTTTCTTGGACACGATGTCCAAGCAAATTCTACAAGTTGAAACAGAGACTTCCTGGTCTGGGACTAGGCAAATTCTTGGTCTGGGACCAAGCAGTTCCTGTAGGAACACTCCTGGTCAGTTAACCAGGTGAATCTTGGTCGAGTAGACCAAGATGATGATGTGTGATGTCCTCTCTCTTAATCAGTTATTGCTAGGTTGTTTTCAAGGGACTAGCCACCCCTTGATGATGTCACTAGCACCTAACTCTTAGGAGCAGTATTGAGGACCAAAGGATCACATCATCCAGTTTAGATCTTCCCCTTATACAGTGATGATAAAAATATATGAAACAATGTACCTTGAGAAAGAGAGAAAAGATTAAAGTCCTTGGTTTTCTTGGTCCTATAGGTAAAAGGAGTTGTTTGTCCACCTTTATGGTACACCTTGATCTTGTGGGTATGAGGGTTGTCTTACCTTCTTATTGTGACCCCCTTTGGTTGACTTATGTTCCTTTATCTTACTTGGTCCTAGCACTCTTATTGTGTGTACCTTTGGTATGATGACTTTAACTTTATGGTTTTTATTTTTTGGACCATTGGTATATTATCCCAAGTCAAATTTTATTTTATAAGAGCATTGGACCACTTTATTTTATGGTTTTATTTTATAAGACCATTAGGACCTTTGGTACCTATTCTAAGTCAACCTAATTGTATTTTATGTTTTATTGGTTAACACCCTAAAAGCTAAGACCCTTATAAAAGCAATTTTTATCCTTCAATGTGATTATCCAAGTAGATGTATCTCATTTACCTAGGTTTGGCGTCAAGGACTGTTTTACTGTTGCTAACCGCGACCCCTTCAACCAGCGTGATCATGTCTCTCTACCACCAACGTAATTGTGTCTCTCCTCTTGCTAGCGTGGTTGTTCCTCGTGCTAGTGTAACTGTGTTCTCTTGCTAGCGTGATTGTTCCTCATGCTAGTGTAATTGTGTTCTCTTGCTAGCATGATTGTTCGTCTTGCTAGCATGATTGTCCCTCTTGCTAGAGTAACTGTGTTCTCTTGCTAGCGTGATTGTTCCTTGTGCTAGCGTGACTGTTTCTCTACTCAGCGTGATTGTGTTCTCCTCTCAGCATGAGCATGTGTCTCTTCCCTGCTCAGCATCACTGTGTTGTCTGCTCAGCGTGACTGTATTCTTCGTACAGTGTGACAGCGTCTCTTCCCTACTCAGCGTGACTGTGTCCCTGCTCAGTGTGAGTGTGTTGTCTGCTCAGCATGACTGTGTCCTCTACCAACATGACCGTGTGTCTCTTCCCTTCTTAGCATGACTGTGTGTCCCTGCCAGTGTGATTGTGTTATCTTGCCCAGCGTGACCATGTCTCCTTTGCCTGCGTGACTATTTTATCTTTCCCAGCGTAACCATGTCTCTCCTGAGGTATGTATCCTTACTGCTTTAACCCTCTTAAGCTCTCTCTCAAGGTACGTCATTTGTTCATCTAGGTAACTTGTTCCTTCGGTGATAAGATTAAAACCTAAAGGTATCTGAGTATAAGGCTGATTCAAATAATTCTAGATTAGTATTGTTACGGTTCTTTATTGTTGTTATCTTGTACATTATTTTATCAGTTATAATATTGTTAGTGTACATGGCATTTGGTAAATAATCTCAAGGACCAACTTTAACTAGTGACACCGTAGTGACCAGTGGAGTGTTAAATTTGAAAGAGATGAAAATTATGTTTGATTTTATTGCAGTTTAAATGTATTGAAGCAGTGTTATTCTGAATCTAACCTTGTTTCATAATTTTATTTATGCATTAAAGTACATTTTTTATGTCAAATCCTAGCCTAACCCTAAACTTTAACATATATGATGTTCATTGAATAAATGTTCACTTTAGGTTGTTGATGGTATTTATGGTTAAACTTGGGACGTAGATTAATTTGACAAGCGCCTTTGTCTTGATGATGAGCCTTAGATGATGGCTTGAAATGTTGGCAAACTGGTAATTATCATGCAAAATCCAATGTACAAGCGAAATCTTAGCCTTTGTGAGCATGTCTATAATTGGGCTAATATTTGTTTCTCCCTGCATGGAATGCTTATTTTCATATATTCTCGTACTTTGAGTTTGCTTGTTGGGTTGAAGTTTTCTATGTACTAACCAATTCATCTTCCTCTATCTAAAATCCTTGCTTGATCCTAATGTTTATTCATTGGGTCAAGTGATCACTCGCCAAATAGTGTAAACAATGTATCGCCTCTTGATAGGTGGTGGATGCTCAAGAATTAATAAGTCAAAGGAAGTTTTCTCAAGTTCCCTTTATCTCCTTTGGGTGACTTAGTGTGCTCCTTGTTAGTCCTAAAGTTTGTACCGACTGCTTAGCACAAAGTTTAGGCACCTCAAATTGAATGAATCTGGATTTTTAATAGCAGAAGAGGAACTTGAAAGAGTGGATGAATGATAAGCCTAAAAAACAAACCTATAAGCATATGAAAGAAGAGATAAACCAGGATGATAAATAAAACATGTGTCTACAGACAGTAGCCATGTATGAACCAGCGAACAATGAGTTTTGAAATCACAAACTGTTAATGACATAACTAGTAATATTCTTCAGACAAAAAGACATTTTGTATAAAAAATTACAGACATTGACATGTGTAATAAGAAACTAGGACAAAGACACTGTCCATCATAAGATTTATTACAGGGATAAACAATATCTTCCAGAAAAGAAATCATAAACTAGTTCATAAACGATCTCTCATCCTCATACAGTTCTAAAATATACTGACAGGCTGAAACAATCTCAGACTGATAATAACACCCTTACAATACATCACAGCCTCTCAGGCTGGAATCTTCTACTCTCTCTCTTCTACATCATTGTTCTCTCATACTTATAACAGATTCAAAAATTACAATCAATGTAAGCCAGTTACATCAGGTAGGATCAAAGGTCCTCCTTTAGCTAAAATAGTCTAACAAAAAGCTGAGTCACAACCTAAAACATGGAAATAATTAAATCCCCCTATTTTATAGAAACCATCTTTGACTTAAATTCTGATGATGCCTGCTGTAGAATCCACATATTAACCATAACTGAGAAGCATTGAAGATAAATATGCAGACAGTTGTTGAAGAATATAATCAAGCATCGAAGGAGCCTAGAAATCTGGGATGTTTGTTATCAAATCTGGAGTTGATTCCAAAACCAATCTTCCTCGAATGCTATAAAAGACTGTCTCTTTTTTTTATTCCTCTATATGATATATTTACCCCAAAATCTGGAAAACATCCTTTTGAATGCCACATGTTCTCCATTAATATACTGTCTACATGCAAACTGCTACAATGGTCACCTTTAAATCTGAGATAGAACTCTTGAAAATACGAAATCCTGAAACTGCCTTTTATTAAATATACTCTGTCATCCGTTTCTCTTCTTAAAGAATCCTGAAGCTGCCTTTTATTTTGTAGTAACATTAACTAGCTTAGAAATAGTAACAGATAATGGTGATATCATTATAGCCACGAATTTCATTTATTGCTTCAATCACCAAAAACGCCTTAAGTTATAAAACTATAAAATGCATCTTCACTTCCTTGGCTCATGATCACTGCGCCCAGGACTTCTCTAAAAATATGTCTAAATGTTTATATATAGGCCAATTTGAGACTGCACAAAGACTGCTTCGAGCGTTTCCGAAGACATCTCCTTTGCTTTCAAAGGCTGGCTACTATGACCCCAAGTCCATCATTAATACTTTCAGGTTGATCAATAATTCGAAACGTTAAATCTGGCATCTGGAAATCTTATCAACACCTCAGTATAAATATGAATGCTCCTGTCAATGAGTTGTGCAGTTTTTTTAAACCTGTGGGATTCTCATGCAAACGACTTGTTTAATGGTGCTTCTTTGCTGGGCATGAATCGATCCCCTTTACACTTGGCGTTGAGAGACTAACATCCCTTATAGGATCTTTCCTTAGCCCTTTGTGAGTGTGTGCTATACTGTGGTGCTTGGATCAATATCTGGTGGACTTTGATATTGATGGGCTAAATTTGAGATTGGCCCTCGGGCCAATTTTTTATAAAAATAAGCGTAAGTAATGTAAAGAAATCCGAGGCCTGTAAAACTGTCCAGAAAAGCCCATAACGACTTATAAAGACTAATTTAATTTGCCCAAAAGAACATTGATCTAAATTCAGTCTCCATATTTACAATTTTCATTTCCAAAACCTTGTTGTAATGAAGAGCAGATAACTAGGATTGACACAAACATTTGAGATTCAACTATTCTAGCAACATAAATTGAAATTTCTCTTTATAGAAATGCTGCTAGAATCTGAAAATTTTGTGGTACAAATCCAGGTATTAACACTCCTCAATCCCCAACAGGATGGGATTGCAAAGAAAAGTTGTGAGCTCCCTTAAAGAAAGTTTGAAGAGAAGTCTCCCAGTGATATAAATATGGAAGTAAGCCAAGTCAATGAGTCATCTCTCTTAGATGAGCAGAGGGAGGAGGTCAGGGAGTCTTCAATTGATCTCTTTGAGAAACCAATTGAGAGGTTTCATAATTGCTCTAGTTTGATATCTCAGATAAGCCACCACAATGTTTAGAATCCTCCGTTTATGAGGAGGCAACCAAACATCAGGTTTGGAAGAGCTAAAAATGTTAAATGATGTGCGAAAAGTGGTTCTCAGCTAACAAGAGAAGTCAATTACAACTTCCAAGTGGATTTTTAAAAGATCAAGCTTCTTTTCTACAATTAGAGCTATTTAGAGCTCTCAGAAAATCATGTGCTATTTAGAGCTCTCAGAAAATCATGTTCTCTATGACAGGTAGGATCACATCAAGAGGAAGTATCACCATGTTTGGGACATGGTGCATATGCTCTGTCAAGTAGAAAGTTTACTAATGTATTGACTAACCCTCTGTCGAAGTCTAAGTACTTCCGAGAGAAGCTTAGTTTTGCTGAGAATGCCTCTCTTGCTAAGAGGGAGTGTTAAAGATAGTGCAGTTGTGAAACCCATTCTCAGGGAGGATGGTACCCTAGTCAGTTAACTAGGGCATAGTAAGACCCTAGAAGGTACCCTAGGGCCCCCAGTAGTCTCCTGGGGTTCTTGATTTGGGACCAAGCAGGTTGATGCCATGGCAAAGTCCCTAACATATGGTTAGGACCCCTATGTGTCTCGACTCTCTAGGGTATTCTAGCCTGGGACGAGACAGTTTCTTGGACATGATGTCCAAGCAGATCCTACAAGTTGAGACAAAGACTTCTTGGTCTGGGACCAGGCAAATTCTTGGTTTGGGGCTAGGCAGTTCAAGCAGGTCTATTCCTAGTCAATTAACAAGGTGGATCTTGGTCAAGTTGACCAAGGTGATGATGTGTGATGTCCTCTCTCCTAATTAGTTTTTGCTAGGTTGTTTCTCAAGGGATTGGCCACCCCTTGATGATGTCACTTGCACCTAACCCTTAGGAGCAATATTGAGGACCAAAGGATCACATCATCCAGTTTGGATCCTCTCCTTATATAATGATGATAAAAATATATGTAACAATGTACCTTGAGAGAGAGAAAATATTAAAGTCATTAGTCTTGTTGGTTCTATGGGTAAAAGGGGTTTTTTATCCACCTTTATGGTACACCTTGGTCTTATGGGTATGAGGGTTGCCTTATCTTCTTATTGTGACCCCCTTTGGTTGACTTATGGTCCTTTATCTTCTAGTTGGTCCAAGCACTCTTATTGTGTGAACCTTTAGTATGATGACTTTTATTTTATGGTTTTTATTTTTTAAGACCATTGGACCATTAGTACCCTATCCTAAGTCAACTTTTATTTTATGGTTTTTATTTTGTAAGACCATTGGACCATTGGTACTCTATCCTAAGTCAACTTTTATTTTATGGTTTTTATTTTGTAAGACCATTGGTACTCTATCGTAAGTTCACTCCTAAAAGCTAGGAGTAGTTGAGTGATCTTTCTAGAAGGCTTGTCAAGATTATAAATTAAAATTTTACTTCTTCATTTGTGTGTGGCATCTTGACAAAAAGAAAAAAAGTTAGATCTGATTCTTTGGGTACGCTGCTAGGGCTCTTACTGCCTGGAGTTGACATCTTGGGCTTGGAAGTGGGTTATAACCCTTCCGCTACTAGCAATTATCTTGTTGGTTTTTGTTGGGCTCATCTATGATATTCTGAGAGTAAACTTTGTGACTGTTTGGTACCTCCCTTGCTGGCCATGACTGTCTCTCTCCTTGCTGGCCATGATTGTGTGTCTCTCTTGCTGGTCGTGACTATGTCCTATCTCTGTTGGGTCGTGACTGTGTCTTAGGGTTGTGACTGTGTCTTATCTCTGTTGGGTTGTGACTGTGTCTTGTTGGGCCGTGATTGTGTCTTATCTATGTTGGGCCGTGATTGTGTCTTATCTATGTTGGGTCATGACTGTGTCTTGTTGGGTCGTGACTGTGTCTTACCTCTGTTGGGTCGTGACTATGTCTTATCTCTGCTGGGTCGTGACTGTCTTGTTGGGCCATGACTATGTCTTATCTCTGCTGGGTCATGACTATGTTTTATCTCTGTTGGGTCGTGACTGTGTCTTAGGGCTGTGACTGTGTCTTATCTCTATTGGGTCATGACTGTGTCTTGTTGGGTCGTGACTGTGTTTTATCTCTATTGATCCGTGACTGTGTTTTATCTCTGCTGGGCCGTGACTGTGTGTCTCTTCTCTACTGGACATATCTGTGATTATTCTCTACTAACAGGTCATGACTGTTTGAACACTTTTTGACTGGGTTTACATGGACTGTGCTACCCTAGAGCTTTGATTGTGTTAAACCCTAGATTATAGGCCTTTTTAGTAGAGGTAAGTTTGCTAGAGGAAGCTGTGACTTTTAGGGTTCCTATTTGTGATTGGGGATGAGTATGAATGGGATTGGTTACTGTATATATATGACCTAAACCCATAGCACTTTAACCTTTCTCTCTCTCAAAGTATGACCTATGACAACTTGTCCTTACAATGACAAGAGCTGACATAATATGTCTAAGTATAAGGCAGATCCAAACTAGATCTAACCAACAATGTTATTGTTCTCTATTTTTATTCATTAGTCTGTATTGTACTACTGCTCTTGTTAGTATTTATGTTTTGGACATTGCATTTGATGAATTGTATCTCAAGGACCAACTTTAACACAACGACCACTGGAGTGTTAAAGTTGAAAGAGATGAAAATTATGTTTTCGGTTTATTACAGCAGTACTATTTTGGATCTAGCTCTGTTTAATTTTTGTTTTGTGCATTAAAGTACAAATTTTTAATTTTTTTCATATCAAACCCTAACCTAACTTCAAACTTTAACACAACTTTGATCACTCTTCCCAAAATTTTGTACTCTACAAATAGTAATACAAATGATTGTACAATATGTGTATAGTTCTAACAATCTCGGCTTATGCTTGTATTCTTTTTCTCTTGTGCTTTCTCGTGTGTATGTATCTTCTTAGCTTACATTGTTGTTATTGTGTGCATTTTAGTAAGAGACAAGCAAGTCATCCCAAAATTTTCAAATGCAACACATACGTTCATGTTTTGAAAGAAACAAGTTAGCGGATGAAAGAAAGAAGTGTACTTTTTAGGGTATAATGAAGCATTGAAGAGTCCAAGGTCTACAAGCGCTTTGATTGGGAAAAATGGATAGTTATCAACAACAATGTCATATTGATAAAGCTCATAGCTAGGGAGATTCGAGTCAATTTGAAATTGCATGCTCTTATGTAAGAAGATAGCAAAAGAAAGTCATTGAGTCAAGAACGTAGAACTCTAGAGTCAAGTGATGATAAAAACACAAGTGACAGCAAGGTTAGCAATAAGAGGACATCACCAAAGCCCAAGAAAATTCCAAAGTGGTACTTTTAAACATTAATGAAAATTGGAATCAAAGATAAAGAATCACCTCAAGTGATGAAGGGAGAAGAAAGTCTATAAGATTTTGAAGAAGAAAGTCTAGAACATTGCAATCGTCAATTGCACATTAGGGAAATATAGCTTGGGTGATTGTTTTTCTAGATTGAGATAAACCTCTTTCATTTGAAAATGACCATGGAAAAGAGGAATGGGTAAATGCAATGCATGTAGAATGTGAATCGATATCATGAAATGGAATTGGGAACTCATGGATTACATAAAATAAAATAAAAAATGTAGTTGTATATAGGCTAAGTCACTTGACACAAGGTCATAGAACAATAGAACACGAAGGACATGGAAATATGAATATCCAACACATTACATGACGATTCTGAAAACAGGACATGAGGACACAGTTTTATATAAATTTCAAAAATATATATATTAAAAAATATTATAATTATGAAATATAAACATAAAGATCCAAAAAATTTAGAAACTATAAAATTTATAAGACACTTAAGTGTACAGTTTTGTTGAAGCATTTTGTAGGCAAAAAAAAAGGAGTTTTGGGGGCAAGCATGCACTTCAAGACAAAGAGTTTAACAAAAAAAATCCTCATTCATAATATTTGTTATATATTTTGCATTAGTTCACTTGGTTGAAAGTTATTTCATTAAGTAAGAGGTTTTGAGTTCAAATCTTTCTTTTCATTAAGTTAATTTTTGAAAAAATTCATTCAACTTTAAGCTACCACATAACTTCATTGTAAAGTGCATTTTGTTTATTTTATAAAAGTGAATCACTGTAAGTGGCTTTTATATTATTTGTAAGTTACTTTTGTATACAACTTAAATCTATGAAGTAACTTTATTGTAAAAGTGTTTCTTGCTTATTTTATAAAAGTGAACCACTTATTTTATTGTAACTAGTTACTTATTTGTAAAAGTGATCTTATAGGAAAGGTTAATAAAAGAAAAGAAATTTATTTTACTCAAAAACGGTAAGCCTCATTGTGCACCAATCACAGCATAAACTAACCTCTCCTTGCCACATGGCACCTTGTTTCTTTGTTATACTTTTATTCAAAGGGGTATAACTTTGACATCTTGAGTCTATTTTCAGTGTCATTTTTTTAATTTCCTATTTTTTCGAGAGATTTCCATCTAACCATCATTTTTTGTTTTTGAATCCTCTTATCTGCATGTTATGATATGGCTAGTCCAAGTATTATTTTCTTACTGGTTCCAATTGCTTCTCATGGAAATCCTAGATAGAGGATGTACTACGAAGAAAAGGACTTAATCAGATTAGCTTGGGAAAAGACATTGCCCCATTAATGTCTCAAAGAAAGCTAAATGTGATAATAAAAATGACGAAGCACATGGATTAATCGAAATCTCCATCTCTAATAATTTATGGTTTCATCTTCAAGGAATTGACAAACCAAATGAGGCTTAGACAAAGTTGGAAATCGTATTTGGTAAACACAATGAGATTCAAGACCACCAACTCGATAACCAATTAATTTATTTAAACCCTAGTGATTTCTCTTGCATTGAAGACTATCTATTTAAATTTAGAACACTTAAAAACTCTTGGTTGAAGAATGTAAGATACCTAACAGATATCCAATGTATTAATGTTATTCTTGCTAAGCTTAGTAATCCATATTTTGTTTTTGTATCTACTTTTCACTCTACTAGAGAAACCCTAGGGATTTCTTAGAAAGCACCCACTTTTGAAGAATTTTGTGATTCTTTGATTAAAGAGCAAGATAAGCTCTTGCATCTTGGAGTGATCATCCCTACAAGCACTTCTAGCAAAGCCTTAGTGGCACAACTAAAGGATAAATTCAAGCATTTGAAAAAGCAACATCCTCGGAACAATAAATAAAACAAGGGTCCTAAACCCTCTCAGCAAGCTCCTACTCCCAATGGTGATAAAGACACTAATTCGAAAGGTAAGAGGATTGAGAGACATTATGGTTTTTGTGGGTGAGATGGTAATGTGGAAGTGTTTCAAGAAAATGGAAACCTTAAAAGTGGCAATGAAAAAACACAATATCAAACTTAATTCTTCTTCTAGCTCTTCTACACATGGACATGCACTTTCTGCTTCTGGTTTTCCCTCAACTTGTTATAGTCTACTTCTTCTTCTAATGAGTGGCTTATTGATTCTCGATCATTTTATCATATTGCTAAGTATAAAGCCATTTTTTTTGCTCTTAATTAATTAAACACCAAACAAATACTTGTTGGTGATGATAGGTCTCTTAGTGTTGTAGAGTCTAGAACAATTTAACGAGCTAATGATCATTTCAATGATGTATCATATGTTCCATGTCTTTCCTACAATCTTTTATTAGTCTATTAGATCACTCATTCAAGTGAAGGTAAGACTATAGATCACCAGGTTGTAATCAAGGATTTAAAAGATCCTAAGCATGTCTTGACAACAAGAATTGTTGATGATATTACTAGGTTGTATAAAGTTGACAACTTTGGGTCATCATCTTTTCCATCAATTTTTATTGCCCAGAGCGATGACTAGGGCAAACTTTGGCATGAGCGATTTGGTCATCTGAACTATTGCTCGTTGTTGCAGCTATGTAATCGAATATGATGACTAATCTTCTTTTCATTTCTTGCAGGTATGGTGTTTGTCTCAGGTGTGTTATCACCAAATATTATTGAGAAATTTTTGACAAACATGCCTCTTAACATCCCACGACACCCTTGCATCTTGGTCATAGTGGTTTGTATGGTCTAAATCCTTTTGCTTCTTTCTTTGGGTTCAAGTACTTCTTTACTTCATTGATGATGTCTGCAGGCACACTCGGGTTTATTTCTTAAAACTTAAGAGTGATTTTTTTGACATGTTTTTGGCATACAAGGCCCTTGAAGAAAAAAAAATATCTGGACATTGTTGCCACCTTTCATGCACCTGGGAGTTAGGTTGTCATCGCAGAAATCTTCAAGCCACTTAGTGCGTCCTTGGGGACAAATCTCGAGTCAAGTATTGTCACTTGATCTTGACTCCTTCGTTTAGGCAAACTCCTAACGAAGCCAAGGGGGGTAGACCCTAAGAGTTACTAAGTTTGATTAAGCATTTTAATGGAGGTTTATGGAAGAGTAAGTTGTTTAGGAGTTTTTTATGAAAAATAAATACTGGAATAAGATATTGCAACAATATATATAAGCACGAAAGCATATAAATTATCTTAACACATGATAAGTAAATGAGCTTAAAGCAAATGATTGAAAATAAAATACCAATGCCAATAATGGAGTCAAAAAGAGTAATGTTGTTGTAGTGCTGAGAAATGTGTTGCGAATGCTCTTGGTCAGTTTTAGATTAATGACGAGATGAGTGGATTAAAAAGGGATGATGAGATGAGTGGATTAAAAAGGGAAAGGCACTCCAGATATACCTGACGGTACGAGGAGTATGTCCAAAAACTTTATCAAATGTGGCTCCACACGAAGAAATGTGGGTTGAATCGGAGTCTCTTAGAGATGTCCAACACTACACCAATCAAGGGTGTAGCCTGACGGTATCCCAAGGTCACTACCCAGTGATTATTGCTTCCTCTATGAAATTTCCCCGCAAGAGATTAAATCAAGGCATTGGATTTTCACCTTGGGAGGTTAATTGAGTGTGAGACTAATTAAACTAGTCAGTCAATCCCTTTCTGGATGTGATCAACTTGTTGGTCAAATCCGCAGAGATTTGGAGCATAACGGGGAATGAGCCTTGTTGATTTTAAGTGTTTTTGAACAATGTTTTCTTGGTTAGAAAAGAAAACCCATGAATATCTTTCTAGGTTCAGTATTTGGGCAAGCCCTTTTCCGTGAACCATAGTCGGGAAAGCAAGGAGGCTTATTTTAAAATGAAAAGAAAACTGAAAAAAGAAAAAGATTGTCTAATTACTACACTACCGAAGTAGTGTGTAAGTACTCGTATTACTTTGCCAAAAATATAACTGGAATGTAAATACAACAAAGTATACAGTCTACAATGATGAAATATAAGTTAACTAAGTTAGACTTTTAATCAGAAATACTACTAAAGGAAAAGATGCATGAAAAACACACCGACGCAAATCCCCCCAAGGGGGATGGGGAGTGGGCTCTTAGGAGCCGACTTAAAAAAATTTATTATGAGGTTACAACGATAGAAATGAGAAATTCACTTTGGTCCTTGTTATCTGGGATCCAAAGGCTTACAATTGAGTGAAAATTTGACTAGAATCAAGCAAGGGAGCTCCACTGAGCTTTTAAAGGCCTAGATCTTCGAAAATCGGCCAGAGCATCCTTCTCTTTTATTGTCAAATCTGCAAAAAAAGCAAGCTATCAATCCTAAAAGATGCTCAAAAACACTTGAAGGGTGTCTTTTAACATCCACAACAAAATTCTAAAAAAAAAAATTAAGTTAAACCTATGATAAAATTGCATAAAATAACCAAGGAAAGTTCCTTGGGATCTTGGTTTGCATTTGGGGAAGTCAATATGATGCACTTGAATGCTAGATTTAAACTTTAATATTCAAAGAAAACTACTTTTGAGAGTAAGCTTTAGATCTACTTTTAAATACTTGCAACAAAGAAACTTCTTATGCCTAGATCTACTCTTGAAATGTGATAATACTTTGTATACTTTAGATCTAAGAAAAAATACTCTTATAAACTAGATCTAAACAATATATTATCTTTTTGAAATATTAGATCTAATCAACAAGAGAGTAACCAAGTAACCGGAAAGATTTATTTTAAAATTCAGGTTGAAGAAGGTGAAAGAAAACCCCCTCTTTGAAATGGGCAATTGAATATGCTTGCAACTTTGCAATGGAATAAGTTTCTCTCAAAGAGATGGACGGTAAGGAAAGCAATCAAGATCCCTTACAAATCCACTAAGATCCATGTAGTAACCTTCACCCTTCAACAAACTTGTCAAGATATTAGTGAAATTCTAAACCGAAAATAAAGAGAGCATATTCATAAGCAAATGGGAATACAAATCTTAAATCTTAGATCTAGATATTTCAATTGAATAATGGAACAGCACTATTCAATCCTATGATTAATCCTAGTCCTTCATAAGGCTAAGCTTGACAAGAAAGACAACATGCAAAAAATTACTCTACAGTTACCTCAATAAGCACATGAAACCATGAACATCTAGCTGACAAAGACACAAGATGGACCTCCAAAGCCTTATTTCATTAATCAAAAAAGTATTTCAAAGCAAATACAACAGGAGCAGAGGTTTCACACTTCATGCTCAAATGAGGAGAAGTGCCTCACTTTTATAGCCAAAGAAAGCCCAAGGGGACGCATCCATCACTAGGAGTAGAGTGTAGTTGAAGTAGAGTTTGAGAGATATTAGTGGGATCTTGATTGATTGAATCTTCTGGAGTGAGCACCACCTCTCCAAGAGGGGTGCTCCCTTGACCTACCTAACAACCCATTTATCAATTGGCTGCCACATATGTGATTGTGTCCCCCATGAGAAGAGAGCGCAACCTTCAACTTATTGAAATCTCACCACCACTTAAGATGGCCCCCACACAAGTCACTGCTAATAAGGAGTGACTCGCCCAAATTTTATTAACCAATGCCAATACGTCATTTAGACATGCCACACACCCAATCGCATGGATGGTATGGTGGGCGCATCCTCCTTGTTGATGTCATCGCTAACCTTCCATAAATTAAAAAAATGTGACGCTTTTAACATAAGGAGAAGTGTTGAATATTGTAGCTTCAAAGGATATTCTAAATGTATTTTACTGATGTACCACAAGGGAGATGTTATTATTCCTCTGTCAGGATGTTACTATTGTATTTGGTCATCATAGAGTCATGAGGTAAAGCCTCCATTGTAAGTCAAGTCAATAGTACCCTAATGAATATAATATAATATTGTATTGAGTCTTCATAAGTGAGGTCGGCCCAGTCAGTTAAGTGGGGCCGACTTGTTAGGTTAAAATTCAAGTAACAAAAAGAGTATAAATAGAGGATATGTGTTCCTCATTTGAACACACGCTCACTTTTGTATAGCGCATAGAGAGAGAGAGAGAGAGAGAGAGAGATCTGTTGGAAGGAGGCGCACTTGTCTGGGGTCTTGTCCTGTACTTTTGATACATCTTATACAAAGGAAGTTTTGCTGGGTTTTCTTCCCCGTGAGGGTTTCCGAGGATAAATCTGTGTTCTTTTGTGTGGTTTTGCTTGTCTATCTTTCAGTGATCCTTTTGCTTATGGTTATGTTGTTATGATGCTAAATGTTATAAGATCTGATATAACTATTAAAAACTTAACATGGTATCAGAGCTACCCTGAAAGAAGTCTTTGTGCAGTCGAAACACTGGCACTTGTTTGGGGTCTTGTCCTGTACTTTTGATACATCTTATATAGAGGAAGTTTTGCTAGGTTTTCTTCCCCATAAGGGTTTCCAAGGATAAATCTTTGTGTTCTTTTGTGTGAATGTGCTTGTCTATCTTTTAGTGATCCTTTTGCTTATGGTTATGTTGTTATAATGCTAAATGTTATAAGATATGATATAACCATTAAAAACTTAACATGGTATCAGAGCTACCCTGAAAGAAGTCTTTGTGCAGCTGAAACACTACTACAGCTACAACTATTGAAGATTAGGGTTTCATGCTTGAAAACCCTAGAAGACTAAAACTAGTTATCTTGGGACTTTCGCTATATCTCAATATTGGAGAAGGCTCAGGAGACAAAACTTCTACAGGCCGAAGATGAAACCTTGATGTACCCTCTGTAAAAGTTTCATCCTTGGCTTCGCCATAATCTAGGAGATATGATTCCTCCGACTCAGGGTTCTAGCCTCTCCCAAGATTCAGCCTTAAACAGGTGACCTAGGGAGAATTGCTATATCTCGGGCTAGGAAGGTCCAAATGAAATTTCGCAAGATTTTGCAGATAGGGGACGAACTGTAGTTTCTGTGGTAAAAGTTTCAGACCCCGAAGGTGAAACAGTGTCACGTGGTAGTCCGTACAAGTTCGCTATGTTGAACAGTCCCGAAATAAGTCACTTTGGGAAAATTCGCATAAGTCCCAATTGGTGAAACCAATTTTGCTCTAACCTGTGGGGTTGCAAAGAAGATAGACCAAGCTACCTCAGTACAAAGTTTCAGACACAAAAGAGTAGGAATTTCGAAGATGCAGCAGAAACAAGATTAGGCAATTCTGCCGAAGAAATTGAAGAAAACTAGGGCATCAGATATTTTGCAGTTCTGATCACAGTTTCGGGGAAATGAGAATGTTGCTCAGCTCGCCTTGAGGAGGCGCATCTTTCTATCTAATCAAATCTGAAAGATACCTAATTTGAAAAATTAGGGTTTCTCTGTCAAACCCTAGGTCCACCAGAAGCAGTCTTCAAGCAAGTATCAGATTGAAGCAATCTCATTGGTCAAAGAAGAAGTTGCAGATCCAAAAGGAGATGAAGACAAAGCACAGAAAGGAATCTACCAAACAAACAAAGATAAGTATTTGAATTGTTTTTCCTATATATGTTGTGTATTATGCATAATAGAATGTTTGCATTAATGACAGTATACTACTAATATGCATGTTATGGGTAAGTAGCCCATGGTGCTATACAACACTCCATTGCTACTTATCTAGAATGAAACCTCTTTGCTAACATATTGGATTAGTGCACAATCTTAATGATGTCATGGTAGAGATCAAAGACATATGGAAAGTTTATGTGAGATATGGATGAATGTTATATTGGCTAAAATAGTTGCATGATTATATCCTTATACACAAGAATCTATCACTATGAATATGTCTTATGTAATGATACAACTGGTGCATTTGACTTGTAAGAAAGATCGCATACAATCGCCTACAAGGAAAAGATGAGACTTGTTCCGCAGAACAAGTGATGACAATTCAAGATTCACTCCAATAAACATACATGAAGATGAACCTGAAGCTCCCAAGGTTAGAGACACTGTGACGGAAGAAAGAGCTTCAGAAGAATATAAGAGAGCGGTAGATCCACCTCGAGAAATGAAGACCATCTTGGGCACAAGAGATAACTCAATATGAAGAAAAATATGACGGGACTTCCAACTAAAGTAAGAGGCCACGGATACACTCTAGTTGTGCGGCACAATTGAGGGACATCATTGATGCAAACCCTTCCAGCTATGGAAGAAGCTATGATCAAAGAGTACCAGTTGATCATGGGGAATGATGTCTAGGATATGGTTCTGAGACCTAAAGAGAAGTATGTAGTGTCTTCCATGTGGATCTACAAGAACAAGTATACAAAGCAAGGTTCGTGGTTTGTCTCAGAAAGAGGGAATAGACTATGGCATGACATACTCTATTGACCAGACACACTTCTCCATTGAAGTAGAAGTATATATCAAGCAAAGAACCACCTGTGCAGAATAGGCTTTGTACGAGCTTAGAAGGCACCCATAGATAAGCACATCCAGTTACATAAGGAGCTTGAAGATCACCTAGAGTGATGAATATCTTAACCTTTGCTACAAGGTTGAAGATGGAAACCTATAGAAGATAACAAACTCACAGATGGGTGCAAGAGGAACTTTTCAGCGAAGTTCAAGCTAAAGGGATCTTGGTATCTAGTAACCTGAGATGGATACATAGAAGATCAGTGGCAGAGGATGCTACCTGCCACTCCAGTACAGAATGCAGAAGGAGGATGATGCTCCACTTCAGGGGGAGTGACTGCAGAAGATCTCTGAGTTCGACATGGTACGACAAGATGGACAGCTTCCTAATGAACTAAGACTTTACCAAGAGTAAAGTGGGTTCCAACCTTCAAGGTTGAATGCGGAAGACTGGGATGTGTCGATGACCTGACAGGATGAACTCATGGTAGAAGCAGTGATGGAAGAATACCAGAGAATGATGTTTGGGATATAGTACCCAAACCAAAAAGCAAGAGTGTGGTATCTTCCAAGTGGATTTGCAAGATAAAACATGTTGCTGATGGAAGTATGGCAAGATTTGTGGCTAGAATATTTTCTTAGAGAGAGGGAATTGATTATGAAGAGACATTTGCTCCAGTAGCAAGGTACACTTCCATCAGAACCATCATGGCACTTGCTTCCATGATGAAGCAGGATCTACATGAGATGGATGGAAAGACAGCCTTCTTGAATGGTATGATTGAGGAAGAGGTTTACATCGAACAGCCATAAGGATTTGAAGTCGGAGACAGAGTGACTCATGTATGTAAGTTGAAGAAGGCTTTGTATAGACTAAAGCAAGCTCCTAAAGCTTGGTATGGAAGAATAGATAACTTCTTGACAAGCTTGGGCTTTACCAAAATTAAAGTTGATCCTAACCTTTACCTTAAGGCTATGGATGATGAACCTGTCATACTATTGTTGTATGTGGATGATCTATTTCTGACAGGAAATGGGAAACAAATCACAGAGAGCAAGAAGAATCTAGCTGAAGAGTTCGAGATGAAAGATCTTGGATTGATGCATTATTTCCTTGCGCTGGAAGTGTGGTAGAGCCCAAAAAGAATCTTTCTGCACTAGGGAAAGTATGCCGTAGAAATCTTGAAAAGATTTGATATGTTGGATTGTAAATCCATGGACACCGACTTGAAGTTGTTGTCTAATGAGTCATCAAAGTTAGTGGACATGACTTAGTACAGACAGATCATTAGGTCATTGATGTATCTGACGAATAAAGGCCAGATATATGCTTTGTTGTGAAGACCTTAAGTCAGCATCTAGTTAAACCTAGACAAGTTCCCTTGATAGCTGCAAAGCATGTGATGAGGTACCTAAAAGGTACAATAGACTTGGGACTTTACTATGGTAGAGATCATGAATACAAATTGTATGGATATACAAATTTAGATTGGGCAAGAAGTGTCGCAGACAGGAAGAGCACCTCAGGTAGATGTTATTGTCTGGGATCCACAATGATCTCATGGTTTAGTAAGAAACAGTGCAATGTTGCTCTCAGAACAACTAAAGCAGAGTACATAGCAGCTTGCTCCATTAGTTGTGAAGTGATATGGCTTCGGAAACTAATGTCGGGTCTATTTGATATGGAGTTGGATACCACAGTGATTCTTTGTGACAACCAGAGTTGCATAAAGATGACAGAGAATCCTGTGTTCCATAAGGGATATGGTACTGAAGGGAGATATAAAACTCCAGTATGTGAGTACCGATGAGAAAGTTGTTGATATGTTGACCGAGCTTTCGTGACAAGCTTGGTGTAATTCAAAAATACTTTCCTCGCAAGGAGGAATAGTGATGTTGATATAGATATATCCTCGCAAAGAGGAACGATGAAGATATGGACCCTTCTCAGAAAGGAGAAACAGGTCGAAGATTTGGCCCCGTCTCAGAAAGGAGAAATGGGTCAGAGATATGGACCCTTCTCGAAAAGGAGAAACAGGTCGAAGATATGGACTCTCTTCGAAAAGGAGGAACAAGTCGAAGATATGGACTATCCTCAAAAAGGAAGAACAGGTCGAAGATATGAAACCTCCTCGGACAAAGGGGGGTCAGGTTGATGATATGGATCCTCCCAAAAAATGGGGAGTGATGATAAGACTGTTATCGATGACGGGATGACAATGAAGCTTCAATATGAAAGTGGCCAAGTACACCTGAGGATGCTGACAAGGTCCAACATTTCACTTGTGGACAATAGTATCCTCTCTTGAGGATGGTCTTGCAGGTATAACACTCTGTTCCTGAGAGTGGTCCTTACTAGCTAAGGATGTCCCTATAGACGTTACTCTCGCATGGAGAGTACCCACATTCATTTGTGGATACCGTAGAATAACACTCGCTTGGGAGTGGTCCTAACCTTAGTGGCAAGGATGCTCTACGATAAGTCCTTATGGACAATAGAGGCAACATTTACATGCGGTCGAGATCTGCCTTGCAGACATTACTCTTGTATGGAAAGTATACCTACATTTATATGTAGATGCCATAGAATAACACTCACTTGGGAGTGGTCCTAGCCTTAGTGGCCAGGATGCTCTATGATGAGTCCTCACAGACGCCATAGTATAACACTCGCATGGAGTGGTCCTAGCTCTAATAGGCTGAGGATGTTCTACGATGAGGGTTGACACCTAAGTGCGGTCGAGATCTACAGTTGTAGACAATACTCTTGTATGGAGAGTATGCCTACATGTACATGTAGATGCCGTAGTATAACACTCGCTTAGGAGTGGTCCTAGTTTTGAAGTTGAGGATGCACTATGATGAGTCCTTACGAATGACAAGGCCTGCATTTAGGTGCGGTCGAGATCTACATTCAGTTGTAGACGATTCAGCTGGTCGATACTATGGACCCTCCTCGTTAAGGGGGAGTAAGCTGATGGAGGATTGCATCATCCTTGGACCAATGTCCTAAAGTGATAGGGATTGATCATCCCATAAAGAGATCATGTGTATTGCAAGTAGCGTGGTGGCAAAGGATCGAAGTGTTGCTACAAAGGATCGAGAAGATTGAAGTGCAGCTGCAAAGGATCGAGAAGATCAAAGTGCTGCTGCAAAGGATCGAGAAGATTGAAGTGATGCTGCAAAGGATCAAGAAGATCGAAGAGTTACCGCAAAGGATAAAGTGATCGAGTGCTGCAGAAGATAAAGACTCGGTGTTGTAGAAGATGATGTTCCAGTACTGAAGACATTGAAGAGTAATTGTTCCAGTTACTTATGATTGTTGAAAACTTCCTGTAACGTATAGATGTATCACCTTGATGATGTGCATATGCTCTCTCTCTCGTTAGTCCTATATTTGATGATGATGTTGTCAGTAGAATACCCTTCTCATTAAGGGGAGTGTTGAATATTGTAACTTCAAAGGATATTCTAAATGTATTTTTCTGATGTACCCCAAGGGAAATGTTATTATTCCTCCGTCGGGATGTTACTATTGTATTTGGTCATCATAGAGTCATGAGGTAAAGCCTCCATTGTAATTCAGGTCAATAGTACCCTAATGAATATAATATAATATTGTATTGTGTCTTCCTAAGTGAAGTCAGCCCAGTCAGTTAAGTGGGGCCGACTTGTTAGGGTAAAAGTCAAGTGACAAAAAGAGTATAAATAGAGGAGCTATGTTCCTCATTTGAACACACACTCACTTGTGTATAGCGCATAGGAGAGAGAGAGAGAGATATCTGTTGGAAGGAGGCGCACATGTCTGGGGTCTTGTCGTGTACTTTTGATACATCTTATACAGAGGAAGTTTGGTTGGGTTTTCTTACCCATGAAGGTTTCTTAGGATAAATCTTTGTGTTCTTTTGTGTGGTTGTGCTTGTCTATCTTTCAATGATCATTTTGCTTATGGTTATGTTGTTATGATGTTAAATGTTATGAGATCTGTTGTAACCATTAAAAACTTAACAAGAAGTCGCCTTCATCCAATGGAGTGAAGACGCCTTTTACCAAGTCAAAGGCTTTAAAAGATATAACATCAGAAGAAGCACAGAGTAAGATTAAAGCAGATGTAGGCCACTCTCCTGTGTTTAGTAATGAAGCATGGGCTCACATTCCTAATGAAAAAAGAAAAGCATGACAACCTTAGAGTGAGAAGTGCATTTTTGTTAGATCTTCTGAAGATGTGAAAGGTTATAGACTTCTTTAACCTCATTCCAATGAAATCATTATTAGGAGAGATGTTAAATTTGATAAAATTATCTCGGCTTGCGAGCCAAATTTGGCGTGTATTCCATGTTTGGATTGCAAGCCATCTTCGAGATTGTATCTTCTTCTATTCACAATCTTTCTATTAGTGATACCATTCTAGTTTCTTCTTCACATGATGAGAGTCAGAAAGAAAATCCACCTCTACCTACTCACCTTCCTTCAATTGGGTCCATTGAACTTGAAGCTGCACCAGCACCACTGCTTCCTAGATGGGTCCACACAACACGAGAAGCGATTGATGATCTTGTCATTGATCATGCAGATCTACGTCGTACACGTTCTTAGTTATAGCAAGCCTCCTATCTTTTGGCTAAAGTTTCAAGCTCATGATCTAGAGAGATTAACATAAGCTTCTGACCACCTAGATTGGGACACAATAATGAATGAAGAATATTGTTCCTTAATGGAGAACAATACTTGGGATCTTGTACCCTTTCTGAAAGGAAGAAAACTTGTCAAATGTAAATGGGTGTATAGATTTAAGTATTCATCAGATGGAAGTGTTGAAAGACATAAGGATCAATTAGTTGCCAAAGAATTTTTTTCAAGTTGAAGGGATTGACTATAATGAAACCTTAGCCCCCGTAACCAAAATAAATTCCATCTACCTTGTTCTAGCCCATCTTGCTTCACATCAATGGGAGATCCATCAAATGAATGTCAAATTCGTCTTCTTGCATGGGAATTTGCAAGAAGAAATTTACATGGAACAACCTCCTAGCTATGTTCAAAATGACTCCAACCATGTTTGTTGTCTTAAGAAATCTCTCTATAGTTTTGAACAAACTCCCCGGGTTTGTATGCTAAAATAGATAGCTTTATTTTTTACACTAATTTTTCTAGATGTCATTTTGACCACAATGTCTATACTAAGGAATTAGGCAACCATCTCATAATACTTATTCTTTATGTTGATGACTTCGTTCTCACTAGTAGTGAGCCCACATTTTTAACCCATGTGCAATCTAACTTTAAGAAGACTTTGAAATGATAGACCTAGGACATGTGCTTTATTTTCTTGGCCTCCAAGTCTTACAAACCAAACAAGGAATTTTCCTTTCCCAATCTACTTATGCTTGTGACCTTCTTTGTCATTTTCACTTGGAAGACTGTGAATCAACCTGTGAATCAACCCCATCTCCCTTTCAATCTGGAGTCAAACTTGTTTTCACTTGCACTACACCCAATGCAAATGCCAGTTTATACCATCAAACAGGCAATAGCCTTTTGTATTCGACTCATACCCATTATGATTTCCTCCACTATTGGTTTTGGTGCCCAATATATACAAACACCCCATGAAAGTTCTTGGAAAGCAACAAAAAGGATACTTCATTATATTTGAAATATACTTCAGTTTAGGACTCATTACAGCGCAGGGGGGACTGCTTTACTTATCGGTTTCACTGATTCCAATTGGGCTGACAACCCCAATGGTTAGAAGTCTATTGTAGGTTATGTTTTCAATCTTGGTTTCAAACCTGTCACTTAGGCTTCTAAGAAACAAGCTCTTGCTCTCTCTTCAAAAGAAGTAGAGTATCAAACCCTAGTCAATACAAGTCAAGAAGCCTTGTGGCTTCAACAAATGCTTTTAGAGTTTGGATTCCAAGAGTAGTGTCCAACTACCCTCTAGTGTGACAACTAGGCTACCATCAATCTTGCCAAAGATCTAGTTCAATATCAACACAACAAACACATTGAGCTGCAGATGCATTTCATCATAAATGTATTCAAGATCGTATTCTCAAAACGCTCTTTTTCGCTACGAATGATCAAGTAGTTGACATTGCCACAAAGTCTTTTACATAAGCGAAGTTTTCCAACTTAGTTCTATGTTAGGAGTTCAAGAAGTTTTCATTGAGGGGGGATAGGATATAATGCCTCTTTTCTTCTCCTATATTGTCACCTTTGTAAATCCTTCAAGCCTATTCCAAGTTGTTATTAAGGGGAAATGTTAAGATATTTAAACATTTAGGAGTTAATCAAATTCAACTTGGTCTAATTTGTCTTTAGGTAAAGTGTATTTCTTTATTGTGTTTCTTTAATATGCATTAGTAATTTAGTATACATTTGTACTGATGTAATTCAATAGTCATCATATGTTCTAAACTGAAAGTAATCTAATGGTTCATCTTCTCCTTCATACTAATGGCTATATTGATTTGTAGCTTAACACTTGGCTGGTCAATTATCTCTATTTAAAGCGAATAGAGGGTCATTTGGTCATGGTCGATTGTGAGAAACTCATATGTAAAATGATTTCCCTTTGGATTAATATATTGCCTCAAGTGGTCACACTAGTTGGGTCATCAATTGTTTCCCTATTTGAGAGTTTTAACCATGTAATACATTGGTGTGTCGATTTGTGATTTGTTAGTGTGAGCGATTGCTTAAGGTGTTCGACCTATGTAGAAATACCTTGTTTTGTCATACAAGTCAAATTTAGGTGAATGTCAAAGTCTCCATTAAAATTCACGAACAAATATGCAAATTCGACCATGACTAAGGAGTCATTGTTGTATTGTATTCTATTACGTGTCAATGGGGGGCTGATGCTTATATTTGGATGGTAGAATTGTCTCTATGTTTTTCCATACCCTAGCAAAGACCAACAACTCTAATCACTTTGATATGTGTGCAATTAAAGGTCGAATCCAAGGGAAGACTAACACAAATTACAGGTGAGATTTCCCTCACAATAGGAGTAGATTTAAATTTCACTAGGAGATTAATGTTATCAAATGTATTAAAACATATATAAGTGTACTTCATCACTTATATTAATATATTTATGCTGATCTAGAGATGTTTCTCTTGAAAAATTTTGAGCACATAAATAAAATTCTAAAGAAAACCAAGTCATTCCTTATTTTTTAAGGTTCGATAGATCAAAGTTGGTCTCGATGTATATGCAGTCAAATCACTACGCAGAGAGTCTCACAAACAAAGTCGTCTCGTATACCAAATTAATGGTTAGCTTGGCCATAACCTTAAAATTAGATTATTATTTTCAATTCCCGCTAGCTCACTCGGCTTAGGTGTGGGTTTCGTTTGCAAGGCAACCCGAGTTCCATACCAATATGAGTGACCTTAGGGATGACTTAGTTGGGAGGAGACAGCAAAAAATCCAACCATGTTAAAGGTTAGTGTATCCCAGGTTGGATACGATCCCCGCCTCGAGTGACAAGCATTTCTAACAAACAAAAAAATAGATAAATATCATAAATATACAGATTAAAAACATTATATAAATAATACTACATATAATTAATATACAAATAAATTTTGTAGTATATTAAAGGTTATATTTCAATTTATAAATATTAAAACACGTTATATTTATAATATTAAATATAAATAATGAAATTATAAAATATTGAAATGATATGCATATAAACTCCATCGAATTTAATGGCGAATTTTATGGAAAAGAAAATTTCTTCAACGATATTTTTTTGAATTCCTCTACGATCGAATTTGACCACAAACTAACACAGCCTACCACATCCCAAATGGCAATTGTGCACCAAATTGGTACTCTTTCATATTCGACTCCTATTCTTTGACTGTACCTTCCCACTTTGAGATTATATAATCTCTTAATTCCATCTCTCATGTATATCCATCTGTGTATACCCTTGCCACTCTCCTTGTCTACTTGTTCAGTACGACCAGGTTTAGTTTTAAGATTGTATCAAAAATTATCTGAACTTTGCAAGAAATTCTTGCCCTTGAAACCTGTTCAGTACGATAAGGTTTACTTTTAAGATTGTACAAAAAATTATCTGGACTTCGCAAGTAATTCTTGCCCTTGAAACCCATCAAGGAGGTACAAGAGCCTTATCCGCATTAGATATTGAGTCCCTCTAGGTAATTAGTAGAAAACAAGCATGACCATTGTTGGAGTAAACAACCATTGTATTTGCAGATCCAATGCCCTCCTCACAAGAAATATCTCCATGTAGTATCCTAAGGTAATACTTTGGCGCAAAATATGAATAACTTCTTGTATGGAGCTCGAGGTCTTGTCCAAGGGCTTGAGGTTATCCCACTGTGTTGGTTATGAAGCATTCAAACTGATTTGACCACACTTTATTTTGAGATTACTTGAGGGATTCGGAGTGTACTTTGATTGAAGAATTTCGTCAAACAGATAAGATATGTAGTGCTGTAGATTGTCACTGACTGCTCAATTGTGTGCGACTGATTTGCAAAGATCCGGGCTAAGTTTGGCCTGATTTTACTACTACTCGCCAATGTCTCCTCGTTAACAACTTTCGCCAAACACTTTGTTGACTACTGCTGTAAGTCTCCTGTAGGATGTTTTAGATAAAATCTGAGCTTTATGTTGGATTAAGTTGGAGTTTTTGCAAAGTTCTTTCAGTTGGCATACAAATGGTTATTCTTAACAAGGCAAAGTGCTTCCATGGTTATGATAATAATTTATGAAACTCTAATGTAATTAATGATTCCTAAATTTGACGTATCTGAAATTAGAATTTAGCAATTTTGTTTATGTAAGATTCTGAATTTCTGTTGAAAGTTTAATACTTTATTATTTAGAAATCTGAAATTTTAATTCTGGATTTTGTTTGTACATGATTCTATAAATAATGAATCAGAACTTGAATATGAATTATCACTGTATGAATGATGAAATCAAACACGTTATAATCTTTAATTTTTATTTATTTTCCAAAACTTCTCTGTTTTTCAACATTTAATATATATATATAGGGTTAGAGTTGTCACACCTGCACCTGAATATTCTGCCAATTCTGTTAACACCCACCAATCCTGTAACTTTGCCCTCAGACAATGTTGGCAACCTAGATTACATTAATTTAATCAAAGGGACTACCTCTCATAGCTATCATCTATTTTAGTATTTATTGAATACAAAAACGAGGCTTGATAAGGCAGACATTAAAGTACTCAAAAAAGATATGGATAAGACCTGATAACTTATCATCCTAAATACTAATATTGAATGCATGCTTGCATACCTGTTATTTTTATCACAGTAGTGGATACTTCGACCTTGTTTTCCTAGCATTTAGGTTTCCAGATGGAAAAATATTTCTCAAGACTAATCCAGAATACTTGAAAGTCGCTACATTTAGAAGATGAAGCATTTGCTATTATAATTTCGAAGAGAATGACTATTTGAAAAGTAGGAAAGTAGAAGTCATTTGTGATTAATGTATGTATTGAGGTTTTTCATCATTGAACTTTGATTTCAAGATCACTTGATTTGCATTTATTACAGATTTTGGATACTCCAAGCCTACTGGTAGATAGTGCATGTGGAAGAAGCAGAACCATCTATACACTGGAACAACCTTGTGACAACTGTAGATATAGCTGTTGTTAATTTATACCAATAATGTACTCCTAGGTTGTAGAAAGGTTTCTTGCAAAACTTCTTACGAGAATAATAAAGTTGAATAATAATAAACAGAGCAATGCAACATTCTAATCTACTATTACAATATATTCATAATGTAAATGTACTTCATGACTTTTATGATTTTGTTTTTAGTTAATCCCTCTTTTATGATTTTATTCCTCCTTAATCCTTCGTTGTTATTAATGCCAAACTAATTATACTGATTCACTTGAGCATGTATCAATCATCTTATATAAAATTGGTGTTTTAGTTCCTGTTGTAGCACTATAGGCTATCTTGTTGAGGGTGATAACAAGATATCATTTAATATTACATTATCCAATATCAAACTAAGTTGGTTTGGAGGCGTATTAACTGAGATAACTTTATGTAATTTCATATTGTTGTATTCTGATTTAAGTTTTATTTGCATTTACTACAGATTATGGACACTCCAAGCCTGTTGGCAAATAATGCAATTGGGACAAGCAGAATCACTTTTAGTGAGGAACAAAGTATTCAGAGATGTAGTTATGCTTATTGTTAATTGGTACCCATATTATATATTTATGTTGTATAATGATTTGTTGGAAATTCCATAAAAATATAATAAAATTGCATAACAATTAAGAGACCAATAGACTCAGTTGTTTATATCACATTTACCCTATGAAGAGAAATGAAGATGGAATGGTTGTGTTATCTTTGTTTTTTCAGGTTGTATGTTTTCTGTTTACTCAACCCTCTTTATATCTTCATTGCTTTCAATGTTACACTTGTGCCTGTGTAGAATAGATAATAACACTTTACATTCCAATTTATAATGCTAAAAGTTACGGCCTAGTGATGGATTTGAGTTCACTCATGCCTATGAAGTAAAAAGTCATGACGGTCAAGTATTTTTTTGTCTTTCAATTTACATATAAGTTTATTATATATATATGGAAAATATCATTTAGTTTTGAACATTTTCTTTTATTATAACAGAAAGGTATCTAAAAATTTAATCATGAAATATTACGATGGAGAAGAGAGCAATGCAATGTTATATTGCACTAAACTAAACATTATGTCATGTTATATTACATTTAAAAAAACAAAACAGTGTTATTGTATTTGATTTATTTTATATAATAATGTTTACGTTATATTACATTTATTAATATCATATTAGGAAGAAAATAATAATAATTACACCCGAACCAGATAATCTTGTATAAAATAGCAGCAATATATAAGTGAAATGGCAAAGTCTTTGTTCCAAAAAAAGATTACAGCTGTCTTCTCAAAATCTATACTAACTAGCATAACAACTTGCAAAGGTACTGCTGAATAAACTGTCCTGCTAACGAAAACAACCGACAAAACATTTTAAATAGAAAAGGAACGTAGAAGCTGAATAAACTGACCTACTAATAAAACAACTTGACAAAACATTTTAAATAGAAAAGGAACATAGAAAGCTACTCCATGAAGGGCATCTTCTGGCACATGGATTTCCTTGGTGTACTCATCATAGCTATGTCCATTTTCTTTTTCACTCTGCAGAGCATAGTCCATATGTAGTGGCTTCCGGTTTCAAATTTGGGGGAGCATTAAACCCCCACAATTCCTTTCTTTGAACCAAATGAGTCTTCAGCAAAGAAAGAAGGAATAGGGCATTGAAGAACCTCCCATGTGAGGTTAAGGAAACCAGCAATATGAGCTACCAATGAGACAACTGATTCGAGTTAAAGGTCCAACTACAGATAATTGCTTCTTTGTATATGCATAAATGTCATATCTTTCCATTCCAATTCTTACATTGTCCCTAATTGAGCAATGGTATTGACAACATACCGGTCCACTCTTGAACTCCACCATCATTTTTTCATCCCTTATGCCTACAACTCCGATGGAGAGCCAAAGTCACCAAAGGTTACTAGGATTCTTCTACAATTCTTCAACACTTTCACATTTCTACTAATCTCCCCAACTCAAAAATCATGCACAATGATTTTTCATGCATTGAGCCATCTTCACCAGAATGCTTGGGATACCCCAAGCCGATTGTATGCCAAACAAAGCCCTAATACTGTCTAATAAAATTGTAGCATATAGCAACTAAGGGAAGCCCCTACCTACGTTCAAAACATAGAAGCTGGAAACTGAGGGGAGGGAAAAGCCCATTTTCACAACCCACCCTTTAAGCAAAATTAAACCATACTCGGAGAGGAACTAAATCGTCTACTCTTAATAGTCGAGGGCGTCAACAGTTGAATGCACTAGGGATTATGGCATAATATAACCCATTGTCATGTCAGGCTTGCAATGCACTGGGGATTGTGGCATAGTTAATGCCATAACCCATTGTCATGTCAGGCCTACAATGCACTCGGGATTGTGGCATAGTTAAGGCCATAACCCATTGTCATGTCGGGCCTACAGGCCCAGACACCTCTATGCAACTTCCTTTGTGATCTTAATGTAAATAAATGTCATGGAAGGGGAGTGAAGTGAAGAATCCCCCAACTCCCGCCTTAATTATTTGGCCTTTGCTGAGGGATGGCCCCATGTTGGAAAGGAGGTTTGCCTCTTTATTATGAGCTCTCAAACTCTTAGCAAAACAAGAATTTTCATAGTGATTGGACATTCTAACATTCTTTCAAACAAACTAGATAAGCAAGGATTTTGAGTGATGGGAGTACCAAAGAGGGACCTTACAATAACGATGCAGCCATTGCTCCTTTATCAAATGCAATCCTTGAAATGTTACCAATGTTTCAACTTCATTATCAGTGGGGGAGATGCCTAATCCCAAGCAAAAAAAAAAAAATTTGCATCAAATAGGATTCCCTACACCTACCATTCTTTTATGTTATATTACATTTTTTTTTCACCAGAGCTGACCAGAGGGCCAACCCGAAAGAGTCTCACCCTGCGGCACCAATTACCCCAAGGATTCTACTACCCCGGTGGAGGAGCTCGACCCCAACAGGCCCAAGAATCAAACCCGTGACCTCTGGCCTAGAAATAGCTTGTCGATCCAACCAATTGAGCTAAATGTTGGGGCTAGTTTATATTATATTTCATTAAAACAATAGTGTTATTGCATTTTGTTTACTTCACATAATAATGTTTATTTTCTCAAGGAAACGTAATAGTGTCATTATTATTTAACTAAGAGCATGAATGTAGGATTATTGTCACATCAAATAAAACAATAATATGTGTAAGCTTCATTGTTAATTTATTGTATTTACGAGAAGGGGTGTTATTATTAGTCCTTGCCATGCAAGGAATATAGGCTTTATATCAATAGGCAAAAATTTTAAATTAAAACAATATTGTTATTGCATTTGATTTACTTCACATATTAGGGAAACATAATAGTGTTGCTAAGAACATTGTTTTCCATAAGAAATTAGGTATTATTGTCACATCAAGAAAACAATAATATTTGCGAGCTTCATAGTTGGTTTATTGTATTTAGGAGAAGGGATATTATTATTTATCCTTGGCATATAGGGAATATAGCGACCAGTTGGTCTCCAAACCTACTTTGACTTGTTAATTTACAATGTTTTGTAGTGTTTATGTATTAAAATCAATATTTTGAATATATAAATTATTTATTTGCATATTTAAATTTGAGTATTTTATTTTTTTATTGGTTTTAAACCACGAAGTGACAATGTACCCTGCTTGGATGGGAAATTGCCAAATTAAAAATAAAAATAAGAAAAAATTCTTAACTCCACCAGCTTTCTAAGAGATGTAGTTTGTGGCCGTGGGATTCTATAATTCATAGCACATTAATTGCAATTTTCATTTATTATAGTACATTAGATGGGAAATTATGGCATTTTTCATTAATTAAAAGTACATTGACTAATGATAAGTTGCAATCCACCATTATGAGCTCAAACATTTTGAATATAAGGCTAGCCTTGGAAGTGTTCACTCATTATATTGATATAAGTCAAGTTTACTTGATATATAAGGTCCATCAATACCTCTTAACAATCATGTAAAGAAATTAAATGACTTAGTTTACTATCCAACTCTACTCCACAATTTCATGAAGTCTTCTCTTATATCCCTGCTTATTTTCACAAAACATTCAGGCATCCTCTAAATTTGTTGGAGAGTTTGGATTTGGATCACAAATTAAAATTGAAAATTAAAAAGTAAAAAAACAAAATTATTGTTGCAATATTATTATAACAATTACATAAAGTACAACAAACTTAATTTAAACCAAAGCCTTAAGTCGTCGGTACAGGCGGTCAAGACACAAGAACACCTACATTTCAAAAATGTCAAAACTTGTGAAGGTTTGTTATCGAAGAATAGTTTAGTAATCAAGACATCAAAATAAAATTCTCAATTCAAACTAATGATCACAGAACCACAAGTCCTCATTACTAGTCCCTTTGCCATATTCTGGTTAATTTATAGACATTTGTATACTTTCATTTCATTTCTAGCCATTGATTCCAACCAAATATCATCAATAAGATGTTAGGGCATCCTAACTTGTCATATTTATGTTCTTAAAGAATACTAATGTTTCTAAAGAATATTTGTGTTCCTAAAGTAGTGGCCACTAAATTATACTAATTCCAAACATGGTGGCTAAGTGATGTTTAGATGTTTAATTGAATAGACCTGAGAATAGCCACAACATTATAGATTGAGCCCATTAAATTTGTAAAAAATCCAAACAAATGCTCCCATCAAATAAACTAAAGAAACTGCATAAAAGAGAGAATAATCCACAATGATGAGCATTAGAAGTTTTGTAAACTACAATTTGCACACCTTAAATATATGTACTCTGACTCAGGAAACATTATTGCAAATTTTCAAATATGTCCTCCATATCATAGTCAAATTGGAAAGAAAACTAGGGAAACATGTTAAATGAATATCAATAATCTACAAGGAACTAACTCAGATTTGTACTTTTATCTCTATCCTAATTAACGCTAAATGTTTGAGACAAGCATACATGATGCAACAAAAACAGCTTGGTGTCTTTATAAAATTAAAATGAAAGTGATATACGTCTTTTCCTAATGGCGAATCTACATGAAACAACCTTACTTTACAACAAGAACATACAAAAATAAAATAAAAAATTCTTAACATTTACAAAGAAAATGTAAATACTAAGATGCTTACTAAATTTAGACAACTATCACATAATTTTTTAAAAATGAACAAAACTTGAAAATAACTAAACAACAAATGTAATTTATCCATTCCATGTCTTCTCCATTGGAGCTTCAATGGGTCTCTCCAGTGGTGCCCAACTGCATTACAGTGCTAAAACCATTTACAATAACGATAACAACAATGGGAAAGAATACTATGAGTACCTGATTTTTCATAGACTGCATTCCAACAACCATATCCATTCTTGGTTATGTAATTGATGAACTTCTCATCCTCGTTCGATGACTAGCCCACATTTCACTTTCACTAGTTGTAGCATAAGTGGCGTTCCATTGCACTATAAGCGAGTTATCCTTGGATGTATGTAATAATACATACATGTTTGTAATAATACATACACAAACAAATATATCCAAGCCCTACAGAAATTTCAGTCTTAACTAATAGTGGCAGAACTAGGCATCAACCATGGTTGCAGTGTTAATTACTCCAAGCGTTTCTGATAAGAGACCCGCTCTTGAACTTTGTGGCTTGATTATGTTGCATTATTTATGCTATGTTGTATTTGTTGTCCATTGAGTGAAACTATGCTCTCAAAAACCATTTGAATTGCAAATTCCATATTTTGCTTAGACAAACTCTATCAAATATGTCAATTGATTTTGATTAGATTTCGCGGCAATTGCTAAACACAACTAAATTGGTCTCACCATTAGTTGGCACACCCAAGAGCCAACTATGGAAATGAGTCTCATATTAAATAATGTTAGGTTTCTTGGTGAAATCATTTGTTGTCTCGTTGGCATGTATTTTAAAATAAGCACCACTTTGAATACGGTAATGTATCATATGAATATTTTAATATTATATGAAATTTATTCAAGGAGATGTCTAAATATATTTTATTATAAGAGAGGGGAAGTATTGAGAAATTTGTCTTTCAAGTATTGAGGGGTTCAATTATCACTTCGAGGGCTTGCACCCAATAACAAGGACTTCCCGAGAGGTCACCCATCCCAAGATTCCTATGCCTCAAACGCACTCAACTCTGGATTTTTCCCCACAATAAAGCCCACTTAGCTTGCTACCCCATTTGCAAAACCTTAGCAAGTATTGTACCTTATGAACTATTCATATAAATATTTTATTTATATCTTTTAAATGATTTTTTATTTCTTTATTGGATATATTTTCTTAATTTTCAAATAACTTTATATATATATATATATATATATATATANTATAATAGATACTTAAAAATAGAATATATTAATGACACTTAGCTTGGTGGGCTAGCTCAAGAGGTTAAGTGTTGTAAGTTGTGAACAGGAGGTCTCAAGGTCAAATCCTTGGGTAGCTACACATCACTACATAAGGGCCTCACTTGATGTCCCCATCAAGTTGGCTTCGTAATCATAGCGAACGAGGTGTCACCCTTTCGGATGGGCCCCTTGTGATTTCTTCCCGTGGACGTAGCAGCGCAGCTGGAATGGTTGTGAACAACATCATAAATATATATATATTAATGACACGTATTATGATTATTAACATCCATGAAATTAACTTTGGTTTATTGGACCTTATAAAAATTAAGGAATCATTTAATTTTCTTTATTGATTATCTTAGAACTAAAGAACATCGACTATCATCAAATTTGTGGTAGTAACGCTCCTAGATACTTAATCCACATATCTAGACTCTTGAGAGATATGCCTAGATGACTAGCTCCCTTCCTAAACTTAGTAGTGAACTCCTGCATTGATTGTCCTTACCTTTACATGAAGTAATGTCATACAATCTGTTAATGTTCCTCATACCCAATTGGATAGACTTGTCCCTTGATCATATCCTTGAACACCTCTCATTCAATCTTTGGGGGCTCATTGCCTAATGATTTCTAGTTCATCACTCTCCCATCATGTTAGAACATGGCCTTTTTGCTTTAATCGAGCAAATACAATATTTTGTCTCTCGGTGACCTCATGTACACTAAAGTACACCTCCATCTCTTGTGGCCACTAATTCAATTTGATGTCATCCACTTCACTTGAGTTTACTAGGGATTCTCTCCATGAATATGTAGAAGCATCCCTTGGTGGAACAACTCCAAATTGATAATAAATTTTAACCCTGGTAAAATGACATAATTTTTTAGAAAAAAATAAGAAAATAATAACTAGTCTATCAAGTGTATATTCATCAATTAATGACCATCAACTAACTAGCATAAATTAAAAACTATAATCCAAGGAGAAGACCTTGTCCTCAGCCAACCACTAGCTCCTTTACTCATAATAGCAATTAGAGGGACAACTCTCCACCCAACTAACCCCTAGTAGAAGTTGAGGCCCCTGAGCCCTCAACAATTAACCCTATGTCGAACCAGGTAAGATCTTAACTCTTTTGATTGTCAACATATGCTCCACCCTCTCCTCCTCCTTAATTTTCCTCTTTAACAAGTACACAAACAACCAAGCAACAAACTCAAATTCATGAGCAAGACTAAAGCACCCCACCCCCCTTTTATTATTAAATTTCCATATTTTACTCAATTGTGTAAGGATCGCACAATTGTCACCCATGCCCCTAAATGAAATTACAAGTGCACATTTTTTTTTTTTTACTTGACCCTTTTTACTACTATCATATATTACTATACTTATACTCATGTCTAAAATTGGGAGGTTACACTTAGGTTTTAATACAAGATTTTCTTCATATATATATATATAACTCATGTTTCTTGGATATGTATATATATAGTTAAGTAAAATAAGAATGATGTTTTTCATTTTATGTTGATTAGACTACAATTATGAGAATTTATGATGGATAATGTGACTATACAATTAAAGTTCTAATGAAGTAAAGAAAGAAATATTTGATTTCTAATGCCTTTAATTTCAAAAGGTTCAATAGGGATTTAAATTTCCAGAACCACTAATTCAATTGATAAACTAATAATATGTCATTTAAGATATACATACTAGTTTTTTCACACCCAAAAACATACTGCACGAATCAAAATTCCAAATCATCCCATAAAACATTAAAATAAAAAAATCTCATATATTGTGATTTTAACACCATAAAATATTTTTTAGAATAGTTTGAATGTAAAGATGTATAAAACTCATTAAGTTGCTAGTAAGAAAAATAATTCATAAAAAAACCACCTACAACCGTGATTTTATGGTCTTCTGATTAATCCCGACTCTGTAATAGAATAATAGATTCAAGAGTCAAAGTTTAAGCAAATTTTTCGAAGTTATGAACATCAAATTTCTAATTTTTCCTTCTTACTCAAAAATAATGGCCTAGCTCCATGTTTCCCCACCCCTTGTGTTTGCATTCCTAGAGCTTAAGTTCTAGTAAGTGCACCTCATCAGTCAATGCAACCAACCTCTGTGGTCAACTTCTATATTAGTTGAAAAAGCAAAGTGTATCTTGTGGATTCATTGTTCTTTCTTATTTACGGATTAAATGCTAAGGGGCCAAATCCCACCCAAGCCCAATAAACAAGTGATATTTCATGATTAATATTAAAAATTAATATGAATAGCTATTACATATATTGACAACCAAGGGATTAACTCAATGGATTGTCACCAATGTTGTTGGGTATTTGGCTAGTTCCATGTAAACATGTGTTTGGTTTGAAACCCTTTGTGTGAGATGCACTAATCTACACTAACAGATTTACTAGGGATGTCATCCACAAATGTGGGGAGGAATTTCGTGGGTTTTCTTGCAAAGTTTTATTTTGAGAAAGAAATATATTGCATATCATATAACATAATAGCACTATGAATTCCTTCTTGTCGAAGGCATTAAAACTCATCATTAAGATAGTATTATAATGTGTTATGTTCCTCATTGATGAAGATGAATAACAAGAAATCTAACCAAGAATATGATAGAAGGCCTCCTTAACTTCATGTACAAAATACCTGTAGGGTAGGGCAATATCTTACAATGATCCTTTTCTGGAAGGATCAACTCTTGCTCACTTCCATCTTCGGGGGGGGACCTCCTAATGAGCTAAAATACAAGGCAATAATATTCCCATCCATGCTCAATAAGAAGGACTCCATTCTTATTTATAGCTATCAAATGCTAACTACCTAGTAAAACTTTTTTAATGAATTCACATTACATTTATTCAAATGCTAACTACTTGATGGACCTCATTTAATAATAATCAACATTGTGGACTTAGTCCATATTACATTAAATGGCCACCATAGTTATCATGTTCTTATCTCTTGTGGGCCATAAGCCACTATCATGCCCCTAGAGAGGATCCCAACACTACATCCATCTTCAAGAAGCATTGTACTTAATGTTTGTAGTGAGTATGGTCAACAATAAACCAAAGTCCTATATTGTATGGTAGTGGAATGCAATACTAAAGTAGTTCAAGAAACTAGGGTATCGTGTATGAGTGTTGATCGCAACATTAAAGTATTCCAAAGAACTTGTCCTTGAAGATGGGTCCCATGTCCAAGTGCTCATGTTGACTCCCAATTGGTGACATTTGAGCTCGACAAAGGGAAAAGTGTTGTGCTCCAAATACTCTCATGGTCATGTGGATGCAAATAAATAAAACCATCTGTATTAAGAAAGATACTCTAAATAATGTTAGCTTTCAAGGTTACTCTGAAAGTGTTTGCATCATGCTTGAGAGTGCTTCATGTGACACGAGGTGCATGGTGTATAGATGAACCTTTGATGTGTTGGGAAGGGCATATACATGTGAATTTGACTTTATCATTGATTGCTAAATTTTGTATGGATGTTTGTACGACATTCTTCCTTGGAGTTTTGAAAATATGTGGATCTTATTACTTCAAGATGGACACATGCAGTGTCGGTTGCTTGCTTGGAGGATGCCTTGCTTTGGAGGAGGAGCGTTGGGAATTCTAAAGAAGGGCATTGAGCCCTATAAGACATTGGCATACTTGATTGCTTGCATGAAGGCTTATACTTGACTTGGGGATACTTAGGTTGAGGGAGTGATCATGTAGGAGTGGTGGACTCAAAGGAGAACATTGCTTTGGAGTGTTGGAGCCTTGGAGGCTTGTGGGGACAAGCATTGGATACATCTCATGGAGCACTCATGCCTTATAGCCTTCCTAGTTGGATGTCTTCAACTTAGATCTTGAGATGTGTTATTCATAGAGGAAGTGTTTCACTTGTGCCTATCCTCTTATAGATAGGTAGCTTGTAGTGTATCGGGACCACTTTATATTATTGAACTCACTTACCTCTCATATAAATATAGGAAGGGGAGAGATGTTTCATGTCATTGGTCATCATCATTGTATTGTCATATTTGTACATGTCTTGCAGGGAGCAAGATGTTAGGGTTAATGAGTAATAGCTAGGATAAGACATGAAGAGAGAATTGTATTGATTATTCTTGGAGAGATTGCTCTTGTGAAGAACACAAGATTAGAAGTGATGATCACTTGTACACATTCATTCATCATCTTATGCTAGAGATGTGAGGAGAGTAGTGCAATATCCTATCTCTCTCTTTGTACTCTTCATTGTATTATCAATCTTTGTTTGTGAGCACTAAGGTTCTAAGAGAAGTTCAAGGGATATTTGAAAATTAGGGTTTCGCCCCAAGGGTGCAAAGAAGGTAGGGTTTCTGATAAACCATAGACGATAAAGAAGCATTGTTTTTGTAACTCTTGTGAGAAAAGAAGGCCAGGGTTCTAAACACCTTAATTCTACTTGTTATGCTTGATTAAGGAGGATAAGAGGAGACGTCATGGACACTTGTAGGAGACAAGTGTTTATTGGTGTTGATGCTAGCTTGTTGTGGATCTTTGATGGTGGTCATGGTTTTCATAATTTTCCTAGGATAGAGTTTGGAGAGTTAGAGATTATACGAACGTTGTGATAAAGCTATGGTATGTGTATGTACTTTATATATATGTAGTTTCTAGTTGTTTGAAATTGTTTATAATTTTGGATTTGGTTTTCAACTTGCATTGTCTTCTTAATTAAGCAATTTCCAGCACTTCTTGTTCATGTCGATTTGACATCACATAGGGTTGAAATTGTTAAGTGATTTAACACATAACTTGAAGATAAGAGAGTATATTTTCTATTGTAAATTCAATTGTAATAAAGAGATTTTCATATTTAGTATATTGTTGGAAAAGTTTGCCATAAGGGCTGAAATTTGTTGACTTTTTTTGGCATCTTTTCTCTTGAATCGCTTAGTGTGTTAGGTTAAAGTGAAGTGAAATATTGTTTGATGTTCACGATTGTAAATAAATATTTTAAATCATCCCTAGGGATGAAAGTTCACAAGGATTAGATTTGAGAAACCTCTAGTGTGAGGTGAAATTTCTAAATTTCAATCAAAAGGCAATTTGGAAAGTTTTCAACATGAAATCATAACTATTTTCAATAACATTGTTTTCTTAGTGAAGAGGGAGTTGGATATTTCAGTTGCATTGTTCCTGGGAGTGGTACCTGACCTTATTGAGTTTGTTTGTGTGTGAATCCTTTGGATTATTAGGATAAGCATTGGAACACTAGAAGTGTTGTTTTACTTATTTGTTACTAATTTTTGCTTTGAGGTGTGCTTTAGATTTGCAAAATGACTACCTTCGATCTTAAAGAGTGTGATAGATTGGATGGTGCTTCCAATTTCATACCTTGGAAGCTCATGCTGAAATTGATTTTAGAAGAAGTTTATATTTGGGAGCATGTTGAGAAAGTGATTGCTACACCTATCCATCCAAAATTGGCAGCCACTCATATAAAAAAGGGGCCCAAGGAAAAACAAATCATCTTTGATTTAATGAAGGATCATTTTGTTTTTAACATGTAGAGAAGAAATTCAAAAATTATATTTGTTATTCTTTGGTTACGTTATTTCATAGTACGTGTACTTCTTATACTCAGGAAGAACAAGTTTTTAATCATCCACATCAATAACATAAACAAAGTGGCAAGCTACCTTACTAAGGCTATAGAGATGAGATATCAAATGGATACCATCCAGACAAAGGTGGAGGATGAGGAGTTGGTATCCATTTATTTGAATGGACTTTCTCCATATTGGATGTCATTAGTCTAAGGTTTTGGTGCCCATGTGACCTTGCTGAATTTTGTGAAGCTTCGAGGTAACCTTGTGTTGGAACATAACAGGTTCGAAACCCATCAAGTGCACCATAAATGAGTAGAAGAAGTAGCCTTCACTAGGAGGATGAATAAATGAACCAAGAAAGGGAATTAGAAAGGTAAGAAGAAATATTCAAGTACAATAAAGAAAGACTTGAGGAAGGTGAAAATCATAGGTGTTTCTAGATTGGACATGATGCCAACCAATGCCCTGAGAGGAAGAAGGGGAAGGACAAACATGTTGCAATAGGTAATGTGGTAGGAATGGATGAGGGATCAACCTAGTTTGAGCCCACCTTCTCCATGTTCTCTTGTTTATAGTCTAACAATATGTCAAATGTTGAATGGTATGTGGATAATGGGGCATTAATAAATATGACCTATGATAGGAAGCTCGTTAGCAAGTTTTAGGAGCAAGAGGGAGGTATGTGCCTTGAGTTGGGTGATAATGCTACATTTCCTATGAAAGGATTGGATTCCATTTCCTTTTAGATGCCATCAAGTGATGTTCTTGAATTGAATGATGTTTTTCTTATTCCTAGCTTGAAGAAAAATCTTCTTTTGGTTTTTGTTTAGTGGATCATTAGTGCAAAGTTGCATTTGAGGGACATCAATGCAATATCGGTGATTGTGGTATAGCTAGTCCAAGGACTTCAGCTAGAGGTGTGAGAGTTAGTGATCTTCAATATAGGTTGTTGAATGATCCTACAACACTTGTACATCCCATTGAAAAGCTAGATGAACCTTCTAATCTTGAGGAGACATGCAGAGCATGTATGGCGACAAGTTGTTGAGACATGTCCAAAACATATTATGGAATTAGTGATTAATTCTAAGCTTGTTTCTAATGGGAGTGTTCTAGAGTACATGGACATGTTTGTTGGGTTTTTTCAGGAAAAGAGAGTTGACCTTGATGAGACTCTTTCTCCACTTACCAGAGGATTCTCTTGAGATGGTGTTAATCATGTTGAGGTTATTGCTTCAATGGCCAAATTTTTTGAGGTGCATGGGTGAGTTAACATGATGACATGTTGTTTTTAGTTTTGTCCCATGATGTTGATTAAAGTGTTGAAGGATTTTGGCAAGTTGTCAATGATCTACTAGAGTTATGTTCATTCAAATTCACAAGTGTTCAACATTTTTTGGAGGTTTTAAATGTTGTGATAACATCCTGTGTTATTGGATACAATGATGCTTCTATGGCTTACATGATCACTATTATACCACAATGGAATATTGTGGTGAGTAAAGATTTGATTTTTGATATTGATATAATATTTTCCAAACCATAGTATCCTCATTTAGTGACTATAGAGGGTGAGCAGGTTTATTAAGAGGTTAGAGATGAGATAGATTTAGTAGTGGATGAAATGAGGTTGATGATACCCTCACCTACTACACTAGCTCGCATGAGACCAAGATAGATTATTTTGACATTTTAGGATTCACAAGAGCATGTATGAACACAGAGATCTTTAGTGAGGGTGAGTATACTTCATAGGAGATATACTAACCATATTGCATTAGTTTTTTCCATTTGTGAGACTTCCAATTGTTTTGGGGAGGTGAGATGCAATGCCTTGATGGAGGAGTGTGATATTTGGGTGGTAGTTCATTTCTAGGAGCTAATGGATGATTTCAAGAATATAACAAGTTCATATTTGCATATGGTATGTTTGTTGTAGTTGTAGTTGTAGAAGGAAAAAATATGTGCTTATGAAAACGCTATCTTCATATAAGGGAGAGTTAGTTTTTGGAGATACTATGAAAGTGTTTATACCATGTGTGGCAAGTGTTTCATTTGACATGGGGTTCCTGGTATGGATTAGCCTTAGATGTGTTGTGATGGACATACCCATGCAGAGTCAACATGTTTATTGATTGAGAAACCATGTATGGATGTTCATGTGGCATTCTTCCCTAAAGTGTTAGAGATATATGGAGCTTGGTTACTTTCTTTATGGCACACACATGGAAGGTTGGTTGCTTGCTTGGAGGATTCCTTTCTTTGGAGAATAAGCATTGGGCACTGTGGAGTAGGGCATTGGGCATTGAGCCCCATATGGCATGGCACACTTGGTTGCTTACATAGAGCCTTGTACTTTACTTGACGATCTTTGGGTTAAGGGAGTGATCATGTAGATGTGGTGGGTTTGAAGGAGCATTAGAGCCTTGGAGGCTTGTGGAGGAGTGTTGGACGCATCTCATGGATCTTGGTACATGCCACTTGTAGATGAAGCACTTCACTTGTAAGCCTATATTATCATGGATAGGTAGCTTATAGTGAATTGGGACAACATTATAGTATTCAAACTCACTCTCGTATAAACAAGGAAGGAGAGAGTCACTTTACATAATTCATCATCATCGTTGTATATATTATTTTCACCTGCCTTGTAAGGAGCAAGATACTAGGGTTCATGAGAATATCTTCATTGTATTATCACTATTTTCATTGAGCATTAGGGTTCTTGAAGAAGTTCAAGGGATATTCGAGGGTTAGGGTTTCACCTAAAGAGGCAAAGAAGCTAGGGTTTGTGGTCAACTCTAGAGGATAAAGAAGCATTAGTATTTGATCTCTTGTGAGAGAATAAGACTAGGGTTTTGGAAACCTTGGTGCTACTTGTTATGCTTGATTGAGGAGAAGTTAAGGAGACATCTTTGACTCTTGTGGGGGACAAGTGTTGAAGCCGAGGAGGGCATATTAGTGTTTATGTTAACTTATAGATCATTGGTTATGGCCATGGTTTGGAGAGCTAGAGATTGTACTAGTTTTGTGATAAAGTTTTGGTATGTACATGTACTTCATTTCTTCTAAAGTAATTTTTAGGTATGGTATATGCATACATACATATATACATATGTGTGTGTGTTCTTTTATTATGGTATATACATACACAACGAAGAAAATAATAAATGATACCATAATCAATATATATATATATATATATGAAAGTGATTCTAAAGTGGTGGAGGATCGAACCTATATTCAACAATTGGATCATCTCAACATTTTGTTTCGTTGCTCTCGTTTTCATCATTACAACCATAAATTAGAAGATTGCAAGCTTCCTTTTAATAAAAATATTTGGAGACCTAAGCAAAGGGAGGTGCAAGTTAAGGATACTAGTACTCTTGGTTGCATGTTGGAGTCTACGGGTGTCGATAAGGCCATGGAGAGGAAGGATGGTGCCATAGGCGAGGAGGAAACTTAACATTATTTGGTGATTGGTTTTTGGGGAGATATGTCTAGTAGGTGGTGTTCTATGACATATCGATCCCTTTGATCATAGAATATTTCCAACAAGCGACACATAGAGAGATTACTAGGGAGGTGTTCGTTGAAGTTGATATCTCCTTAGTTCAATTGGCACATTTAGAAGACATATGGAATGTGGATGAGTCCTCTTATACTCTCTTGGGTAATAAATATGTGGATTCTCTACCTTTATCTACATGATATTGCACATTTTCCCTCGGACACCTCTTGTCAAGTTTCGAAAATTTATGGGTTGGTTACTACTAAAACAAACTCACAACATGTTGGTTGTATTATGGATGGTGGGAAGGATGAGGGTGGTTATTTTATTGGTTCATTTGATGGTTTTGATCATTTTACACATTCCTTGTGTCCTCCCAGAGCGATGTTTCCACACCCTTGTTCAAAGGATGTAGTCCTTATGAATTAAGGTCGAGACCTCGACCTCAGGAATCAGGGGATTCATGGGGTTTGGGTTAACACCCTTATTAGTTTTTAAGGTGCTAAGGTGGGTAGGAAGTAAACTATTAAACATACACAAGAGAAAGTTGTTAAAATTTTAAAATTTTTTGTGCCAAAACAAAAGGATCTCTAAAAGAATAACAAGCCCAGCTGAACAAAAGAGAACACAAAGATTTATCCCGGGAAACCCTCGTAGGAAAAAACCAACAAAACTTCCTCTATATAGAATTCACCCAAGAACAGTGTAAGACCCAATAACAAGACTAGATTGCTTCCTCTCCTCCAAATTGATTATCTCTTCTCTTTTGAACGCAATTGTTTTAGTGTCATGCTTGGCCAAATGAGGGAGGCGCCTCTCATATTTATATAGATCAATTGAGAGGCCTAATAACCCAACTGGGCCTACTTCTCATTTCTTCCAGGGCCGGCTTGCCTTGGAAGACTCAAAAATACATTTTAATAATACTTTAGTGGGTACTACTGACCCGACTCACAACAAAGGCTTTATCTCAAGATTTTACATGACCAATTACATCAATGACATCCCTAACCGAAGGAACAACATCTATGAAAGGGATAATAATAATAATAATAATACAAAATAGAATATCTTATGCAGTTATATTTCTTTAACACTCCCTCTTAAAAAGGAAGGTATTCTACAACAACACGTCTGTACAACTGACTAGTGAATCTATATGTCATAGGAAGTTTTCACAATTACATCAATATCATCATCATCATGGAACATCATCATCACGAACATCTCTATCATCTTGAACATCATCATCTCTAGCATCATCATCTCTCGAGCATCATCTTTAGCATCATCTCAAGCATCATCATATCTGGAATCATCTTGAGCATCATCATCTCGAGAATCACCCGCACTATGAGTGTATAAATATTGAGCTAATCACCCACAACATAATTAACTGTTGGAACATCACCATCTGCAACTGAATGTAGGAACTCGTCTGCAAGTAAATGCAAGACCAATCATCATGGACCATCCTCAACCTATCAGTGCTAGGACCACTCTCAAGAGAGTGTTTTTGTCCATAGAATCGTCTTCAAAGAGGACCACTCAATCAACACAGACCGTCCTCGACCTATCTGTGCTAGGACCACTCTCAATAGAGTGTTCTTGTCCATGGAACCACCCTCAAATAGGACCACTCAATCAACGTGGATCGTTCGCATCCTATCATTGCTAGGACCACTCTTAATAGAGTGTTCTTTTCCACGGAACTGTCCTCGAAGAGGACCACTCAATCAACGCGGACCGTCCTCAGCCTATCAGTGCTAGGACCACTCTTAATAGAGTGTTATTGTCCACGGAACCATCCTACAAGTGAATTTAGGATCACTCTCCAGAAGAGAGAACTATCATCGCGGACCATCCTTAGCCTTTCAATGCTATGACCACTCTTAAGAGAGTGTTCTTGTCCATGGAACCATCCTCAAAGATGATACTATCATCCACAAGTGAAAGTCATATCTCATCAACATTTGTAGGCACACTGTGGCCTTGCACTGGCACATTACTGTCATCTCATCCTCAATAATAGGCTCATCATCACTCCCTATGTCCATGGAGGCCCTTTCGGACTACACCAAGCTTGTCTTGAAAATGTTTAAAATTTACACGAGACAGAGGCTTAGTCAATACATCAACAACTTGTTCCTTTGTAGGAACATACTAGAGCTTCACAACGCCTCTCTGCACCATGTCTCAAATTTAGTGATACTTTATCTCTATATGCTTTAACTAATCATGAAACACTAGGTTATCTATCCACTTGATGCAACTCTGGTTGTCACAATAGATCTCAGTTGCATCCATCTCGGTATCGAACAATCCTGCCAATAGTTTGTGAAGCCATACTGCTTCGCTACAAGTTGAACATGTTGCAATGTACTCAACCTCGGTTGTACTGAGGGCAACACTTGTTTGCTTTCTACTAATCCATGAGATCATACCTGATCCCAAACTGAAACAACATCCTGAAGTGCTATTTCTATCTTCAGCACTTCCTTCCCAATCTGAATCAGTATAGCCACATAATATGAACTCACTGTCGATTGTATATATGAGTCCACAGTCTAATGTACCTTTCAGGTACCTCATCACATGTTTTGTTGCAAAAAGATGAACATGTATGTTCTCCACCATATACTGACTCAAGGTGTTCAAAGCAAAACGTATATCTGGTATTGTATTTTTCAAATACATTAGTGAGCCAATAATCTGTCTGTATAATGTGACATATACTCTTTCTAAATAATCATCATTCAGTAGCTTTAGGTTTTTCACCATCGGAGTGTTAATTGCTTTGCAATATAACATCCCAAATCTCTTCAAAATATCTATTGTGTACTTTCCTTGTTTCACGAAAATCTCATTAGGAAACTACCATACTTCAAGACCTAGGAAATAGTGCATTGTGCCAAGGTCTTTCATCTAAAATTTTGTTACAAGTTTCTTCTTACATTCACTGATAAGCATCTCCTTTCTTGTCAAGAATAAATAATCTACATACAATAGTAATATCATAATTCCGTCATCTTCAACCTTATAATAAAGGTTGGAATCATCTTTACTCTTGGTAAAGCCCCAAATTCATTAGGAATCCATCAATCCTTCCATACCATGCTTTGGGTGCTTGTTTTCACCCATATAGGGCTTTCTTAGTCTACATACATATGCTTCCTTACCATGTGTTACAAATCCAGGTGGTTGTTCAATATATACTTCTTCCTCTATGACTCCATTTAGGAAAGTTGTTTTCACATCTATTTGATGTAGCTTACATTTCATCTTGGCTGTCAAGGCAAGGATAGTTCTGATAGAAGTATATCTTGCTACTGGTGCAAAATTTTCTTAATAATAAATTTGTTCCTTCTGTGAAAAACCTCGTGCGACAAATCTTGCTTTAAACTTTTCAATACTATCATCTATTGAATGCTTTGTTTTAAAAATCCATTTTGAAGGAACTATTGATTTGTCCTTTGGTCTTGGCACCACATCCCAAACATCATTCTTTATTATTTATCGGTATTCTTTGATCATGGCCTGTAGCCATTCCTTCTTCTTCGAGACTTCTTAAAAAACGTGGGTTCTTCATCATAAAGATTGTTCATTAGTGCCACAAAGTTTGAATGGATTCTTTGTCTTTTGCTTCCTTTTGGTGCACCATATCTTTCTACTTCCTTGATTACATCACAGGCCTAAGTTAGTCTTCTTTTTGTTGAGATCATCTTCTGGGGTGTTTCAATAAGTCCTTTGGGTTCATGATCTTCTTGTATATGATATTCTTCAATGTATCTAACTTGTGGTATGATAACTTATTTGTTTCTAGGAGCTTCCTTCTCTTATTCATGATCCTCATCTGCAAGTATCTTTCTAGATTTGGTGAAGGATGCATCTTCATCAAATGTAACATCTCTATTGATCTCGATCTGGCAGAATCCTGGAATATAGATTCTATAGGCTTTTGATTGTTCACTGTATCCAACAAATATTTCCTTCTTTCCTGAAGGTTCCAAATTTGATCTTTTCTCTTTTGGAACATGTAGGTACACAAGACAACCAAATATCTTTAGGTGGCTTACTTCAGGCTTTTCACCAGTGAACATTTCTTCTAGGGTTTTGTTTCCAAGAGCACTACGAGAAATTCTAATCTAGACATAGACTACGGTTCTTGCTGCTTCTACCCATAGATGCATAGGAATATCTTGATCATGGATCATTGCTCTTACTGCTTCCATGATGGATCTATTCTTTCTTTCAGCTACTCCAATTTATTGTGGATTATAGGGTGTGGTAAGCTCCCTTTGAATCCCAACTTCTCTACAGAAGTCCTTGAATTCATTTGAGGTGAATTCTCCTCCATTATATGATCTTAAGATCTTGGTCTTCTTTTCAGATAGGTTCTCCACAAGAACCTTAAATTCCTTGAATTTTCCAAATACTTCATCTTTTCCTTTTAAGAAGTATACCCAAGTCTTACAAGAGTAATCGTCAATAAAGGAGACATAATATACATACCTGCTTAAGGAAGTGGTTGACATCAGTAAGCACACATCTGAGTGTACAATGTCCAAGATCCCCTTTGCTTTGCATTACTACTTGGAAATGGATTCTTGGTGTTCTTTCGTTGAGCACATCCTTTACATACTCCTTCATGTTCGATCTGGATCTCAGGTAGACCCGTGACTATCTTGCTCACAATTGGTAATGCTTTGTAGTTTACATGAGCAAGGCTTCTATGCCATAGTTCACATGGACTGATAGTGCTAGTTGTAAGAGTTGAATCTGTGTGTCCTTTCAATTTGTAGAGTCATCCTTCTTCAACGCCAATTACAGTAGCAACATTTATTGTGTTCCCCTTTGTCCACATAAAGACTTCACCATCTACAAAAGCAACTATAAACCCTTTCTTATCTGGAGTTGAGATGGAGAGAAGATTATACTTTAAACTTGTAACATATAAGACTTCTTTCATCTTCATGAGCTTTCCAGTTCTTAATTTGTAAGATGCTTCTCCCATTCCTTTTATGGGGTATTAATAGTCATCTCCAAGTTGTCCCTTGTGAGAATAGTCTTTTTGGCTAAGACAAGAGAGTGAATCCTTATGTTCTGTCATATGTTTGGAAGCACCATTGTCTATAAACCAAGTGTCACTTCCATGAGTGATTTCTCCTATAAGAGTTAAAATTAGGACATACTCTTCACTAGATTCTTCGTTCTTTGTGATCATTTCCTTGTCTGAATCATTCTCTTCAGTTGCATGGGCATGGTACTTCTGGTTCTTCTTCTTGGACTGATCTTTGTTAAGAGGACGATATCTAGCAATATGTCCCATGTTATGACATGAGTAACATTCAAAATATGTGTAATCCCTTATGGATTTCTTCTTGGAGTTGGGTGATCTTATGGGAGATGAACCTTGACTCTTCCTTTTGAATCTACCATTATTGGTGTGTGTAGCTAGAGCTTGATCTTCAATGTCATTTAGCTTCTCTTCTCTGTTGATGATCCTTCCTTCTTCTTGTACACATCCTTCCCATAGTTTGTTGAATTTGGTTAGCTTTCTTCTAGCAAATATTCCTCTAATGAAGGAATCATGTTCTCTAGGGAGACCATTCAGAGTGGTCATCACCACTTATTATTCTTCAACCATATCACCAATGGCTTCCAACTGTTCTTTGATATGAGACACTCTAGAGAAATATGATTGTATGGTTTTTGTCTTCTATATCTTCACACACTTGAGTTGGTTTCTCAAGGTCATTATTCTGTTGATGTTCTTACCTTCAAACATATTAGTTAGTGCATCAAAAATTTATTTAGGAGTGTTCTTTGAATATACCTAGGAGATCAACTTATCCCAGATAAAGTAGCTATGATCCTTTTCACTTTGGTCATATCCTTTTTGTGCTTGGCCTTTGCCTCTTCTCCTTCTGGTTCCTTGACATCTTCCTTGATAAAACCATATAGGTCATGTTCTTCAAGGATGAACATGATTATGTACTTCCATGTATTAAATTGAGCACATAGATCTGTGGAAAAACACACAACTCACAAGATAGATCACACAATTTACTCAGCAATTGAAGAATGAAACAGTGCAAAAATGGCTTGCAACTGTGAATGCTTTCATTAATAAAAAAAAGTAATTAGATAATAATTACAATGAAGTACAATGGCTGAATAGCCACAAGCAATTTGAATCCACATGAGGAAATTCGAATTGATTACACTCTACTTGATTGTAGGTAACTAAGACCTTGTCTAAATCATTATCGGAGGACTCAATGGTTAACTAACCTTGTCTAAATCATCACCGAAGTTCATCGGAGTTCTAAAACACAACTCAAGTGTCTAATTCAGTGTTGACCGAGGCTAACTGACTAAGGTAGGTGAGAAATATGCCTCTACTGCATGCAGCCATTCAAACCTAGCGCTAAATGAATGTAAAGGACTAGAACTGAATGTAGCTAAATCCTGACTTAGCTTGATTAGTCACCAACTCAACTCAACTGACCTTGGTTGGTATCGGCACTCCCAGTGGATCCTAAATTGTAGGGATTGGTCTAGGAGGCTCCTAAACTGATGCATGCAAGTGCAATCAATGGCAATAGGCCTCAATTAGTGTTCCCCACACTTTAGTAACTAAAACATATGCCCCAATTAGGCCAAGTGGACCCAATGGTGCTAGTGAATAAAAATAGACTGAATGGACTCCCGATTTAGACATATGACCAAACTGGACAAGGGAGGATTAATAATCCTAATACCCCCCCTGAATGCTAACTTGGACAATATGTGGGCCATGGTAACTAAGACCATAGGTCACCCATTACATCAGGTAAAATAAAGTAACTGCTTAATACCAGGAGCTGGGGAAAAAACCACATGGGAAAAAAGCCCCTCCTCTATCTAAGCAGGTAGAATAAGGACTCAAGTTTGAAAAACTTGAAAATATGTTGCTACAATCTTCATCTCTGTGAGGTAGTGAAGCAGCATGCATGGTGTGTTGTGCACAGGTATTCTGGGGCCTGGCATGTAGACTTCTCCTTCTTCTCCAAAATTGATGATGGAAGGAAGGAGGAATGTAACCTTTGTCTCTTGTTGGATGAAGAGGTGTATGATCACATATATTATTCTGAATGTAGTGAGACTGAGCCCTTTCCATGTAGCATCTTACAAGGATTCTATTGCATCTCTCCGAAGGAGGTAAGATTGTATGGCATAGCACAAGGGTCTTTCCTTTCTGAGTGTCAGATGGGTTTCCAATCATCTTCCTAGCTTCCAGTTTGGAAGTAGGGACTCAATCTAGATCTCAGTCACCCTGAATCTCAATCTCATAAACTGAAAAGGATGGATCTGCAATACTAGTAGAAGATGCAAAAGAAGCAGATGAAATGTTTTTACCTTCCCTTGCAAGTGGTTGCTGAGAGTGCATTGGTTCTGAAGGAGGCATGAAATGTGAGAACTCATATGCTTTTGAGGCATGATTTGCAACACCTTTCGCTATGATGTTCCCAGTAGAGATATTTATGATCTCTATTGAGTCAAGACCAAAGATCACTCACTTTGGAGAGCTAGTATGGGTCATCTGGTAGACAGATAACAAGTTTGAAGCTAGGGAGGGAACAAATAGCACATCTTTGAATCTTCCATGTTCAAGCTTGATATATCCCTTCCCTTTTGTTTGGATTTTACTGTTATTTCCCATCTAAATACTAGGACCATGAAGGGACTGAAAAGAAGAGAATGATTCTTTGGATGCAACCATATGGTTGGAAGCTCCATAATCAATGAGGAAGACATGCATTGATGAGCAGCAAGCCTTCAATGCAAGGAATTTCCTTTGGTATTCTTCATCTTCTTCTTCTTCAGAGTCATCCTTCCTTGCGCTAGAAGGTGCAGAAATGTTATGTTTCTTCAAAAGAAGAGCCATTTCATCAAGTTGTCTTCTCATATAGGAGCTTTCTAAATGAAGTCCCCTTCCATAGTAAGAGAAGAGGACCTTGCCTTTGCCATTCTTCTTGCTTCTCTTCGAACCTGAAGGCTCATTTGATTTCTCTTTCTTCATAGGAGACTTATCTCTTTGCTTTCCTTTATCATTCGCTCCCTTAGGTCCTCCTGCAACCAGTGCTTGATCTCTAGAAGATCGAATGATCCCCATTTGGATCAACTTGTCATGCTCATAAGTGAGAGATGAAATGAAACCATCAAGAGTGGGCATCTTCCAATTTATAGTAGTGATCCTCACTAACTGAAAAGTTGACATAAAGACTGAGTAGTCTGCACTGAGTTTTAAGAGAATGCAAAGAATGAGCTGATCATCCTCCTTCTCCACCTTGCATTGCTTCAATTGGTATATCAAGTTCTTGAATTTTGTGAAAAATTCATTTAGTGATTTGAAGTTGGATGGATTAAGAGAGATTAGTTCATTTTCTAGCTGATGGACCCTCATCCCATCCTGCTTATCAAATAAGGAAGAAATCCTGTCCCAAATCTCCTTGGGAGTCTTCAATCCTTGGATGTGGAATCGAAGATCTCGAGAGATTGAGGATAATAAGTATCCATGAGCTTCATCAAGCCTGTTCAAGTACTTTTCTTTGTCATGATTCAGAATTGGCACTGCCTCTATTTCTTCTATGAGTCTGAAGAGTTTCTTGGTGCGGAGCAGTACCTCCATGTCTTCCTTCCACTGGTGATAGTTGAAGGGAGTGAGAAGCTCTACTGAATGAGCCATTTTGAATGTAGTAAGGAGGACTAAGTTGCTGTAGAGAATGCAGTGAGAAGAAAGGGCTGCTTGTAGCGAATGCTGTGAGAAGATCTGACAGCCTGTTACACAATCAAACATACAAAGTAAGGTCGACAGTCTGCACTTTTGGAATTTCGTTCACACCCAACATAGTTAATCAAGCAAGCTTGATCAACAATTTCCTAACTTGGGATATTAAGTGGTAAATTCTCCGCTTCTGGTGCAGTACTAGAAGGAGCAATTTTGCTAAAAAAAAGATCCAGCTGGATATATGAGGAGGAGAGGTGCCTTGTCCGCCGAGGCTCTAATACCATATAAATTTGAGCACATAGATCTGTGGACAAACACACAACTCACAAGATAGATCACACAATTTGCTCAGCAATTGAAGAATGAAACAGTGCAAAAATGGCTTACAACTATGAATGCTTTCATTACTCAAAAACGTAATTAGATAATAATTACAATGAAGTACAATGGCTAAATAGCCACAAGCAATTCGAATCCACAAGAGGAAATTCGAATTGATTACACTCTACTTGACTATAGGTAACTAAGACCTTGTCTAAATCATTATCGGAGGACTCAATGGTTAACTAACCTTGTCTAAATCATCACCGAAGTTCATTAGAGTTCTAAAACACAACTCAAGTGTCTAATTCAGTGTTGACTGAGGCTAACTAACTAAGGTAGGTGAGAAATGTGCCTCTTTTGCATGCAGCCATGCAAACCTAGTGCTAACTGAATGTAGAGGACTAGAATTGAATGTAACTAACTCCTAACTTATCTTGACTAGTCACCAACTCAAATCAACTAACCTTGGTTGGTATCGACATTCCCAGTGGCTCCTAAATTGTAGGGATTGGTCTAGGAGGCTCCTAAACTGATGCATGCAAGTGCAATCAATGGCAGTAGGCCTCAATTAGTGTTCCCCACACTTTAGTAACCGAAACATATGCCCCAATTAGGCCAAGTGGACCCAATGGTGCTAGTGACTAAAAATAGACTGGATGGACTCCCGATTTAGACATGACTCTTGATTTAGACATATGACCAAATTGGACAAGGGAGGATTAATAATCCTAATACCATGCTCTGAAGTTCTTTGCTCCCTCAAGCTTGGCACTATTTTCCGTCTTTAAAGAAAGAGAACCTCAAAGGGAAATATAAGAGATAGTACTTACCAGTTTGAGGACCTTTTTTGGAACCAACTTCAAGATGATCTAGGGTTTGGTTAGGAAACCCTAATTTTCTAACTGTGATCACTTATGGATCTGAGAGGAGGAAAAGACGCGCCTCCCCAAGGAGAGATAGACAATATCTTGCTTTTTTGGAGTCTGTGGGTAGAACCTTGAAAAATATGATGCCTCAATTTCTCTCGGCGACAGTGTTAGGTTAAAAAGTGAAAATCCTTAGAACGAAAAATTGCTTCAACAGAAATATGCACCCTCCTAGGGGGAGTTGGGTGGACCTTCTTTTTCAGTTGATCTGTGGAGGGAGGTATCCAAAATAGTAAACCCTAGCTTGTCAGATTGTTAGATGAGCTGATGCACAATGTCTTCTTTCAGGTTTGCTCTAATACCATGTCAATATTTTAAAAGTCATTGTACCAAAACAAAAGAATCTATGAAAGAATAAAAATCACAACAGGAGATAAGAGAACACAAATATTTACCCTGGGAAACCCTCGTAGGGAAAAATCCAACAAAACTTTCTCTATATAGACTTCACCCAATAACAGTGTAAGACCCAATAACAAGACTAGACTGCTTCCTCTCCTCCATATGGGTTGTCTCTTCTCTCTCTAGCACAAATTCTTGAGTGTTCTACTTGTCCAAATGAGGGAGGCACCTCTCCTATTTATACATATAAGCTGAGAGGACTAATAACCCAACTCGACCGACTTCTCCTTGCTGCCAAGGCCAACTTGCCTTGGAAGACTCAAAATACATTTTAATAATACTTTAGTGGGTACTACTGACCCGACTCACAACAGAGGCTTTACCTCAAGACTTTACATGACCAATTACATCAATGACATCCCTAACCGGAGGAAAAATATCTCCGAAAGGGGTAATAACAATAACAATACAAAATATAATATCTTCCGCAGTTACATTTCTTTAACAAAAGTTATCAGGGATATTGGTTAGGGTTGTCAAAATTGATATTCGGGGTCCTTAGAGCAAGGAATTTCCCTGAGGCATTCAAATGATGATAGTTTTGGCAGTCAATATTTTAGGCTTGAGAGGGAAAGAAAAAAACCCTCCCTCAAACTGTTCATGGAGTTGGAAAAAATGATATGATTATGATTCAATAGATGATGGGTAATGGATAGGTCTTGTGTACTAAAGGGCTTGGGAGAACATTTGGTGGTTGGGTTTTCTTTTCTCTTTATTTGTTGGGAGAGTCAAGGGGTGTTTTGACGAGTTTAATAACAATTTTTGATTGATAAATTGTTTTGTAGTGAATTATGGCCTCTACATTGTCGTCCACTACAAAAAGTATGGACCTCACAATATTCATCTTCAATATATATAGGCCATGTGAGGATAAACAAACATTCTAGTACCATTTATTTTCCTTCCATTGTTTCAAGGTGGATAACCTTATTGTTAGTGGGGATTTGAATATAACCATGGATATAGCAAAGATTTGAAGCACCTCTGCTCGAAAGGATCAGCTGGTCAATTATGTCATTGATAATTTTGAATTAGTTGGGTGGCTTGATGTGGAGCCAATTCATATCAGTTCAACACATCATAATAATAGATCCAAGCATGATGCATTGGAAAAGAAACTTAACTGCTTCATGGTGCATGACAATCTATTGCATCAAATTGAGAGATACTTGTCATGGGTGGGAAACATTCATTGTTTGTACCATTTCCCTAATTTTATTGAGATAGGATTTGACAAGGACAAGTCATGTTCTCCATTCAAATACAACCCGAATTGGTATAAGGAGGAGAAGTTTCAAAATCTTATTAAGTCTATCTAGATGAATGTGGAGGAGCATTCATAAGTCAGACATGGTGCACATTTTTCTCTTGCATTGAGAACCATCAAGGAGAAGGTAATTTCTCTATGGAATGAGAATGTCATAGGAAGCATGATGGTATGATTTTGGAAGTTGAAGAGGAAATTGGCGGATCATGTTGACCTTCTATGGTGGTATTTGTGATAGGGTAACTCGGGATCATATTATTAGTCTTGATTATAGGAGGAATAAATTATTGCTATACGGAGAAATCAAATGGAGGATGAAGAGCCAGACTCTTTGGCTCTCCCTGAGGGATGATAATACCAAGTATTTCCAAAATATTTCTAGATTCAGACATAATCAAAATACAACATGGTAGTTGAAGAATGGGGATGGTTATGTGATTCGTGGGTTTGCTGGAGTATCCTAACTAGGTGTCAATAACTTTTAGTGAATCTTTGTAGATCCCAATCACTCAAACTTAGAGGAATTATGAGGTTGGTGGCCTTAGCCTCGAGGATGGTTGATGAAGATGATAATTAGGAAATATATAAGTCGGTGCTTAAGGAAGATTTATCATCCTTACTTATTTTCTTCCAGAAGGACAAGAACTCGAGACCACATGGGTGGTTGGCCAAGCTATTTATTGATTTATTTGACATCCTTGGTGAATATTTATTAAATGTATAGTCTAGGAGGTTAGATTGACTGGGAAATGCTAAGGAGTTTCAATTCTACCTTTCTAGCCTTGATTCTGAGGGTCGATTGTCCAGGTTCCTTTGATGAATTTTTCCCTATCTCTCTTTGTAGTTGCTTATATAACAAGGGTGTCCACTATCCCCCTAACTCTTTTTGTTAGTTGTTGAAGGGTTTAGTATGGTTATTCTTGTTGCCATGAGATAAAGCATAATCCAAGGGATCTCCTTTGGAGGAAGTGTACAAATTACTCATCTACTTGATGGCATTCTCCTCTTTTGTCTTGGTTTTAATGAGGAAGGTAGGCAATATAATGATATTATCAAACTTTTTTTCCCGGAAACTAGTGTGGTTATGAATGTTGATAATGTAACATTTTATATTCCCGAAGGGATTCATTAATTGAGACAAATTTGGGAAAGGGTTTTCCCTTGTTCCTTACACCAGCTGGAGGACAATGCTAAATATATAGGGTATACACTCAAGCCAAACAAATATAAGATGGAACAGTATTCGCTTGTTTCTAAGATTGAAATAAAGGTGAAATTTTGGTGCAATTGGTGGATATCTAGAGGTGGGATACTAGTCCTTATCAAGACTATTTATCAAGGCTATTATAGAATCCATACTTGTTTATTAGCATCTGATGACCCACATTCAGAAGGGTATTCTTGACCAGATTCACAATATATGATTCAACTATTTGTGGAAGGGTAGTTGTGACTATAAGGGTTCCCATCTAGAAAGTTGCAAAATTATTTCCTCCCTAAAGGATCAAGGTGGTTGGGGGTTAAAAAATATATTCCTTTTTAATCAACCACAAGCGAAAAAATCTTTATAGAACTTTATGACTCAAGATAATTTATGGAGGCAGATCCAAGTGGAGAAAGTATATTGCATTGGGTTCTCGATGGCAGTCTCCTTAGGAAAGGAATTGTCGGATCAAATTACACAACTAAAATGAAGTGAACACCCACATGAATCACACAGACACACTCAATTGCCAAGAATTACGGCTTCTCTTAAATTTGGGAACTTAAAATTACATGAAGGTTTACAAGCAAAGTAAATGCTTTGTTTTAGTCATATTGACTATCAATAATACAACAGTACTCGATAAGTTTCTTCCACAAGAGACAACATCCCCTTTCTTCTTCGGAATTCTATATTTATGGCCTCCATGTCCTAGTCAAATTTTCTTCTAGAAGCTCCTAGAGATTTCCAAGTAGTTTGCACCTTCCTCGGTAATCCCCTACAACTGCTTCCTCTCCTCATGCCACCTGGACTAGTTCAACAACCGTCATAACTGCTCATTAACTTTTGCAACTACTTTTAGTACTTGGAACCGTAACTCCTTGTCTAGTTGGCTACACTCGCTGTTGACGATCTCCTGATAACTTAGTCTTCTTCGTCTTGAACAACTCCACACGTTTTTCAGTCGGTTCCTTCCACGATCAATTTTTTGCCTCAACTGATTTGTTCCCAGTCGATTGTCTAACTTTTCTTACCTTCATTGCCAAATATTTATATGCCTAGAATTTTTCAGCTTATCCCTTAGACGACTCTTGTCGCCTATAGTCGGTTGTCTGTTCTAGGTAAAGATGCCCTTGCATCAGCCTCCCTAAGTTAAAAAGAGCTTGATTGCTTCATTAGTCATTTGTACTCATCTTCTTGGATCCATATCATTTCCTCGACTCCCTTGTCTCCACATCAGACTATATACTCTTTCCTCTTGGAACTTCACATCTAGCATGCCTTACATTCTACTAAAACCTCAATAATTTATTCTTTATGTCGACTCAGTACTTGATTTTTCCACTTGATGGTAAATAATTATCCACTAGTCGACCCTTCTTCATACTTCTACAAGTCAGCAACATTGAACATCGACGAAATGTTCAACTCTTCTGGCAACTCCAATACATAAGCATTATCTAAAATATTTTTGAGGATCCTGCAAGGACTTATTTTCTTCAACTTTAACTTGTTATATGTTCCTCTCATAAACCTTTCTTTCCACAGGTGTGCATATACTAAATCACCTTCTGTAAATGAATGCAATCATCCTTTTTTGTCGGCCCTCAACTTATATGCCGCATTGCTCTTTTCATTTGTTGCCTTACTTGGTCGTGCACTTCCTTCATATGTTCAACAAATGATTGAACGGTTGCACTCTTCTACATCCTCGTCGATAGTTCTTCCAAGTCGGTTGCTCCATACAGACTTCTCCCTTGCACAATTTGAAATGGACTCATCCTTGTTGACCTGTTTACTAAGATTTTATATGCAAACTCTGCTTGTGCCAACACATTTTCCTACTCCTTAGGTCAGTTAGTTGTCAAACATCTCAGCAAATTTCCAAAACTTCTATTCATTACTTTCATTTGTCCATCAATCTGTAGGTGATATGTAGAACTAAATTGCAACTTCGTATGTAGCTTCTTCCTTATGGTTATCCAGAAATGCCCCATGAATTTAGTGTCTCTAACCAAATTTATTCTCTTCGGTAGTCCATGCAAATATTACAATCTGTTTGAAAAACAAAACAACAATACATGTGGCATCACTTGTCTTCCAACATGGAATAAAATGTGCCATCTTAGAAAACATGTCGACTACTACAAATATGGATTTGTTTCCTTATTGTGTCTTCGGAAATCCCAACATGGAATCTATACTAAGGTGCTCCCACTAAACACTTAGCATTGCCATTGGTTCATATAATCCCATATTTTGACCTTTTCCGTTAGCATGCTGATGTACTCTACACTATCAAACCCATCTCTGCATGTCTATTGGCAATCCTAGCTAATAGAATTTCTCTTTGATCAATGCTATAGTTTTGTTGACACAAAAATTTCTTGCCAATTCTCCACTGTGTAGTTCCCTGGTCATATTTTATTTGAACGATCATTTGGGAATACATAACTGATGCCCCTTGAAAAAGTACTCTTCTTGGACAAATTAGTCTAAGTACGGGGTCCTATCAATACTCCATGGATCCTTTGACGCCGTCCATGCTTCCCTAAAATACTCATTGGTCTCATACTCTGTCTTCATTAACTCTAATCATGTTGCCTAAACAATCTTCATGTTTAGCAACGCAATCTTTCGACACAATGTGTTGGCAACCTTGTTAGTATTGCCCGACTTATGTCACAGCATAAACATGTAGCTTTGTAGGAATTCCACCCACTTCATATTCCTTTGGCTTATCTTAGTCTATGTATTCAGATATCTCAAATCCTGGTGGTTGGTATACAATACAAATTCCTCCAGCAATAAGTAATGCCTCCATTTCTTCAACACCTGAACGATAACATACAACTCCTGGTCATAGAACAAGTATTTATGATTGGCTTCGTCCAACTTCTCACTAAACAACATGATTGGTCAGTCTTCCTAGCTCAACACTACTCCAATTGCTACTTCACTCGCATAGTCGACTTGGAATAATTTGTCAAAGTCGGGGAGATCTAATACTAGTGTCTTTGTCACTTTCTATTTTTGCTTCTCAAAATATTTTTATGCAACTCCTGTCCATTTGAACTCACCTTTTTTATGCACATCGTTGATGGTGCACATATTCGACTAAAATCCCAAATGAACTTCAGGTAGAAGCTCGCAAGCCCATGAATACTTCTTACTTCTATCGCATTGGTTGGTACGGGCAACTCTAGTATAACCTTGACTTTATTTGGGTCCATCGACAATTCTTGTTGTGAGATCACAAATCCCAAGTATGTCAATTATTCTCTCATAAAAGGAAATTTTTTCTTGGTTTACCAACAACTTCTCCTCCTGCAATCATTGCAATACTTGTCGAAGGTGTGCTAGATGTTTCTTCTTTGTCTCGCTAAAAATCAATATATCATTGAGGTAGACTATGACGAATTTTCCCAAAAAGGGATTCAATACGTCATTCATCAACCTCATGAACATACTAGGTGCGTTGGGTAAATCTGAATGACATAACCAACCACTCGTACAGTCCTTGTTTCATCTTTAAAAATGTTTTCCATTCATCATCCTCTCATATCCTAATCTGGTGGTATCCACTTTTCAAATCAATCTTGATGAAGTATCTCACTGCACTCAAACAGTCGATTAAGCCATCCATCCTTAGCAATGGAAATCTGTACTTGATGGTAATCTTGTTGAAGGCCCTTGAGTTGGTGCACATCCTCCATTCTCCCACCTTCTTAGGTGCTAGTATGACTAGTACTACACACATGCTTGAGATTTATTTGATCAATCCTGTGTCCAACAAATCCTGGACCTGTCAATTTAGCTCAACATTTTCCATCATCGCCATCCTTTGTGGTGCCTTGTTTGGCATACTTGACCCTAGAATCAAGTCGATCTAGTGTGATATACCCCTTGTTGGCAGCATTCTTGTCAGTATTTGATCAACCATTATACTCTTAAAATCTTTCAATATTTCTTTGACTTTCATCATAACATCCTCCTTTGATCATTCCATGCTTAGACCCTTTGTCATGACGGTGAATCAATAATCTTGCTTCTTTTCCTCTTCCAAAAACTTTTTCGCTGAACGCATCAACACTCTTTTCTCCTAGTAATTTTTCTGACTTTTTCCTTCTTCCTCTTCCTCCTGCAATGGAATTAGTTTTTGTTGCATGTCATTCTTCCATACAGTGATTGTGTTGGCATGGTCATTGTAGATCATATTATGATCATACTACCATGGTTGTCCTAACAATAGATGGAAAACATCCATAGGAATCACATCATATAACACACTAACTTTTAGTCATCAAATCTTGAAGTTAATTGGACATTGTCTGGTCACCATCACATGGTGTCCCTTCTGCAACCATGACACTTTGTAGGGCTTCAAGTGTGGTTGACACTTCAGACCCAACTTTCAATGACCTCGGTTGAGAGTAGGTTCTCTGTGCTCCCTCATTGTTAAACAACATTTGTCAGTGATCTTCACTTTCATCCGAAAAAATAGATTTCCACTACGCAGGATCTTTCTCCTCTCATCAGGTCGGTTGGATCAATGTCTACCTGGTCATGAGGTTCAACCTCCTTTCACATTTTCCTTTTCATTGCTGCTTCCAATAATCGAACATGTCTTCACGCCAAATTTGTTGCCATTCCATCATCTTCTCTTCGACTAGTTTTCAATGTGCAAATTTTTGGGGCATTCATATGCCTTATGTTCGACTTCTCAACATTTATAACAGACTATAGCCAATATGTTTACCCCTTTTTCATTGGCAATTCTCCCTCAACCAATCATGCCTCTACCACAGGCCTCTTGACTTCTTCGGTATTCTAGTACAGACTCCCTTGTCGTAACCTCCTCTCTTTGATTATTGTCTTCAATGACTTCCCTCTTGGTTTCGCTACTTTGTCCTTTTGCAGAGACAATCCTTCCACTCCACTCCTCGAAGTTGTTTTCCCTATGACTACTGCGATTTTTCTTACTAGATTTTCAGGGCTAATTGATAGGCTTCTCTAACTGTCTTGAACCTCGACAAGCTCAGTTTGTCCTGAATAACATATTTCAAACCATTTACATACCTCGCGACCACTTCTTTTCCTTAGTTGGTTTGTCCCAACTAGATCAACAATCTATAGAATTCCTTCATGAACTCCTTTGGGGTCAATTCCTTCTGTCACAAGTTCTGTATTTTTCTACATAAGGAGATCATATAGTCAGCAGGGAAGAACTTGTCCTTTATCTTGCTGACCATTTTGTCCCAAGTTTTAATTTTCTCCTTACCCTTCTTCACTATGTTGGCTTGTACATTGTCCCACCATAACGAGGCATGACCTTTTAACTTCAAACAAGCAACTTTCGCCCTTTTGAGGTCTTCTATCTACTCCATGTCGAAGTATTTCTCCATTTCTCTGACCCAATCTATTAGTTCTTATGGGTTCAAACTTACTGAGTAGGTAGGCACATCCATCTTGGACTTACCCCTCATATTCAACAAGATTTTAAGCAGTTTGTCTTCTGGTTCATCTAGTCCCTCTTCTTCCTCCTGAGTATTTCCTTCCTCAACCTCCTCATCATTGTGGTAAAGGGATTTTGGGATATATTTGTTGGTTGGGGAGCCTGATATTCCTAATTCAAAGATGTTATTGTTTAGTTGTGTTTGTACCCGAGTTTTACTATACACTCATCCCATCAGGAGGGTGCAAGGGTACATCCTCCCCTTGCGAGGGTCCAGGGAGGGGAGATGATTGTATTTGGGATATTTGTTGGCCAACAATTTACGGGCCCATGGTATTTTCCCATGGTAACTCCCCTATAAAAGGAAAGCATTGTAATGCAACTGTGTATTGTATTGTAGCATTGTAAAAATGATCTATGTGATTGTGTGAGAAAGATTGAAAAAGAGAGTGAAGAGGAATTGCAACGGGTGAGCTGCAGGTTGTATCCCTTCATTTTGTTGGACGATATAATAATAAAGGACTGGTAATTTCTATGTGGACATGTTCCACCTTGGGTGAACCACATTATTTTGGTGTCTCTCTTGTAATGTGTTAATGTGTTTTATATTTGCATCTTGTTTTATTGCTATGCGATCATGCTTTTATAACAATTGGTATCAGAGCCAAAGGTCTATTTGGATGTTAAACTCGCAGGAAAGAAGGGTTCATGGTTCGAGTGGGAGCAATGGAAGAAGAATGAAACTTTAGCGTCGAGAAATTTAATGGCCAAACTTACTAGTTATAGAATATGCAAATGGAGGACTATCTGTACCATAAGGATCTATTCCTACCATTAGGTGGAAAAACAAAACAATCGGTGACTCTGAAGGACAGAGAATGGGAAGTTCTTGATAGAAAGGAACTGGGAACAATATGGTCATTCCTAGCTTCATTGTTGGCTTTCAATATTTCAAAAGAAATGACAACAGAGGGTGTGATGAAGACATTGGCTAAGATGTATGAAAACCCTTGGCTTCCAACAGGTATTTTTAATGAAGTGTTTATCTAATATGAAGATGTCAGAAGGTGGATATGTTGCTAACCATTTAAATGAATTTAATACAATTACTAATTAGATAAGTTTTGTAGGAGTGAACTTTGATGATGAGGTTCACAAAAAGTTGGAATGGCTTGGTCATGGCTGTAAGTAACTCTGTCTCTGGTTCAAACACTCTTAAATTTGATGATGTTGGTGTTATTCTTAGCGAGGAAATGTGAGAAAAAAAAAGCACAGGTGAGACATCAAGTAATGCATTGACCATGGAGAGCATGGGAAGACAAAGGGAGAGAGGAAAGAGCCCAGGTAATCACAACAAGTCTACAAATGTTAGATCCAAGTCCAGACTATGAAAGATAGAGTGTTGGAACTGTGGTAAGAGAGGACATCTAAAGAAAGACTGCAGAGCTCCAAAGAAAAAAGCTGATGGGCAATAAGAGATTACTCAGGAAGCAAATGTAGCAGGTGATGTGTTACAAGATACTTTGATACTTGCATTAGATAATACTAGCAATTACTGGGTAGTAGATTCATGGGTTTCGTGTCATGCTACACCCCATAGGAAATTCTTTCATGATTATGTTTCAGGTGATTTTGGACATGTTTTAATGGGGGATGATGAACCATGTAAAATTGTTGGAATGGGTAAGGTACGGATTAAGTTAAATAATGGAAATAAATGGATGCTAAAGGATGTAAGGCATATTCATGCTATGAAAACAAATATGATCTCAACGGGTTAGTTGGGAGATAGCAGATGTTTGTCTAAATTTGGAAAAACGTGGCGGAAGATCACTAAAGGAGCTTTGGTAATGACAAAAGGAGATAGGACATGTACATTATATTTATGTCCTCATAATACTAATTATTCTATATTTGTAGCTTCCATATAAATAGGTGCAACATTGTGGCATCATAGGCTTAGCCGCATGAGTGAGAAGGTGATGTAGATTCTCCACTCAAAGAAATTGCTTCCAGGTCTGAAGCAAGTAAGTTTGGAATTTTGTGAGAACTGTGTTTATGGAAAACATAAGAGAGTCATATTTCTCAAGGTTGGGAAACAAAAGAAAAATGAAAAGTTAGAGCTTGTGCATACAAATGTATGGGGACCGAATCAAGTATAATCTCTTGGTGGCTCTTGTTATAATGTTACTTTTATTGATGATGTAACTACAAAAATTTGGATTTATAGCATTAGAAAGAAATATGGTGTGTTTGCTACTTTTAAGAAGTGGAAAGATTTGGTTGAGAATGAGATAGGTAAAAAAATGAAGTGTCCTAGATATGATAATGGAGGTGAATACTGCAGCAAGGAATTTGATAGTTACTGTTCATACCATGGGATTCATAGAGAGAAGACAATCCCAACAACACCACAAGAAAATGGTGTGTCAGAAAGAATGAATAGGATGATCATGGAGCATGCAAAGTGTATGAGACTGCATACAGGGTTGCCCTTACAGTTGTTGGTTGATGGTGTAGATACTATTGTTTACTCAATAAACAAAAGGCCTTCAAGTGCTTTAGATGGTGGAATTCCAAAGGAGTCATGGATAGGTAAAAAGGTAAACTACTCATTTATGAGAACTTTTGGTTGTGAACATTTGTCCTTATTGATAAATAAAATGGAACAAAGCTTGAGGCTAAATCCAAGAATTGCACCTTTATTGGATATGGGGTTGATGATTTTAGTTATCGCTTATGGGATTATAAAAATCACAAAATCATTAAGAGTAGAGATGTAGTATTCAATGAAAAGGTTATGTACAAAAATCAGTTGTAGGGAAAGAAAGAGGAAAAGGAAAACACAGAGTACATAGTGCTTGATGAAATAAAAGAAAATGAAGTTCCAAAGGTACAAAAAAAATCAAGAACAACAACAAGTACCTCAAACTCCTACAAATGTAAGAAGGCTTGCCAGGTTAAGTAGACCCCCTAAACGTTTCTCTCCTTCTTTGTATTATTTATTGATCACTGATTATGGTGAACCATAATGATATGAAGAAGCAATGTAGGTAGAAACTAGAAAGAAGTGGGGGCAAGGCATGAATGAGGAGATGGACTCATTGGTAAGAAACCATACTTGGGATTTGATCGAGTTGCCTGCAGGTAAAAGAGCCTTGTAGAATAAATGGGTTTATAGATTAAATGAAGAAGATGGAGGAAAGAAGAGGTATAAGGATAGACTTGTGGTAAGGGGGTTTGCACAAAAGAAATATATAGATTTTGACGAAATATTTTCTCCTGTTGTTAAAATGACTTCAATAGGACTATTTTGAGTCTAGTAGCGGTAGAAGATTTTCATCTTGAATACTTAGATGTAAAAACAACCTTTCTCCATGGGGATTTGGAGGAAGACATTTATCTGCAGTAGCCATAGGGGTATGAGGTCAAAAGGAAGGAGAATTTGGATTGCAGGTTGAAGAAGAGTTTGTTGGGCTTGAAGAAAGATCCAAGATAGTGGTACTTGAAATTTTTTAGGTTTATGACATAACAGGGTTATAGTAGATGTCATTCTAACCATTGTGTTTATTTCAAGAGGCTAGATAATGGAATATATATTATCTTGTTATTGTATGTGGATGGCATGCTTGTTGTAGGGTGTAACATGCAAGATATAAATGTGTTCAAAAGGAAACTAGCTAAATCATTTGCGATGAAGGATTTGGGTGTTGCGAAGCAAATCCTTGGTATGAGAATAACAAGAGACATGAAAAATCACAAATTGACATTATCTCAGGGCGAGTATATAGAGAATGTGTTGGAGAAGTTGTTGAGGCCTGGAAATTCGCAGGCGGAAACAGTAAGGGATTCTCCCCAATCAACGTTCCCAACTAGCCCGTTGACTGTTTGGTATAGGGAATCCGTCCGGCTACCGTAGGTCAAAGTGACAAACAAAGGGTTTCACCGGTTGCGCCCCGGTCCACCGGAATTTGTATTTTTTGACTTAAGAATGAAATGCAAATATCTAGCCAAATGCCTATCTTAACCATGCAGGGTGATAAAGATACAAGGAACTACACAATGTGTTGCGCAGGTTCTTACCTCTCGTCTTAGGTTCACAGACATCTAAACCACATATGCAACCATGAAGAAAAACAACGAACTATCTAAACACCTAACTATCTATCCCCGGGGAGCCAGAAGAATGATTATTTGCAAGTAGTGTATTATTTCCATGTATGATAAACAAAATTACAGATAGCTGATATTTATGCTTACTACACATGAGCAAGAAAAATATTATAACAATCAGATAGCCAATTGTTATATGAACCACATACATTACTCTGGGTGAAATTTCCACAAATTAAATCAGAAATCATTCAACAAGACATAGGTCATAAAGTTAGAACGATCTCACGATTCATGGACACAAGCTGAAAAATAAAGTAGTTCATCTTTCTACCATCCATTGTATAACATTTGGAAACTTCACAGCTCTTTCTCCAACAAGCAAACTAAGATCTTTTTATTGCAAAAGGAAGTAGTTCTTCTTACAATATATCCTCCAGTCTTACTGGGAAAAAGCCCTTCTCTTCTTTACGTTTCCTACTTTTATATAAAAAAGCAAAAATTGGTTGGGCTGCCCAAAGTGACCTTTTGGCTTCCCAACGTTTCATTTTTTTCCCAAAAAGCCTTTACAAACTATTAAATTACAGCAAAGCTTGACCGGTCCTTTTAAGAGGAGGGTCCCGCTTGGTTCTCCAAGAATTTTCTCCACGCTGCTGCCTCAGCAGCGAGTCCTTCAAACAAGTTGGGCTCTAAAAACTGAATGTTTAGCTCGAACTTTTCAGCCTGGTTTCTAATGGCCTCTACCCTGGCTGTGTTCAATCGCACCTGTTCTTCTAAGAGCTGCACACTGACGGCTGTATGGCCTATTTCATTTTTTAGGATTTGGTCATCAATAGCTTTGATGCGTTGTACTCTGGCTTCTTCATCTTGCTGTCCTTTCTGCAACATTTCTACAAATGCATCATGATCAGGGAACTCATATAGCCTCTGCTCGGCTTCTACCTAACATCGGTTGTAGGTAACCAGGGCTCTCTTGAATAATTCTGTGCAGGCTCCCTTGGTCTTCTTGACTGTTTTCTGGAAGTCTTATGCAGTATTGATAGCGAATTCTATCAGATCGTGGTCCCGTTTAAGGGCTTGTTTATCCTTGGATGGTAGTTCAGCTGGGGCTTCCTCATCGTTCTCCGCCCTGGCTATCCTTGTAGTCAGTACTTCGAGGATGTCTTGAGACCTGTAAACAAAATAAGAAGCGATTTCCAAGATTTCTTCCAGTCGGCCATCAATCTGGAGGACTTGGCATCTTTCTTCTTCTAGAGCAGTTTGCAGGTGTAGCACTTTAGCTTTCTGGGCCAGGATGTGTTCTTTAACCAGCTGTAGATCGACCTGTTGTTCCTTTGCTGCTTCCAGCTGCTCTTTCAGTTCTTTAACGTATGCGGTCTTGGACTCATAGATAACATTCTGCTGCGCTTCTAGGTCTTCTATCTTTGCCCTCATCTGTTCCTTTTCATTCTTTAAGTCTTGAATTTCCTGCTGTGCACTTTCCAGAGCCTCATGTGCTATTTCCTTGGCCTGTGCTTCTACCTGGATGGCGTATATTTCACTCTTTGTGGCCTCCATTTCTCTCAGCACATGTTCATATTTTCTTTTAAGTCTATTGCCTTCTTCACTTTCTTTTCTCAGGGTGTCCTTAAGCTGAGAGGAGGTCTTCTTGGATGACTCTATTTCAATCATCATTCTGTCTATGTTATCCTCTGAAGCATGTATTGCTGCAGTCCCGGCCCTTATAGTAAACCTTAGATCTACATCTGTCCCTACCATCATGACCTTATCTGTTATCATTTTGTTGGCCATTCCTTCTGCCTCCACCTTTCTTTCTGTTCTCCTCATTATCCTTTTAGTAGCCCTGTCATAATATACGGTGCTGAAATCAGGGACTTCTTCCCCTTTTTTCTGTACGAAGGGTACTAGCTGAAGCATAGGGGTAGCAGCTACGATGGTAGTGGGCACTTGAGGGATCTGCACCTCGGGGTTTTCCTCTCCCTGAATCTGCCCTGATGGTGTTTCGGGAGCTTGCTGTTGCGTCAACTTTATCTGTTCAGCCTCCTGCTCTCGCAGATCTTCGTCTAGCTTTCTCTGGGCTTCTTCGGCTGCTTGCCTAGCAGCTTCTCATGTTTCTCTGGATGCTTCATTGGCTCGTTCAGCTGCTTCCTGGGCAGCTTTCCTCTTTTCTTCTTCTCCCTTTCGCATCCATTCTGCAGCCTCATCTTCCAGCCTCTGAGCCTCCTCTCTTATCCTTTCTGCTGCTTCTTCAACCTTAGCTTGCTCAACTTTATCTTGTTCAGATCCTTTTCCACCCTTGGTGGGGTTTTTCGGTTTGAATCTCCTGCTGAGTAATGTCATATTTGGGGCATTCCTGTAGACAGATTCGTCCTTATCGAAATGGTGGCTGTATTCGAAAAACACCTTGTGCTTCTTGCAGTGCTCAGTCACTCTACCATGAGTGTCATTTCATCTGAAAGTCATCTCGCCAAAGTGGAACTTCCCTAGTTCCTCTATAAATTCTCCAGCTTGCTTCACATTGGCGAAACTGCAGCTGCCTAGCTTAAATGGTAGAGGTGGATAGGCAGTCTTCTTTTTCTGGAACAAGAAGTGACCAACTTCGTCTATAAACACTTGTCTGACTGCCTCTTTGTGGACTATATAATCCGTTGCATACTTGGGCAGCAGATAAGGTGTCTTTGATCCACCAAACATTCTAAGATACATCCCGTTTTCTGTCAAGAAATAATCACCATACTCCTCTATTACCTGCATAGCCTCTTCAGACATGCAGTTACATTCCTTTCGGAAGATAAGCATGTGCAAAGGCATAATAAAATGCTCACAGATCTCTCGGTAATAACTATGGTACTAATGAGCCCCCAGTAGTTTGTAGGCTGCATATACGGGCATTCTTGCCCTATCCCAAACACATTTGAGCTCGAGGAAAGGTTGGTGGCATAGTATGCAGTCTATCAGAATGGAACTCATGTAGAACTCAGATTTTTTCCGGGCTTCTCCTCCTCCCAGGGCTGCAGCTACACAAGAAGAGAGACTACTTGATACTAGGCTGGCCCAGTTGAAGATTGTTCCTTCTGTGGCCACATGAAACATAAGAGGTATCCATTCCAATTTGAAGAGTCTACCATTGGCTCTTCCAAAGATCCGGTTTAGCATCAAGGCTATAAACCTGTAAGGAGCTCTTAAGCTCGCTGTGTCATAGTCCTCAGTTGCTCTGTGTCTATAAAGCTTTCCTGGTAAGAGCATTCTTCTCAGGGTTTCCACTAAATCCATCCTGAGGTTATCTAACCAATCGTTTGACAGGAAGACTTGGGGCTCTGGCAGGTGGTAAGCCAATGCCACATATCCAGGGCTAAAGGCAGCATAGCCCTAACCTTCAAAATTTCCCATCAGCATTGTGTTGTTGTTTGTGTGTGGCAGAATCCATCTCATCGCATCAGAGCAAGGGAACAACTCTGGTCTAGTAGCCACCTTCATGATGGCGGATTTTTCAATGTTGGCGTAAATAGGTTCTTCCTCAAGACCCGTGTCTAGGACTTCCCTACGGGAAATCAGTCTGTATATCTCGCCCCATTTGTACTCAGGCTCAATACCAGAGATACATTGGGTATCCTCATATATATACTCTTTCTGTGGGATGACCTCTATTGCTGTTTGTTCTTCGATCGCAGGGGCCTTCCTTTTCTGCCTCTTGGACATTGTAAATTCTTCCTGCAATGTAAAAACATTATGACATTTAAGCAGTTTGAATTTGTGAACATTGTGCAGCAATATATCCTTTCTCAAGTGTATCATAATTGTGACCAGTCCATAAAATCAAATCATAAGTCTCTCATACTGAACAATCAAACTAGCATGTAGTATTGTACAATATGCCATTATCTTATGCAAAGTATGGTAATTTTCAATGCAACAAATACATATATTGTTCAACCTTATAATGCCTTGAGACTATGGGTGCACTATCTTATGATCCGATCTATATGAGCAAGCCTATCAATCATACTTGTGCCAGTATTTAACCCACACTACTAGGTGACCTGTCACTTTTCTCATGATAGTGATACATTGAAATAAAACATGCAAACTATATGTAGGTACAACATTCAATTATCATTCTCCTGCCTAGCACACACAAAGAATAATTAAAAGCATCAAGCTTGTGCCCATCAACACTTCAGCCCTACAGCCCAGCAGACACATCACAAAGGGGACGCATGCGACTGGCAGCGGAAAAAATTACATTAGGCTGATAGTACATCTCGCCCTCCCCGGCGGGGCGCAACCACATTTCTGCACAGGGTATCCTCATCATAACACGACCCACGCTATCCTCAGTGTAACCGGCGTTACATCCCTTCGACCCCACTAGGGTTTTAGGTGACCAAAAGCAAAAAGGGGGGTGCGAAGGATGGCGCAATCAACGCAGGCCGTGGTTAGAATCACGAAGGCGACACTGTCGCCTGTAAAAATCCCCTTCAAAAACCTATTCCTCCCGGCCAAAAATAGGTTCGACCTTCTGCCTCGTCGAGGCTGCGGAAAAAACGCGGAAGCGAAACAGCTAGGGTTTATAGGCTGGGAAAGCACCACGGAAATCAATAGTCTACCAAACTCCCCAGGCAGTGCCCGAAACTTGACTACCCCCCGTCTATCATGGCCGCACAGCGAGGTTTGGCGCAGATGGCGTAACGGTCGTCTGCGCCTAAACCCTTTAACCCTTGTGCGCGCGAGGCAGCGACTAAAAGGCGGAAAAGCAAATGGCTTAAAAGGTCAAGACGCTCCCCCCTTACCCAAGGTCAAGATAAAACCCACTCATGCAGGCTTAAATCCCAGCTGGACGAGGGAAAACGCCGGGGACCCCAAAATATGGGAGAAAACCAATAACCGTTCAAACGTGATGGGAAAAGACGGAATAAACCTACTTGGCAATCTGGCGAATGGCTTAGTCAATGACGGTTGGAATACTTCTTCCACCTGGAAGCTGGTACAACGACAGCTAGATCCTCTCTCCCTTCGAAGCACGACAGCTCAACGCTAAGCTCACCGCGACAGTGCTCGATAGTCAAAATAAACAATACAAAATCCAAAATGTCGCACCGTATATATTAACAAACGCCGCACGTGCGAGAGCCTTTAAATTGGGCGGGCAATGAAAGATGCGTCGGGCGACTAGAGCTTCAGTCCCTCCGCAACGGCGGGCAACCCCCGACACCAACTTACCCGCAACGCGCGAACAGGAACAACAACCGGGTGCCAGCGGATACCTTGATCGGATGACCAAGAATCCGGACCCCTCCACAACGGTGGGTCCTCAGAGCCAGATGTCGTCCGCAACGGAGGAGTAGGCGATGGCCAAACACTCCGATACAAAAGTCGGGAGACACACAAAACACACATCGGAGCGCTACAGAAAGTCAAACCTGCCAAGGTCCGCGACGTCGGAGGTCCGGATGAAAGATACGTCCGCAATGGCGGAAAACAAAATGGTGAAAGGCTTCGATATGAAATCGGAGGATAAGAGACAGTCAGAATCTATCATGATCCGCAACGTCGGACGAGGGAGAGTTCAAACCCTTTCGATGAAGAGCCAAAAACCACCCGAAATGTCAAAGAAAAGAAACTCAAGCGCAACGGTCGGAGCGAAAAGGAAAGTCCAAACCCGGAAAATATCCGCAACGTCGGAGGGTGGGATCAAAGACCCGCCCGCAATGGCGAAGAGTGCACTGATTTAACTCTCGATTCAACAAGGTTTTGAAATATTTGCAAAACGACGAGGAACTCAATTAAAGATGGGATTCTTTAAAGTATTGAAATGAGGAGAAACCAATCGATCGACAGCAACCAAAAATGTTGGAAGACGCTTCAAAATCCATAGGCCAAACATCAATAGGCTGAAATCAAGAAAAGAACCGACTAATTCAAAGTGAAGGAGGGTCCAAATTTTTTTAGAATTTTGGGAAAATTGTTGCAGCTGCAACAGAAGTCTAGAATGCAAAATGAAAAACTAGTTAGTACACCTTTGGCCAACCATTTCAAACTAAGTAAGGAGATGTGTCCCAAGACACATGAAGAGATAGAATACATGTCCAAGGTTCCCTATTCATCAACAATTGGCAACTTGATGTATGTCATGGTGTGCACAAGACCAGATATTGCACATGTAGTGGGAGTTGTGAGTAGGTATATGAACAATCTAGGTAAAGAGAATTGGAGGGTAGTACAGTGGATTCTCAGGTATTCGAGAGGCACCACTTCTCATGCATTATGTTTTGGAGGTTCATACATTGTTCTACAGGGATATGTTGATGCAGATATGGCAGGCGATAAAGACGAGAGGAGCACCACAGGGTATGTTGTTATTGTAGGTGGAACAACAGTAATTTTGATTTCGAAACTGCAAAAGGTTGTTGCACTTTCAACAACAGAAGCATATTATGTTGTTGCTATAGAGGCTAGTAAGGAAATGATTTGGCTACAGAGGTTCATGGAGGAATTGGGTAAGAAGCAAGCTAATAGCAGGTTGTACAGTGATTAGAGTGCCATTCATATTTTAAAAAACTCAACCTTCCATTCCAAGACTAATCATATACAACTCAAGTACCAATTCATAAGATCTATTCTGGAAGTTGAACTATTAAAGTTGGAAAATATACATACTAGACATAATCCTACAGACATGTTGACAAAGGTAGTAACCAGAGAGAAACCAAGTTCCTCCTCGGTTTCTGTTGGCTTCAAGCATGAAGGCGAAGATGAGAAATTTTCCAAGTCCAAGGTTCATAGCATAGTCCATCAAGTGTAGCAACGATGGAGTTGTTGTGATCAGTCTCCAAGTGGGAGATTGTTGGTTGTGGAGCCTAATCTTCCTGATTCAGAGATGTTATTATTCAACCATGTTTGTACCCCAATTTCACTGTACACTTGTCCCAATAGGGGGGTGATGGTATTTGGGATATTTTTTGGCCAACAATTTACAGTCCCATGGTATTGGGTAACCTGTGGCATTTCCCATGGTAATTCCCCTATAAAAATAAAACATTGTAATATGACTGTGTATTGTATTGTAGCATTGTAAAACTGATCTCTGTGATTCTGTGAGAGAGACTGAGAGAGAGTGAAGAGGAAGTGCAGCGGGTGTGCTGCAGGTTGTATCCCTTCATTTTGTTGGACGATATAATAATAAAGGATTGGTAATTTTAGTGTGGACGTAGCCCATCTTGAGTGAACCATGTTATATTGGTGTCTCTCTTGTAATGTGTTAATATGTTTTATATTTTCATATTGTTTTATTGTTATTACTCTATGACCATGTTTTTCTAACAATATCCTCCTTTCTATGCCTCTTTTATGATTTCCATTTCGTTCTTCAAGGTCCTCATCTTTTGGACACATCCTTAAAGGTTACATGATCAATCGTGATTCTTGTGCCTCTGTGTGGTCTTCTTCCATGAACATTAACACCTCGGTGATCCATCTCCTTCTCAGTCAACCAAAATGCTTTCTCTAATCATTCTTCTACGACTCTACCCAACTGCAATTGGAGTCACTTTTCTCATCCAAATGCAACTGGACCCTTCACACTGGATAATTTCAGCTCTGATACTAAACTGAATCAAATCACACAACGAAAATGAACTAAACACCCACATGAATCAAACATGCACACTTAATTGCCATGAATTATGGCTTCTATTTAATTCATGAACTTAAAATTACATGAAGGTTTACAAGCAAAGTTTATGCTTTGTTTTAGTCATATTGATTATCGATAATACAATGGTACTCAATAAGTTACTTACACAAGGGACAACAACCCCTTTCTTCTTCGGAATTCTGTATTTATTGCCTCCATGGTTTAGTCAAATCTTCTTCTAGAAGCTCGTGGATATTTCCAGACAGATCACACCTTCCTCGGTAATCTCTTGCAGCTACTTCCTCTCCTTGCGCCACCCGGACTAGTTCAACAACCGTCATAACTTCTTATTAACTTTTGCAACTACTTTCAATACTTGGCACCATAACTTCCTTTTTGGTCAACTACACCCACTATCGGTGGTCTTCCGACAACTTAGTCTTCTTCGTCTTGAACAACTCCGCGCATTTTTTAGTCGGTTCCTTCCACGACTGATTTTTTGCCTTGACTGATCTACTCCTAGTCGGTTGCCCAACTTTTATGGCCTTGATTGCGAGATCTTTATGCGCTTAGAGGCTGTTGGCTTATCCCTTAGATGAATTGTCACCTATGGTCAACCGTCTGGCCTGGGTCGAGATGCCCCTACAACAATTCTATATAGATTGGATCAAAATGTGTCAAATTAGTGGAAGGCATTGTCATTGACCTTTCTGATACTCGAGAGGCTTTTGGATTGGAAGGTTGGTTCATGTGATATGATAAGGGTGGGTGTTGATACAATAATGGAATGTGGGAATGAATCCTTTCTCCTTGATGAGTTGGTTCATCATTTTCAAAATCTGGGGCATTGTACATTAAACAAATTTGTGAATCCAATTACAATCGATATGTGGAGACAGGGATGGTTAGAGTCCATGGACCTAGGTCTAGATGGTAAGTGCATTATTCAATGGGATTTGTTCCTACAAGAGCTACAAAAGGCTCGTATCATAATTGTCGATGGTCGAGGATGAAATTGTTTGGGCCTTTAATCAAGTTGAGGGATAATATGTTGCAAAACCCGACTACTTGGCTCTAAGCACTAAGGGTTCCGAGGATGCACCGAGGATGTGAGTTGGTGGTGGCACAAACTATGGAAGGTGGTGCGATCGCCAAAGTGAAAATTATTTATGTAGTTTATCTTGAATAAAAAGGTTCTTACATGGGATAAGATACAATGTAGGGGGGAATATGGTCTTAGTATGTGTTTGAAGTGTAAATTTATTGAGGAGATGAATGGACAATTAATCCATTCATGCCCATGTTTTTGACATGTATGGAGATATGTCAAATTAATTTAAATGTGAGAAAATTTGTGGGACAAAAACAATATGGTTGCATGTTTTCATGATTATTTTATTCGTCGACAACTTAAAGCTCATAGATTGATCCCTTATCTGATATGTGGGGGAATCTAGTTGGCTCAGAATGCATATACTTTCAAAGAAAAGTGGATTCCCACATTCAAGACTTCCTCTCAAACTATTGCTTTGGTTAAGTATCATTCCTAATCCATTATCTAAAATCCAAAGCATATGATTAATGACATTATAAAAATCAAACAAGAGAAGGCTAAAAACTTGATGGTGACATTATGTTATTGTATTTTGTTTACTTTGAATGAATGAATAATGTGACGTTTTATTCACAAATAATAAAAGAGATAACATTTTGCACATACTACAAGAGCATTCATAAGATTTAGGAAGATGATCCTCACTACAACTTATAATATGATATCAAAATAGGCATAAATCACTAACTACTTTGAGACAAAATAGAAAGCAAAGCAAAGTTTGACAAGACTAAAACTAAGGATGTTAGAAATCTTTAATAATGACATTTGTTCCTTTTGTTCTGCTTGACCTCATCTACCATGCTTAAGGTAGCTCCATAAAAACAATTTGTAAATTAGAAGTTTAGGTTCCACAAGTAATCAAAGATACCTACTCCTTAATCAAAGATACCTACTCCTTATTAGAATTGGAGTTTTTAGATTAATGAACTCTTTTAATTCCTTCTAATGTAACATCCTCAACCACTTCCTTGAGGGAGAAATATATGTATGATTGGTTTTCTCTGAGCTCCATAGGGGATTATTTTTCCTCATTTGGCACTTTTGGACAAGTAGTATTGATCTCCTATAAACTTGAAGTTTGTTGTAATTTCTTCCTCCTTATCATCATCACTTGCTTGTGAATTTGCCATTTTTTTTACTTTAGCTTGGACCCTTTTTTCCTTGGAGGATGAGGTTGCATATGGGAATAAGTACCATGTAGATGTCCCATTGGTTGAAAATACATAATTGGAATGTTGTATCCAAAACTTGAGTCAACTGTATGTGATTATCATTTTCAAAAGGCAGTAATATAAAGAAACAATATTTATTTATAAAATAACTTATTTATTATTCCTTGCTAAAATAAATAAATATAGTAATCAATATTCGTTGAAATCTATGCTTACTATCAAGCCATCATTTTACTACCCATTTAACTAAAGTTTTAGCCTAAGTTTTGTACAAGTATTTAGGCTCACCATTTTATTACTAGTGTTTTCATGATGTTTTTGAATTTGTATGCCTTCCCACACAAAACCGTCATCCATCCGGAATTGAATTAATTAAAGTTATTGATGGCATGAATCTAAGAACATGCATGTTTCAATGATTAAATGTTCTATCATCTATGCACTAATCAAGGCACACATGTCTCATAAATTCTTAGGGCAACACACTTGTATGCCTTGCCAGATGTAAGCCATACACTTTGCAAAGTAATCAATTGATAGAAGCTCTCCCATGAGCCTTGCTCTCATGCATCTCATAACAAATAAGTCTGCTCATTTTGCTTGTAGTGCAATTCCTCTATATTGAGCTTTCGTAGCTTTAAAATGCTATGAATGGAAGTTACAATTATGATAACTTGGCCCCCCATTTTAATTATACCTAGAGACTCTATAACAAGGTTCTTGTAGCCATCTCTTTGTTGGACAACTCTTTTTCCTTAGTTGCAATATCTTTCAAATGCTATGCTTAACTTTCGTGAAGCGGACATTGATAGCTATGCATGCATGCACCTCTCACTGGTGAGAAAGTACATGAATGATTTAGTTCATTGTTGTTTTATCTTTCAAATGCTATGCTCAACTTTCGTGGAGCAGATGTTGATAGCTATGCATGCATGCATCTCTCACTAGTGAGAAAGTACCTCAATGATTTAGTTCATTGTTGTTGTATCTACATAAATGCTATCTCCCTCTCCGAATGGAGAGAGAGAGAGAGAGAGAGAGAGAGAGAGAGAGAGAGAGAGAGAGAGCAATTTTCTTCTTTCAAAAAGCGTTTTCTTCCATCAAAAAGTTGGTTAAACAGGCATGCCAATTGAAGGAGATTTGATTCGCCCAAAGAATCTCGCTGACTTAATGACTCAAATAATTAACGTGAGCAACTGTATCTATTAGTAAACCAAACTTATATGAGAGAAGACGAGATATCTTCTTTAAGATTTTACAATGAATAGATACGACACTTATACCTATACCTCATTCATAACCGCGATTATTAGATAAACATTCTTTCTGTAACAATGAACGTTCTTCCACCATGTAGCACTATAAATAAAGCGCTTAGACATATCCTTTTTTATATCAATTACAATCTCTCATACTTCAAAGCCACTTTCTTAAATAATTGATTATTACATGAACAAGAAAGACTTATCTCAATTACTCCAAAATTTATTTGGAGTCTCAGGGATCATATTATTGTTTTTAGGCATGTTACCCCTAATAGATAATGCTATTTTTTTTTTTTTATTGTTAACCCCTTAACTACAAATCAGAATATATTCATGCTTCTCTCTTGATGGTCATCAATAAACCCAAAACATGAGAAAAAATATCATATAGCAATATTACAACATAAGGATTTGAAGGGGAAGTAAACGCAAACAGGGGCAGGGACAGGGACATTCTTCGTGATGCCTTCTATGGGATTTGACCTAATTCCGAATGCTTATATATATATCGAACACTTATTTTAACCCATCAAATTTATATGACGTTTCTCACGGGTTTCGTTCACGTTTCCCTGAAGTTCTGATTTTCTGAGTATATAGGGCTTTAGTAGGTTTTTGTAAAGAAGGGCCTGCAAACTACACAGGTTTCCTGTAAGGATTTTTAGAACTGAACGAAAGTTTTGTTCATTTTTACCGCTTTTGGAGAGATGGGTAAGAAGCGGAAGCAACCAGAGACAACCTCAACACCATCAACTAAATTTCCAAAGGAAGAGCAGGAGGCCCCTCCACGTCCTAAACGAACTCTCTTGGGATGGAAATCATCATTAGAAGCCGTAATCGATGATAAAGTGACCTCTGTCTTTCGTAACAAGGAGAAAGTTCTGGTCTTATGCTCCCGCCGAATCGCCTACCGGTAACTCCAAAGACCAGTAACCAGTACAGATAGACTAGGTTCAGGGTGTAACTGCTGGCAATTAGGTTTTTTGGTATCCAATTTCATATTTATGTTTGAATATTGATTTTATCCAACAAAATTTCAATGAAGAAGCCTGTAACTGTTTACATATTATGGGCATTCTCTATTAAGCCTGAAGCATGGGACGATTTGTGTGCAGTTATCGGCACTTGATGATGGACATAGTTTCACTGTTGCCTCATTGCAAAAAGGATAACAAGGTCGAGTCCAAAGAAAACAAGGGTACAACTTTGAACGAGNGGTAACTATGCATCTTCTTAACTCTAATAAGCATATTGAGATTAATGTGATAAACCATTGTTTAAGCATTCATTCAGGAATAATATCTTTTAAGCATCGAGTATTCTTACATATGCCTATATAATGTTTCAGTGGATTTTGAACTTGTAACTAGTTCAGGCAAGTCTGCTTCTATTGCTTAAGCATTCAATAAATATGGCTTAACTTTCGTTTCACTTGAATGTTGACATTCGCAGTCTAGGGAGATAACGGTTGATATAAACTTACCTATCGTCTTAGACCAGGAATGCACTTGGCATCGCATTTGAAGATGCTGAGCATGATTAGAATATTAGATTGCAGGTTTCTGCAGCCGAACAGATTGTCCGAGTGTTTTTTCAAAACCTATTCATGTTGTTGTCGTTTACGGATTCTCCGTTTGGCTTGGGTTGCATTGTTTGAATGTGAAACAAAATCTGAGTGCTGTTATGAAACTTAAGATGTCCAGGATCTGTTTCATATTTGTTTAATGTTTCTCATGTCCTGCCACTTAGCTTTCTGTATGGTGGTGTCTCCTGATGAAAATGTATTCGGTTGACCCTAGGGAAAAGTTCAAGATCTTTCTCGAAAGGCATTATATAACTGTTCTAATTGATTTGTCCTCAACAGTAACTTTTCTGACACACTCTTCATAAAGTTCCTCTTTGAGAGACTGCAGACCATGTGCTGCGTAATTTTATTCCTATAGCTGTGACAATACTCTACAAGATAATAGTGGGCAACATCTGTACCTCTTCAGCCTTCGCCTGTAGGAGTTAATTAAGGTTGCCCTCTTTTTCCCACATTTTCTGCTCTTTACATAGATGAGTTAGAGTAACATCTTAGAGTGACTACCAAACTAGATGGCAGTTGTCTTTTATATGGAATTCTGATCTTCACTTTTCTATGCAAGAGGCACTGCAAGGGAAGTTAGCATCTTGTCGCAATTTTCAGTTTTGCAATCACAAATGCTGGAAGTCACCTGAGCAAAACTACAGTGTTAGACTTCAACACTTCTTGAAAGGCATTCTTGAAGTAACACATTAAGTGGCATTCTTGAAGTGACACATTCTTGAAGTCGCATTCTTGAAGAGATTCAAAGCAATACACCATAGTCTTTTTTGAGTGTCTAATTTATAAGTCTCACATTCAGCGTGTGATTGGCTTTTTAACCATGGCTTAACAAACGTTATGCTTCCATGGCAATGATAGAGAAGATAAGATAATTTTGTTAATGTCCAACAAGTGATCACCAATTGGTCAATGTAACTACTTTGAGTTAGGAATCAGTGTCAGAATTGGCTGGACCGAAACAGAACTGGCCATTTCATCCCCCGAGGACCTTGAACTGGCCTGTGGAGCAAACCAACAGTTTGGTTCCGTATCAAACCTGTCAGTTCCAACCTTGATCAGTCCCCACTATATAGAGAGGAAAAATATACATAAAAATTTAATGATTTCAATTAGCCACAAATAAACAATGTCAAAAGCAGGAGAACTGCAATGAAAGAAATTTGTAAGAGGCCAGTGCAGACCTCTGAAGCCATGGTGAGAGCACAGGTTCCCAATAAGAGCAAAGTAACTTTTGGGCCCTGAGCTTACCAGCTCAAAATAAAAATTCAGAGAAACTTGAAGGTACAGAAAATATTCATAAAGCAAGGGAGTGCATAAGGCAATTTTGGGGTAGTTTCCACATCAATCATATGCACTATTGAAATAAGCATAAATAAGGTGTAGCAGATACAACTTATTGCATGCATAAGCACTACTGGCATAACCCTAAATGGATAAAAGACTCCGATACGGTATAAGAAAGGTATCATTCTCTTCAATGCCCAGTTCCCACAGGGTAATAATGGCTAGAAGCAAGCTAATTTTGTAGAATAAATCAAGGGTGATGCTATTGTGGATTTCCCAGTCCTGGAACGTTCAAATCCCGAAAACTTTTAAAGCCGCAGAAATTTTGACGAGATCTGAAAATCTACTTTCTTCATTTGAAGTGCTATGAGGTTGGAACCACTCTCGAACATACTGGAATAATTAATGGTAATATTAATATATTACCAACTTTTACTTTAAAAAATTATTATTACCAGTTATGGCTTCTAGCAGATAAAATGCCTTACATTTCCCTCTTATTTTTGGGCCAAATTGGCAAGCAGGTGGGTTTGCAAGGTGGAGAGTCTATACTATGCCTATACACCTGCTTTAGTGCGACTTGCAACCTCATTCTTATAGACTTCCTAGCATATTATAAATATTAGAAACCAGTAAAGCATGTAGGAAAGCTTTCATGGTTTTTGCTTGAGATTCACTTAGGCCCTCAGTACTTTACAGTTTTTATCTTTAGTTGAACTCTTTAATTATACCACAGATTAACTTGATTTTTCAATTGGAACAGTTATTACAGCTATCCATAAGTGTTTACTCTAACGGGTTGACTTGTAAGTCATTTGCTACTTCTAAGGATTATTGCAACAGTCTCTAGTAATAAATGCAATAAATTCTCTACTTGATTCTTTTATTTCTTGGAATATTGAAATATGCCCTAACTGAGCAGACCTTCTATTTTGTAGGCAAGGTTTATTCTTTTAGGGTCTTGGTCATTGTAGTGGTTTTGTTTCGTTCCTACATAAGGTTTCTAGCTGAACTGGTATCCTCAATGGCTTCTCTTTTGGATCTCTCTCTCTCTCTCTCTCTCTCTCTCTCTCTCTCTCTCTCTCTATATATATATATATATGAACANTTCATCTCGAACTAGAAGACGTATCATGTGTCAATTGATCAGATATTACTAATTAGGTATCCTGTTTTCAACAATGGAAATAAAAAGGGCATGTGCATTTTGAAGTAACAATTTTAACTTCTGACAATTCGCTGCAATTCTTTGCATGTGAGGAAACCAAGTCAAGTTAAATCCTCTAAGTCTAAGTCAGCCACCTCCCAAACTAGCATGTGTGATTGAAGCCCAAAAGAATGATGCTATCCCAAAGGAAACCTAGAAGCGCTACCCATTGTCACCTCAGTAACTCCCTACTTACACTTTATAATCTAGATTGGCTCTTAACACAAGGGGGGCTTCCCTAGGATAGGATTGCGAAGGCTATGGCAGTGAATGACAAGGTGATGTTAAGAGATAGCTTAGGAAAACGTTTTTTCTTTTATAGTATTGGAAATTAAAGGATGATGGAAGGACCAAGCAACTAGTGTCAATCCCAACAAGGGAAAATGGAGTCAAGGGGCTAGTCCAAGAAATCTAATTCATAAAATGGAGTCAAGGGGCTAGTCCAAGAAATCCAATTCATAAAATGGTTAAGACAACAAGAACTGTGTGCACATGCCGCCAAGGAACCCTAACATTCTGAAAAATGATTGTAGAAATCAAGCTAGCAGGGTCCAAAATAGTGGCACCTCAAAAGATTGTTAATTAGGGTGAGGCTTATACAATGAAGTATTGAATTATTAATAGCAACAACTCTAGAAAGATGGTAAGAGCAAATTAAGACAATCCTGCATAAGACATCAAACATAAATAGAGGAAATAATTCTCACTTAATACCCTTTCAATGAGGTAGATAACCCTTTCATTTGGCCCTAAAAGGACAAGTTCTAGCAATTCTACAAATCATTAACAACATTTGAAGTAGGAACATAAGCCACACATAACAGGAGAAGAAACCCTTAGACTTCAATCTGCACCAAGAAAAGAGATGTTTATTAAGCTCCCAAAAGAGAGAAAACTCCCAAAGTCCGACTATGAGAAATGAAGCAAAGATCAAATCCTTATATGGCTTTAAGATCCTCTTCCTTCTATAATAAAATAACATTAACCTGCTAGATCTAGCGTAGAATGGAGTAAACAAATACAAAATACTCCCAACTACCACAACAATATCCAAGAAATATAGTGGTCAAAACCACAAGTAAAAGTCTCCAAGATGAATAAGAAAGATGCCTCCAACAAATGAGGAATAATACCAAGTAGAAGACTAATGTCTAGCCTTCAAAGGCTTTCCAAAAGGTTGGGCTCTAATAGATGGGGTTCAATAAACATGAATGAAGGTGGACAAACCCTAGATCTAAGGTTTGATCCCCCCTGAAATCTCCTTAAAATGCCAAAATGATCTCCTTAAGCTATTCAACCACTTCTCTATAGTGGAGCGCTACAATGAATAAGGCTCAAAAGGTGAAGTATTTCCTTAAAAGCGACAATAAATGATGTTTAGATCCCTTCCAAAGTGAATTCTTCAAGAGACATGGCACCCAAATGGTGGAATGCTTCATCAATGAAGCATAGAATGATGTGAAAGAATGTTCTTCAACCAAAAAATGCCCCACTTAATGGCATAGATAAGTTTGTCGTCCATCAAATAAGGCATACATGAGTACAAACCAAGTAAACATGCTTGAACCATCACATGTGTGGCTCTCCAAGAGAATGCTCCAACAAATAAACATAGAAAAGGGTGGAAGCAAACCTCCAAGAGTGGAACACTCCTCCATTTTGACCTTGTCAAGGATCAAACCACTACATGATGTCCACATACCAACCATATTATCAACCATGAAACAAGGAGATCACCAATCCATTACAAAAGCATCAATCCCAAGAGCAAGTGTCCACACCATCTAACCAACTCCGTGAAGAAGGGGTCGACCCCTCCTATAAGCCCATAGCATGCCTCTACACATGCCAAATATAGAGAATCAGGGAGAGCACTTATTGAATAAAGATAGTCAGTGGAGCCATGATGCCAACCAAGTGATAAATGACAAGAGCACTACCAATGGAATGAGTGTTTAAAGTTCAAATCACCATACATGTGCTAGAAAGAAGAGCACTCTATGGAAAATAGTAAAACAAAGCCTTCCCAAACATGAAATATGCCCCTTGGGCTAAAGCGCTCCAAGCAAAGTCAACCATAGGTCCACAAGGCATCCCTAGTTGCAAACAACATCCAATAAGGTAGAACACCCACATAGAATATCTCCACATGTCATGAAACCATGAAGAATATCTATAATAATAATCCATGTAATAAAATCTTGCCAAATAAGCAAGATTGTTCTACTAAAATTGATAGTATATGCCTTCACCCACATAGAATATCTCCACATGTCATCAAACCATGAAGAATATCTATAATGAACAATCCATGTAATAAAATCTTGCCAAATAAGAAAGAGTGTTCTACTAAAATTGATAGTATATGCCTTCAATACCCCATATCAAGCCAAAAGCACTAGGGTGCTCTCATGGAAAAGCCGTCAAACATCACATACTCTCATGGAAAAGCCGTCAATCATCACATCACAACTTCAAGAGAAACTCTACCATTAAGAACCCAAAGGGGGGATCAAACCTTAGATTTAGGGACCAGGGTTTGTCCACAAAATGTGATAAAAATTCACATGTGAACACCCATGACAAAGTAGGGGGTAACTGCTAAATTTTTAGCCTTAGCATGAATTCTTTAAAATTTTGCAGACTGTAAGATAACAAAAGACAAGTGCAGTAAAAACATCAACAACATCACACACATTGAACACAGTAGTTTTTCACGGGGAAACCTTTAGAGGACAAAAACCCCAAAAGCATTAGTAATTCATCTCTTAAATGAGATGACTTGAGTTCTTTAGAAAGATTCTCAAATCCTAATAGGTTTGAATCACAGATCAAAATCCACAAAAGGGAACTTTATACAAAAAGTCAAATTAGGGCAGAAAGCCCTAATTCTTTCAGTTGCCCAAAAATTCCAGAATGGCTGCTCGAAATTGTTTATGCCTGCCCGGATCTGCCTAGAATGAGAATGAGGTTGCTCGAGATCTCTATTTGCCTGCCCGTGAACCTTGTCAGCTTGCCCATGAACTCTGTTAGCTTGCTTGTGAACTCTGTCAGCCTGCCTGGATCTGTTTCCTCTTGCCCGAGCTCTGTACTGAGTTGTCCGAGCCCTGCAAATACCTGCCTGAACTGAAATGGGACTGCTTGGATGCTGGGACAGAGCTACTCGAGCTCTGTTGGAACAACCCGAGGGTTAGGCTACTGTTTAGATGCTGCCCGAGAGAGGTCTGCAGCCTGTTCGAGCTTGAGAGGATAGGCATTGAGGGTTAGCAGACAACCCGTAAATGTTGTTGTTGCCTGTAGATGGATCCGAGCCTGCTCGGGATGAACATAAGTTTCTCGTGGAAGGATACTGGCCTGTCCGGAATGAAAAGAAGCTGCCTGTAGAAGATTGATAGGTTGCCAGTGGAGATGGTGAGGTATAGGGTTAAACCCTAGCTCAAATTTGATGGCTGGAATAGATAGAAGATGAACCCTAGTAGGCTTAGGGTTTTCTGCAACAAGTGTGGGTTCCTTGGAATCCTCTATGCTAGGGCATAACCACAAAAATATCCTTCTCTCCAAAACCAACGAAAATCTTCCTTGAGTAGCTGAAGATGATGAGCAAGTGTGTGTGACAAAGTTAAATGGACCAGAACTTAACAGAACAAAATAATATTATTTTATTCTTTTATATTTTTGACTTTTACTTTAGCCTTCTTCAAGTGCCCCTATGGTTAAAACAAGTGATCAAGGTGGTCCTTCATCCCCACTCAAAGTACATCATCATAAATAGAGAGAATTACTAATGCTTTTATGCCACACTCCATGTGACTCCAGGATCGGGTACTAGGTGTCTTAACCAAGGGTAGCTAAGCCTTGGAGAAGATCACAAAGCCCACAGATCGAGGGTCACATTACCTCGCATGCCCAGACCCGGTCTAAGACTTATAGGGATATCTTGGTAACAGACCAGGTGCTTCAGCCATAGGCTGCATAATTTGACCCAAAGTCAAATACTTGGTAATAGACCAAGCACCTCCATTCTCTCGAAGAATGGCCCTCAACCCTAGGCTGAGTCCCCCAGTACTAGACTAGTTCATCTTCCTTGTAACTGACCAGTTGCCTCCATTCAAATAATGGCCACTCAACTCTAGGACGAGTCTTTCAGTGCTGGACTGGTTCCACATCTTGGTCCTCGACCAGATGTCTCCATTCAATAGAATAGCTACTCAACACAAGGTTGAGTTCCCCCAGTGCTAGACTTGTCCCACATCTTGGTCCTTGACCAGATGTCCCCATTCAACAGAATGGCTACTCAACACAAGGTTGAGTTCCCCCAGTGCTGGACTAGTTCCACATCTTGGTCCTTACTAGATGTCCCCATTCAACAGAATGGCTACTTAGCTCAAGGCCAAGTTCCCCCAGTGCTGGACTAGTTCCACATCATAGTCCTTGACTAGATGTCCCCATTCTCGTAAGAGAATGGCTCTTGATGCTGCTCAGGAAAAAAACAACCTTCCTCTCAACGAGAGAGGTATTCTCTGCCATGCCAAGCTTGTCACGAAAGTACATGAACTTTGCTGTTGTCAGAAGCTTGGTCAGGATATTTGCGATCTGTTTATCTGTATGAATGTATTGCAACTTCAGAGTGCCTCTCTGTATTAGGTCTTTGATGAAATGATACTTCATTTCAATATGTTTCAATCTATCATGAAACACCGGGTTCTCTGAAAGCCTAATGCAACTCTGATTATCGCAATGGATGATCGTTGAGTCAAACTTTCCACCGAACAGATCATATAGAATTTTTTTGAGCCAAACTACTTCCTTGCAGGTATCACTTGCAGCAATATACTCTGCCTCTGTTGTACTTTGAGCTATGGAACCCTGTTTCTTGCTGGACCAAGAGATCATTGCAGATGCCATATTGAAGCAGTAACCAGAGGTGCTTTTCTGGTCTACTGCACTACCAGCCCAATATGAATCAGCATATCCTGCTAACAATACTCCACTACTGGAAGTATACCTGAGCCCATAAGTGAGTACCTCGCACATTTCTGAGTACATGTTTGGTAGCTACCCAATGTATGTGCTTCGAATCAGACATGAACTGACTCAGACCATTCCCTGTGTCACAGATATCTGGTCTCGTGTGTACGAGATACATCAAGGATCCAATGAGCTTTCTATACAGAGTAGAGTCCACACCTTGTGAACTGGTGGTTTAGTCTTGCAACTTTGTCAAGTTGGTAGTCATGGGTACGCTCATGGACTTGCAGTGTTGTATCCCAAATCTCTGCAAGATGTCCACTGCATACTTCCCTTGTGTCAGGAAGATCTCGCCTAGCTTTTGGCAGACCTTTAAGCCAAGAAAATAATGCATCAGACCAAGATCCTTCATTTCAAATTCAAAGGTAAGCTCCCTCTTACACTGTGCTATGGGTTGTTCCTCACTGTAAGGAACAAGTCATCCACATATAGGACAAGGATGAAAGATATGATTATGAACAACCTTTAAATACAGATTGGAGTGAGCAGTACTTTTGGAAAACCCCAAGTTGTGGAGGAATCCATCCATCCTCGCATACCAGACTCTCGGAGCCTATTTGAGTCCATTCAAGGCTTTCTTCAGTTTACACACATGGGTCTTATTCCCATGAGTCACAAAGCCTTCAGGTTGTTCAATGTAGACTTCCTCATCAATCTTGCCATTGAGGAACGCTATCTTTACATCCATCTGATGTAACTTCCATTCGAATATTGTAGCAAGAGAAATTATGGTTCTGATGGTAGTATACTTGGTGATAGGAGCAAATGTCTCATCATAGTCAATGCCTTCTTTTTGAGTAAAGCCACGAGCTACAAATCTGGCTTTGTACTTCTCAATGCTGCCATCAACAACATGCTTGATTTTGTAAAGCCATCTGGATGTTACCATTGACTTTCCTGTCGGTCTGGGAACAACTTCCCACACATCATTCTTCATGATTGAATTGTACTCTTCAATCATGGCATCAACCCATACCTATTGACTTGCTGCTTCTTTGTATGTGGAAGGTTCAGCATCGATGAGTTGGCTCATAAGATCGGAGTACTTCTGTGGCCTTATGCTTTCTCTGAAGGTCTCGGGAGAAGTACTTCTGTGGCCTTATTCTTTCTCTGAAGGTCTCAGGAGAAGTACTTCTGTGGCCTTATTTTTAGAAGCTGCTCGTGGAAGGATACTGGTCGGTCCGTAATGAAAGGAAGCTGCCCGTGGAAGACTGATAGGATTCTCGTGGAGATGGTCAGGTCTAGGGCTAAACCCTAGCACAAATTTGATGGTTGGAGCAGATAGAAGATGAACCCTAGTAGGCTTAGGGTTTTCTGCAACAAGTGTGGGTGCCCTAGCTAGAATCCTCCATGCTAGGGCATAACCACAAAAAATCCTTCTCTCCAAAACCAACGAAAATCTTCCTTGAGTAGCTGAAGGCGATGAGCAAGTGTGTTTGACAAAATGAAATGGATTGATTTTCTTTTATATCCTTTGAATCACCTATAAGTGGACCAAAACTTTAAAGAACAAAATAATACTATTTTTTTCTTTTATATTTTTGACTTTTACTTTAGCCTTCTTCAAGTGCCCCTGTGGTCAAAACAAGTGCTCAAGGTGGTCCTTCATCCCCACTCAAAGTACATCATGATAAATAGAGAGAATTACTAATTCTTTTATCTCACACTCCATGTGATACCAAGATCGGGTACTAGGTGTGTTAATCAAGGGTAGCTAAGTCTTGGAGAAGATCACAAAGCCCACAGATCGAGGGTTGGAGTGCCTCACTTGCCCAAACCCGGTCTAGGACTTATAGTGATATCCTGGTAACAGACCAGGTGCTTCAGTCATAGGCTGCATAATTTGACCTAAGGTCAAATACTTGGTAACAGACCAAGCGCCTCCATTCTCTCGGAGAATGACTCTCAACCCTAGGCTAAGTCCCCTAGTACTAGACTGGTTCATCTTCCTGGTAATTGACCAGGTGCCTCCATTCAAAGAATGGCCACTTAGCTCTAGGTTGAGTTCCCCAGTGCTGGACTGGTTCCACATCCTGGTCCTCGACCAGATGTCTCCATTCAACAGAATGGCTACTCAACATAAGGTTGAGTTCCTTAAGTGCTGGATTGGTTCCACATCCTGGTCCCCGACTAGAAGTCCCCATTCAACAGAATGGCTACTCAACACAAGGTTGAGTTCCCCTAGTGTTGGACTGGTTCCACATCTTGGTTCTTTGACCAGATGTCCCCATTTAACACAATGGCTACTTAGCTCAAGGTTGAGTTCCCCTAGTGATGGACTGGTTCCACATCCTGGTCCTTGACTAGATGTCCCCATTCTCCTAAGAGAATGGCTCTCGATGCTGCTCAAGAAAAAATTAGCACTCCCTCTCAGCGAGAGAGGTATTCTCTGCCATGCTAAGCTTGTCACTAAAGTACACGAACTTTGTTGTTGTCAGAGGTTTGGTTAGGATATCTGCGATATGTTCATTTGTATGAATGTACTGCAACTTCAGAGTGCCTCTTTGTAGTAGGTCTCTGATGAAATGATACTTCATTTCAATATGTTTCGATCTATCATGAAGCACCGGGTTCTTTGAAAGCTTAATGTAACTCTGATTATCACAATGGATTATCGTTGAGTCAAGCTTTCCACCAAACATATTATATAGAAGTTTCCTGAGCCAAACTGCTTCCTTGCAGGCATCACTTGCAACAATATACTCAGCCTCAGCTGTACTCTGAGCTATGGAACCCTATTTCCTGCTAGACCAAGAGATCATTGTAGATCCCATATTGACGCTGTGATTAGAGGTGCTTTTCTGGTCTACTGCACTGTCGACCCAATATGAATCAACATATCCTGCTAACAATACTCCACTACTGGAAGTATACACGAGCCCATAAGTGGAAGTACCTCGCACATTTTAGAGTACATGTTTGGTAGCCACCCAGTGTATGTGCTTCGGATCGGACATGAACTGACTCGGATCATTCCCTGTGTAACAGATATCTGTCTCGTGTGTACGAGATACATCAAGGATCCAATGAGCTGTCTGTACAGAGTAGAGTCCACACCTTGTGAACTGGTGGCCAAGTATCGCAACTTTGTCAAGATGGTAGTCATGGGTATGCTCATGGACATCCAGTCTTGCATCCCAAATCTCTGCAAGATGTCCATTACATACTTTCCTTGTGTTAGGAAGATCTTGCTTGGCTTTTGCCAGACCTCTAAGCCAAGAAAATAATTCATTAGACCAAGATTCTTCATTTTGAATTCAGAGGTAAGCTCCCTCTTACACTATGCTATCAGTTGTTCCTCACCTGTAAGGAACAAGTCATCCACATATAGGACAAGGATCAAGATATGATTATGAACAACCTTAAAATATAGATTGGAGTCAGCTGTACTTTAGAAAACCCCAAGTTGTGGAGGAATCCATCCATCCTCGCATACCCATACCTCGCATATCCATCCTCACATACCCATCCTCTCATACCCATCTTCAATCATGGCATCAACCCATACCTGTTGACTTGCTGCTTCTTTGTGTGTGGAAGGTTCAACACCGATGAGCTGGCTCATAAGACCATAGTACTTCTGTGGCCTTATGCTTTCTTTGAAAGCCTCGGGAGGAGCTTTATGTTTCTCAGCTTCTTGTATCGTTTCTCTGTTCTAGACAGGTCTCCTTTTGGAAGGAGCAACTTCAAGTAGTTCTTTTGGTGGACTTTTAGTTTCCTCAGGTGCATTTGGAATTTGATTCTCGAATTCCTCTTCCTCCCTTTGAACTTTTGAAACTGGATTCTCAGGAGGAGGTCCTTCATCTTCCTTTGAAAGCTCTTGTGTTTGACGAAACACAACTTCCTCGTGGAAGATCACATCTCTACTAACTTCAATGTACCTCTGTCTAGGGACATAAATGCAGTAGGCCTTTGAGTTGTCACTGTAACCGACAAATATACCTTTCTTTTCGGAAGGCTCTAGCTTAGCCCTCTTTTCTTTTGGCACATGAATGTAAACCGGAGTGCCAAAAATCCTCATTTGGTCAACTGCAGGTTTTTTGCTGGTGAAAACTTCTTCTGGAGTCTTTTCCCCTAAGATAGCATGAGGGCTCCTGTTTTGGATGTACACAACAGTACATACATCTTTAGCCCATAAAGATAAAGGAAGATCTAGATCAATCAGCATGGCCTTAGCAACTTCACAGATTGTTTTGTTCTTCCTTTATGCAACCCTATTTTGTTGAGGGGTGTATGGTACATTCAACTCTTTCTTTATTCCCGCTTCTCGATAAAAATTATCAAACTCATTAGACTCATACTCACTACCGTTATCTGACCTCGGGATATGGATGTGTCTGCCTGTCTGATTTTCAATCAGAGCCTTGAACTCTTTGAACCTGTCAAAAGTTTCACTTTTGGCCTTGAGGAAGTAAATTTATGACTTTCGAGAACGATCATCTATGAACAAGACATAATAGAAGCACCCACTCAAGGAGGGTGAAGACATAAACCCACAAATATCAGAGTGAATCAAATCCAATATACCTTTAGGTCTGTTCTTGCTTCTTGAGAAAGATTTCTTAGTGTTCTTACCTAGAGCACAACCTTTGCAAATTCCATCATGTTTGGGAGAGATCTCTAGCATACCTGTAACCATCTTTTGTAAGCCTGGAAGAGCTGTATAGTGAAGGTGTCCAAACCTTCGTCGCCACAACTCGCATGGATCAACTGTGTGGTGAACCAAAGCATGAGTGGAATTTCCGAAAGCCTTATAAAGATCTCCCTCTCGAACACCAATCTGTACAACTGAGCTTAGCTTTTCTTTCTTCGCCCATAGTAGGACCTTCTTGTCCATGAAGAGGACTCTATAGCCTTTGTCCTCTAAGCCAACAACAAAGAGAAGGTTCTTCTTTAAACCAGGAACATATAAGACATCATCAATATGTAAGATCGTACCTGAATCCAGTTGAAGTGTGGTTGACCCAACTCTTTCAATTCTGTAAGTGGAGTCATCTCCAAGTTCTACTTGAGTAGTGAACTTCTTCTTTCTGTAACTTGTGAGTGCTCCACGATTTCCTATCATATATGTTAGGAGGCACCACTATCTACTAACCAAGAGTTAGCACTGTCAGTGATGATTTCAGAGAGGGCAGAGAGCAGGTAGTATTCTCTTCTAGTGTCCTCTTCTTTGGTAGTCTTGGTGTTCTTCTTCTTCTTCTTCTGCAGCAGAGGCCTGTAATCTTCTTTTGAACTTTCTCTTCGGTTGCCTGCAATCCTTGGCAAAGTGCCCAAACCTGTGACAATTATAGCATTCCACTTTTGAAACATCAATGTGCTTACCTTGTGGTTTCTTTCCCTTCTTTTGCTGAGGGAAGGGCTTCTTGAACTTCTTTGTCTTTGCTGTAATTGCAAGGTTTCCTTCCTTAGTACCAGTTTCCTTGCTTGAAACCCTTCCTTCTTCTTCCATCGACTACAGTCTGCACAAGATCATCGTCATCTACAACAATATCAATAGCAATAAGTTGATCTCTTACCTGTGCAATTTTTGTGAAGAAGGGTCCAACTCCTTCATCTTTGTTCATCTTCAATGTTCGAAGCCTTTTCTTCAAAACTCTCTTTTGACTGGGAGCTTTCTTCTCATACAGGTTTGTCAAGGTGTCAAAGCATTCTTTGGCAGTCTTCAATGATGTGATGTTGGGCATCAAAGCTTCTTTGTCATAATCATAGATGATCCTTCTAGGCTTAGCGTGCTTCTTCTTGTAAGCGATTCTGCCAGCATTAGATGTTGGCTCTTCTATGGTGTTGAACACCATGTCATCAAGGTCATTTTCCTCCAGTATGGCTGTAAGCCTAGCTTTCCAAGAATTGTAGTTGGATGAACCTTCAATCTTTTCTTCTGTTCTGAAGATGTTGGTAGCCATCTTTGCTACTAGTCAGTTGTCAAAGTCTGCAAAATATCCCAAGGTCTAGGAAGACAACAATAATCTGCCATTTACTGGGTCTTCACATGCTAAGCTCTGATACCATGTTAAATTTTTAGCATTAGCATGACTTCTTTAAAATTTTGCAGACTGTAAGATAACAAAAGACAAGTGCAGTAGAAACATCAACAACATCACACACATTGAACACAATAGTTTTTCACGGGGAAACCTTTAAAGGACAAAAACCCCAAAAACATTAGTAATTCATCTCTTAAATGAGATGACTGGAGTTCTTCAGAAAAATTCTCAAACCCTATTAGGTTTGAATCACAAATCAAAATCCACAAAAGTGAATTTTATACAAAAAGTCAAATTAGTTCTCTTTGCCCTAATTCTTTCAGCTGCCCAAAAATTCCAGAATGGTTGCCCGAAATTGTTTTTGCCTGCCTGGATTTGCCCAAATTGAGACTGAGCTTGCTCGAGATCTTTGTCTGCCTTCCCGTGAACCCTGTCAGTCTGCCCATGAACTCTATCAGCCTGTGCGTGAACTCTGTCAGCCAGCCTGCCTGTGAACTCTATCAGCCTACCCGGGAACTCTGTCATCCTGCCTGAGATTTGTTTCCTCTTGCCCGAGCTTTGTACTGAGTTGCCCAAGCCCTGCAAATACCTGCTCGAACTGAAATGGGGCTGCTCAAATGCTGGGACAGAGCTACCCGAGCTCTGTTGGAGCAGCCCAAGGGTTAGGCTACTGTCCAGATGCTTCTAGGGGCTTCCCGAGAGAGCTCTGTAGCCTGTCCGAGCCTGAGAGGACAGGCTGTGAGGGTTAACAGAAAACCCGTAAATGCTGCTACTGCATGTGGATGGATCTAAGCCTGCTCGGGATGAACAAAAGTTGCCCATGGAAGGATCTTGGCCTGTTCGAAATGAAAAGAAGCTGCCTGTGGAAGACTGATAGGCTGCACTTGGAGATGGTGAGGTCTAGGGGTAAACCCTATCTCATATTTGATGGCTGGAATAGATAGAAGATGAACCCTAGTAGGATTAGGGTTTTTTGCAACAAGTGTGGATGCCCCAGCTAGAATCCTCCATGCTAGGGCATAACCACAAAAATATCCTTCTCTCCAAAACCAGCGAAAATCTTCCTTGAGCAGCTCAAGGTGATGAGCAAGTGTGTGTGACAAAATGAAATGGATTGATCTTCTTTTATATCTTTTGAATCACCTGTAAGTGGACCAAAACTTAAAAGAACAAAATAATATTATTTTATCTTTTATATTTTTTACTTTAGCCTTCTTCAAGTGCCCTTGTGGTCAAAACAAGTGGTTAAGGTGGTCCTTCATCCCCACTCAAAGTACATCATCATAAATAGAGAGAATTACTAATGCTTTTATCTCACACTCCATGTGACACCAAGATTGGGTACTAGGTGTCTTAACCAAGGGTAGCCTTGGAGAAGATAACAAAGCCCACGGATCGAGGGTTGGAATGCCTCACATGCCCAAACCCGGTCTAGGACTTATAGTGATATCCTGGTAATAGACGACCAGGTGCCTCAGCCATAGGCTGCATAATTAGACCCAAGGTCAAATACTTGGTAACAGATCAAGCGCCTCCATTCTCCCGGAGAATGGCCTTTAGCTCTAGGCCGAGTCCCCCGGTACTAGACTGGTTCCTCTTCCTGGTAACTGACCAGGTGCCTCCATTCAAGAATGGCCACTCAACTCTCAGTTGAGTCCCACAGTTTTGGACTGGTTCCACATCCTGGTCCTTGATCAAATGTCTCCATTCAACAAAATGGCTACTCAACACAAGGTTGAGTTCCCCCAGTGCTGGACTGGTTCCACATCCTAGTCCTTGACTAGATGTCCCCATTCAACAGAATGGCTACTCAGCTCAAGGCTGAGTTCCCCCAGTGCTGGACTGGTTCCACATCCTGGTCCTTGACCAGATGTGCCCATTCTCCGAAGAGAATGGCTCTTGATGCTGCTCAGGAAAAAATCAATAGTAACAAGCCCCGAGTCAATTTTGACTCATGAGCATGACTCAGAATCACAAGTCAAAAAACAAGACAGATTGACTTGATGAGTCTGACTTGGGAGTCTCACAAGCCAAACATAGTTAGCTATCTATTAAATACATAGAAATAAGAAAATAAAGTGCTCATTTTACTCTTAAAATAAAAGTCATTCACAGCAGAGAACCAGCACACTTGTCAACTGTCTAGAATCTGTAGCTTGTTGTAGCATGCAGTATGTATTAAGTAGTATCATCTATGTAATTTGAATCAGTTATTCTTGAATATTTACAGTATATTAACATTGTAACCTTGCGTGTTAATGGAAAGTATATATATTATAATGTAATACATTTTTTAATTTTCTGATGCATCTTTTTGATTCAATGTAGGACACAGTCCTTGCCTTGTATAATCTGCAAATGAGGGTGGTATTGTCCACTGTTCTTGGTATTGTATCTTCATAAAATTTGGCTATACATAGGGTGGATTTTACCTTTATTCCCTCCTATCGCAAGAGAGAAGCCATCCTTGATCTCAATGACCTTGCTATGTTTTCTTGCAATAAGTCCTAAATGCATTATAATTTATTACAGTTTACTATGGATTCTCTTTCTTTATATGCATGATTCAAATTTGACTAGATTTGGTTGTTCTGACTCTATAAATTTTCTGTTGAACACCATTATTGTCTTGTGGAATTGAGGTTTCTGTTTTGCATATAAGGCTTGTCAGGCTCATGGCTGCACTGTCACTCAAAGTTGTGGGGTTGAAGTACTATTTGAATGCATCCCATAGTCCAGTACTCATTCATTTTCAAGCTTGAATATCACAAAACTCTATTTGCTGTAATTTTAATTGAGGGCAAGAACACATTTTATAATTTATTGCCCCCGCTATTAATTTGTCTGGAAATATGTCTCTGGGCTGGCTGCTGGACTTGCCAGTTTGAGTGCATCAATTACTTCTGCTAATGTTCTTTTATAAAATGGGGCCTCATGTAGTTTTTCCTGGAGGATTTTGCATTAAATGGATATAAGTTTTATGTATTTGTCATTAGAATTTATATACTTACTCAATGCTCCTGTTCACATCAGTGCAGGAAGCAGAAAGACCTCTATTTATGGATGGCAAAGTCCCCAAGTGGACCTTCAGTTAAATTCTTGGTTAATGCTGGTAAGTTTGATCATCAACTAGATGCTAAGTAGTATGTACCCAAATGAACCTTCAGTAGTTGATTTGCTGTATTTATTTGAATGAATGCAACAATGCCTATCAGTTCAAACATCTTTTATCAATCATGAAAAGATTCAGATTCCATTTTTCATCTGCTATAAGCTTTTCTCCACTGCAGCGATCATTGTTATTTGTGAACTGCTAAAGCCATTCAAGGCTATTACTTTTGTCTCATGTTGCCAGCTGAAGAATTTATTGTAATGCATAAGATAAAATAATTCTATCAATGTTTAAATTTCAGCTAATGACCACAAAAGTAGGTCAATGGGACTGTCAATGCCAATTGGATAAGTGAATAGATAATGTTAGTCTATGTCAATGCCAACAGTTAAAGTTAGATGACATTTTCACTTTATTTATATGCAGTCCACACGATGGAAGAGCTCAAGCTAACTGGGAACCATCTGAAAGGGTCACGGCCTATTCTCACATTTTCATCAGATTTTGATTTACAACCTCATTGGCAGCTGTTGAAAGAGATTATGACTCAAGTAGGTTATTTCTTACATTGTTTTAATGTATTGTCTTTTTGTTTGCAAAGCATTGAAATGCAATTTGCAATCCACTTATTCTAGAATGAGAAAGTTCAAAACAAGTTTTTAAAAATGGCAAACATTAAAGGAAAAACATTGGAAGCATGAGGGCGGAAGAGATTATGGGTACTAAGGAGTTACTTGGAAGAACTTTGGAAATCTTTGTGACTTGTGAGTAACAAGCAGAACTAGGCATCATTTATATCCCTGGGATGGGTAGACAGGTAATTTGAAAGATATATATATTTTTACTAACAGGTTACAAACATAAAAAGGAGATAGAAGTGAGCTACATCTTTAACTTTTATGTTGGGATGGATTGACCAGCCTATCTGCATATTATTAAGAATCCATAGCATCAGTTACTAAAGATATTCCACTTTAAAAGATTTTTCTAGTGAAATTTATTTCCTTACATATATTGCTCGTTATTGCGATGATGACTATGGTTTCAGCATTGGTGGTCAATTTTCCAATGCTGACATCTGCACTCTAACTTTGCAGATCTTTTGTACGCCAAAGGATCACAGGAAGACAAAGCCCTTTTTTGATCATGTGTATGTGTTTTCTATTGTCGACAATCATGTCTGGTTTCGCAATTACCAGGTTAGTCTTGTAATTTGCAAAAGATTTAGAGATTTACTGATATATCTAATGGCAATATTTTGTTATACAGTATTTCTTTTCCGGATATGTATAATTGTGTTTGTTTAGTTTTTGGACATGTATGCCTGTTTAACTTTTACATCCAGAAAACAATATGGCTGAAAACTTTCAGTGTTACAGTGGTTTAAATCCCGTACGTAAAATGTAATACAGAAGGTAGTTGGACTATTCATGCTATGCATATAGAAAAGTAAAATGTAAACATGTATGCTGTGCAAATTGGATAGCTGTTTTTCCTTTTTAATTGTTCATGATCATTAACTCACATTTCCCTGCTAAATTAAACATAACTAATTTGAAATTTGAATGTGCTTATCAAAGTTACAAATGGCAGAATAGGCAAATAATCAGTGGGGTCAAAGAGCCAATAGTTTGACTTGGATTGGGAAAAGTTTGGCAAAAATCTCAAGAAAAACTCTGCAAGTACAAAATATACAGAAATAGTAATACACTTAGAAAAATATAAAGAAATACACAAGTACAAAAACTTGGATTGGGAAAAACCTTGAGTATGACTTAGACTGATCCAGAAAAACTCTTTTACAGATCAATCCAAGTCAAACTTGCAATTTCCTGTGACATTGGTACCAGTAGGTAGTTGTGCAAATATCTTGCTTTTTTGCTATTACCTACCTCTTTTATATATGGGTGGAAATTAAAAGTTTTCAAATGCAACACCGATATGAGATGGCAACAAACCTTAGAAGGTTGTTTGACCAAGTTAGTTCTATTTGGAAGGATGATTAACTCTGTTTCATTCTTGTGCCAAGACTAATTCAATTGGCTGCACCATTGTTTATTGTTATCTTAGCTTTCATGCATTCTTTGATTGGTTCTAATATTTAAACTCTGTTGTATCATGTAGATATCTGTTCCACACCAGGGAACTGAGAAAATTGATCGAGGTGGTTTGGACAAAATGACTCTAATCGAGGTTGGTTTAGTTATTCATTATCCTTCAAGAAAACTTCTGTTTCTATTTTTTTTTTTGTATACCATTCTCTTAAGTACTTTAGGAGTAGCAAATATCTCAAAGCTTTCAGAGTGTAAAAATATTTTTTTTCTGTTTCTGGGCTGTTGAAATGTAAATTCCAGATGTGCATCAAATGAAGTGACTTTTATTTGCAGGTTGGTCCAAGATTTTGCCTGAATCCAATTAAAATTTTTAGTAGCAGTTTCACTGGTCAGACATTATATGAAAATCCATTCTATGTCTCTCCTAACCAGGTGATCACTCTAACCTTGCCCTTTACATTTGATTTTTTGGGAACCAGTAAACAGGGTTTTATTTATGATTTCAATGTTCATTGGTATGGAAAACTGTTATTTAAAAAACTGATCGCTCTTGGAGTCTATCTGATTTCGCCAGCTGCTACAATCTGTTTCTAAATTCTTTGGTCACCTGAGAGCTGAGAAATTTATTGACTCCCATCCACTCTACTTTTTCTTGGCCTATGTATTGTACCTCATTATGTAGAAGTATAATATAATGATAATAAAATATAATTACATTTATAAATGAGGTTACAACCTTACATGTTACCATGTATAGCATATGATGTTCACCGTCTTCTAGATTTTATCATCTATCCATTCAACACCCCTTATCAATCAAATCTATTTTTATTGAAAATATGATTATATGAATGAAACTGTTGGTAACATAATTTACTATGTTAACTCTCAGACTGGAAATACAAAAGGCAACACTTATATTATGTTGATGAAGGGACCGGAAAGCCATCATTCTCTGCGTATCTACACTCCTTACAGACATCAGAAAGTTTTCTTTCAGCACTTCTTGTTCTATCTTTACTTTGATTCACTCTTTTGGATGCTGAGATTCCTTTCATCCAATGTTGCCTGGGAACCCTTCCCTACCCCTGGTTGATGCACCCTTTATATTTACTTAACCCCTAGGGACTTGGGGGTTGCAGGGGAAGGTCCCCATTTGGAATGGGACATCCCTGAGGATGTGGGGGACTCCCCCTACATTCGCTAGACATTTCCCATAAAAAATGGGTAGGGCTAGTAGATACCCCTTCAATGTGGCACTGATACCCAAAGAAAAATATCATTTAGGGGCCTCTGCTGGCTGCTAAGTCACCGGATTTGGCGATTTTTCACCCTAAAATTCGAAAATCGCAGAATTTTTGTGGAAGACGAATTATCCGTTGAAAATCGCCGGATTTCATGAATGAGTTTTAAACAGCTAAATAGTGGGTCGATTTCAGTGTAAATTCAGCGTAAATAATGGGTCGATTTCAGCGTAAATAATGGGTCGGATTTCAGTGTAAATTCATTTTACTTTTCGTTCGGGTAGCCAACGCCGTAATCCCTAACCTCCGCAAGTATATACATCGTGCGGCCGCTATCATGCTTTGTGAGATTCCACTATTGCTGAAGTATGAAGCTGAGCACAGTGAATTGTTAGTCGGCCCTCAATTTCGTGAATTGTGAAGCCATAGGGTTAGTCGGCCCTCACGCGTTAACGATTTTTACAGCCGCCGGCGTGAAAGTTGCGTACCCAGTTAAATTAGGAATGGAGCCTGCCCGATAGCCTTTCATTATTTGGGAATTTCATATATAATTTTATTGTATATTAAATTTTAAAATTAAATTAAATTTAGCCTTTTATTATTTGGGAATTTCATATATAATTTTATTGTATATTAAATTTTAAAATTAAATTAAATTTAGCCTTTTATTATTTGGGAATTTCATATATAATTTTATTGTATATTAATTTTAAAATTAAATTAAATTTCATATATTATTCTATAATTCTATATATAATTCAATTAAATTAAATGACATAATTTTATATATGTAATTTTAATTGAAAAATTTAAATATATTTTTTATTTTCAAATTTTAGACTGTCGAATTTAATGCCGAATTTTTGGTGAACTTCAAGGTCGTCGAACTTGAACACGAATTCGAACCAGGTGGCTTAGGTTGGCTGTCTTGACCTCTAATATTATCCTATATCTAAAGCAGGTTCCTTTATATACTTAGCATTGTAACAACAATACATATTATAATTATACTGGTTCCTACTCCTACCGAGTTCCCAAATCTCATCTCTATGCACATTCATTTTACGTCTGTGAGATTATGAGACTTTCGTTTGCCAACTTTGATCAAGGAGCTAAAGACACTAAAGAATACTTGTATGAATCTCAATGGGCTTCATGAGTTCAATTGATGCCTTACTGATGTTTAGATGGGGATTTATAGGATAGCTTCCTTGCTTACTCCTGCCTTTTAGTTTTCCCGATAGAGCATAATTAGCTTCCTCTTCTATGTGGTGATTGTCTCTTCACCTTATTATTCATTCTTTATTGTCGCTCACATGGTTATAAGATATGTCTTTACTCCCTCTAATTATTTTTAGAATCACTTAATCATGCTTTTTTTCCTCGGAACAAACATAATTTTATTTCCAAAGAGAAACCAAAATAAAATCTCTTTAAGTCTTGCTGAAAGGAGCCCACTTAATCATGCTTTGCCTGACAAAGATGCCTAAAATGTAGATCTAGATCTTAAAATTTAGACATAACTGAAGAGTCCTGCACTTGGCATTGCCGCATTCCATTCCCTTAGTCTGACCTTACTCAAAGCTAGGGAACTCATTAGCTAGATAGTCAGCTAATTTATTCCTTCCCCTTGGAACAGAGTAAGGTTTTGCTTTCTTAAACTGGGTAACAAGCTGCTTCTTCAAATAGGAAGTCTTTCAACTTCCAGTTCTTTGCTTTCCACTTCTCTTGACATATTCACAATGTTCCCCTAAGGTTCCAGGACGACGAGACACGGGTTCAGGGAGACGCACATTCGGGACGTGTGGAGACCACCCCCAAATTTTAGAGAAATTCAGCGGGGACGGTGGGACAGCGGGACACGTTAGTCATGAAATTTTTAAAAATATGAAAAATATAAATCCCAACAATAACAAACATTCATCATTCTGGAATTTGCAATCATGCAATGTAAATGCAAAATTCAAAGTTCAAACACATTACAGGATTCATCAAGATTATCATTATATTAATAATAATTTATAAATATATTATATATCAATATGAATCTATGATTAACATGCACATCATATTTGATAATCTTCAGATTTGACTTTTAAGTGATTGAAAAAATGAATCAATCATACTAGATTGTATGATATTGTATTTGTTTCACGGCCATTGATAGTTTATAATTATATAATATACTTTAGGTTAGACATTGTAAATTAGATTTAGTTTTTATTATTTAGTTTTTAATATTTAGTTTTTCATATTTTTGTTTATGTTTTAAATTTAAAAATTTATTATTATTTAGTTTTTAATATTTTTTTTATGTTTTAAATTTAAAATTTTAATATATAAGTTTATAAATAATAAAATTTTAAGTTTTATTAAATGGTTTAATTTTTTTTAATTAAGAAAAAAAATTTCAGAGTTTCAGGGCGGGACACCCACAAGTCTTGACGAAGTTTAGGAGTTTCGGCCGGGACGCCAGAAAGTCCCCCCAAGTTTTGCCAAGTTTCGCCGCCCACCGAAATGTTTCGGTCCATGTCTTGCCAAGTTTCCCCAAAAGGGGGACGTCCTGAAACGTTTCGGAGTCCCCGGGACGTGAGAAACGCTGAAACGCATCCCCCGACCCTCTGGGACGTGTCTCCGTGTAACACTGCATATTCACAATCAGCATTGAATCTCCTCTATTATGAGATACTTAATCTCAAAGGTTAAGCAAAATTTTAGTCATAGGAGTAAAAACTGAAAAGCCTCTTTATTTGAAGCCTGACTCGACCTTGTAATGGAGGTAGAACTTATTCCTTGAATTGCTCAACTTCCTCTGCTTTTGCATTGGATCTATTTAGGTTGCTTCCTTGAAAGCCAATCTATGGCATCCTTTGGGATCTGAATATTTCCTCATTTGGGATCTTGTTTTTGTACTGAATATGGTCCTACACTAAAGCATTCAGAATCCAGTTGCAATATTTATTACAGGAGCTTTATATCTTTATATCTTCCACTATATTTTGAAAATGGATGAAATTATCTCCCTCACTAAGCATTAATGTTCACGAATAACCATCACATGTTCAAAGATGTTTGCAGATAATGTGAATTATTGACGGATAATAAGAGTGCATATGTAATATAAGCCAGTTAATCTGATGTCAAATCATGCTGGATGCAATGCGAAATGTGCAAACAAATATGGTAGTTATCTTTGCTATGTTTGTAATATAATAGAGGGAGAATGTCTTATTAACATGACAGAAATCATTTCTAATGTATCGAAGATCTTTGACTAGGAGGAGGTTCTTTTTATCAGAGTTTGTGCACATTTAATGTCAAGTCAGGGTCTAAACATCAAGAAATAAAGAAAATCTTTAACATTTTGCATATAATGTCCATCTATTTTGATGATAGGATATTAAGGCAAGTAGTCTAGTGCATTCCTACACTTGATGCAAGATATTTCGAATGATAGAAAATCCAGTTCGAGTGCTTTTGCTATGTGCCTAAGCTGGAAGTAGTTTATAGTGCTTGGGCTCGGGGTACTTAAAATGGCACCATGTCAAATTGGATTATGCCATCATATCATCTTTCTGATATAATCAGATCTTTTGCTGGCAAATACAATTATGATGGAGCCATGCCCATAAGTAGCATGCAACTAAACTATGCCGATGTGTATTTGTAATGAATGAATTGTTACTGCTCAAGAAGCAGTAAACTTTTATGTTCAACAAGGGTTTTGCTTTATATCTGTATTTTTTTAGTAGTACTATCTAGCTTTTGGGATTTTCACCTTTTGTAGATTAGGGTTGATAGTTGCTTTCACACTCCCACTATGTGCTCACACAGGTGTTACTTGTGAGTCCCATTGACCCACTATTGTGGTAATTCGCTGAACATTCTATGTGGATTTGGTTTTTGAGTGGCACTGGGTAAAAGTTCCCACCTGACAATTTTTATTAATTAATTTTCTTATTCAGGTCCGTGCAGCAGAGAAAAGGAAAAAGGCTGGCAAATATGCAAAGAAGATTAAGGCCAAGCAGAGGAGAAAGATGCATGAACTTTCTAATCAGCTGGAACCTGATGAGTTTGCAGATATGTGGAATGAGTGAATATGATGCTTTCTGAGCTTCCGTGAAAACAACAATCACTACTATGTTTTTTCTAATTCATTCGTGTGGAGATAAGGGACAAGACTTGGAAATATGCAAATAAAATTTACACAAAGCAAAAGAGAGAGATGCACGAGCTTCCTAATCAGCCGGAACCTGGTGAATTTGAAGATATGTGGAACGAGTAACTGATGAATATGATGCTGTGTGAACTTCCATGAAAATTTTGACCATTATTATGATGATTCTATTCTTATGGTGTATTTTTGACATTGATTTCATTTGTTCAAATCTTGATGGACGCCTCTTTGACATGTCCCTTCTTCAAATGAAGTTTATAGTTCAATTTGTAAAGTTTTGCCATGCGGTAGAAAATCTCTTCTGTAAGGCATGATGTGGCCATGAAGACATTTTTGCTTCATTCGTCATGCCTTCCATATTTCCTGTTTTATTTTTGGCCATTCTTAAATGCTCTGACTTCTTTCCAGCCTCCCACTTTTTCTCAGCTGTTTGCTTTTATCATGGCTATTTTTCTAGAGAGATTGTACAATTGAAGAAGTTATTTATATTTAAGCAGGTCGACCTTTATCTTGGTAAGCTGGTTGTAACTCTAAATGTAATATGCATTTGGATATCGAATATTGCTAAAATTGTTTATAGTTTCTTAAAGTTTTTTTTAAAATGATTTCTTAGGGAAAACCCAAGGGACGCTTTCCAACATTTTGTATGGCATCTCTAATAAACTCGTCAGTTTAAACCAGTGCACTCAATCCTAAGATGATTCAAACTGGGCACATTGTATGAAACTAACCGAATACCCATCAACACTCAACAACATTAGCAGTAACTGATTAAACTGGCAAGTTTATTCAAGTTTTATTAGATATCTCAATTTTTTTTGAAAATATATTTTTAACAGTGAACAATCATTCTGAAATTTACATCATTCCACAAAGTTGTAAAACTAGAGTGCAATGCCATATTACTGCTTTGATTACTTTTTTTTTTCTCTTGATTGAAATACACAATCAATTCGTTATCTTTGGTATTATCCACTTGGAGGAGACGTTGCAATAAACCAGAGGATGATTAGAAGCTAGGTGCATATAAAATGAATGCAGTAACAAGCTCTCATACACACAAAACCACACCCTACTTTGATTATAAGAGGAAATTGGTAATGCAATTTTTATACCAGCAAGTTTGCTTGCAGTACAGCAGTACATCCAACTTTGATTATAAGAGGTAATTGGTAGTGCATTTTTTTTAACTGAGGCTTTAGTGGGGATGAAGCATGCCCAGCACCAAGTCTCGTGCGACAAAACAAGTCCTCTGGTGGTTAATGCTTATATGTGCAGCAAAAGACCACACATGGTCTTGCCTCACTAATTTCTAGTTTCAAGGCATAAGAGGGGACTGTGTGCTGGTATGCATCGATCCCATTGGCAACTATCAATGTCCTTAATGATACATTTGGTAAAACTGTCTACCCATCCAAAATTTATATCCAAGGCAACATTATTGAAACAGTTCTATGAGTGACGATACCATTATGAAATGCTTCTGGACTATGTTTTCAGTAGATTCTTTTTAAACATGTTGATATTTTACACATTTAATATTGGCTTTATTGAGATTTAGTAGACATTCAATCTTTTTCTTTGAAGTTATTTCTTAAATTTGGTAGGGAAATTTTGGAAGCTATATTTCCAATTAATTGATGGGAACTTTAATCATGGAGCTTTGTGTTTAGAGGTTTTGGTCCATTCTAAGGCAACCAAAATTGTCGCAAATATGTAGAAAACGAGTAGAGCAAAGTGAAACTTACCTTGCTAAAAAAAGTCATTCGAAAAGTTGACTCTGACCACTTATTGACTTGCTCAAATAAGCTTGCTCCAATTTATTTGAGTATATATATTATAAAGGTAAGCCTAGGTTAGACTTATAATAATCAATTCCATTTCCAAATGTTTGCTTATGAAATGCAAATTATACATGCATATATTCTTTCATGAAGTGAATGTAGGCCACAATATTGCTTACTATGATTCTCTTTCATACATACATCTCTTCTTATGAGGTGAATACATGAATTTGTAAACACCTTTTCAAACATTCCAAGACTACCTCACTATCCATGATGTGTAGGCTTTCTTTGAAAATAATTAATGTGAATGCAAGTACATCTTGATTCAGTTAGTGAACGTTTTTCATAGAAGTTATGCTAAAGATGAAGTTTTAAGAACGATGTATAGATGATTTGAATTGTTGTGCTTTGTGCATCAATTGAGAGGATATTGAATTGAGATTTGTTTAGATGATCTTGTTTTTCATGGAAGTTATGTTAAAGATGAAGTTTTAAGAACAATATATAGATGATTTGAGTTGTTGCAATTTGTGCATCAATTGAAAGGATACTGATTTGAGATTGTTTAGATGATCTTGTCAGTGGGGGCTTGGTTGGTTGGTTGTAAAAGAGAGGTGTTATTTCTTCACTAAAGTTAAGTTTCCACCTATAAAACATGTTTGCCTATAATAGATAAATATCCCTATGCAAGCGAGCCGTTTACAACAAACAAAGCTAGGTGCAAGTCTTGGGTCATAGGGAGAACACAGCCCAATTGCAATTTCTTAGTTGACGGTGGCACTTTCGTAGCATGTGAGACACATCTGCTTCATTAATATCTTAAATTGGATGTGTTGCTTGCTTGTGTTGATCAAAAGCATTCAAAAATGTTTGTATAGATGATCTTATGTTGAATTAAGATAGTTAGATGCTTTGGATTATCTTATTGTTCATGAAGGTTTTTTTCTCTCCAATATGTTGAATTAACTTAGATGGTTTGGATTATCTTATTGTTCATGAAGGTGTTTTCTTTCCAAAACATATTGGACCATATTTGTAGGTCTGTCTGGTAACTATGGCAGTGGTCGAAATTGGATGATGTCACTTGTGTAGATCAAAAGAATTCAAAAACAATTTATAGATGATCTTATTGGGTTGAATTGTGATAATTTAGATGAACTTATTGTTCAAGGTTCTTGCCCCTTGAAATAAATATAGGACCATAATGTGTAGTGGTCACTTGTAATGTAGGATGGTTCTATTAGATGTAGGGTGTTTGACTATAAACACATCTACACCTTTATAAATCAATGGGGTATATTATGGCAAGCATTATTCAACATGCATGGTTTTGACGGATATCAAGGCAATAGAGGTTGTGTCATTGGGTGTAATGGCACCCAAGCATCCAAACATAGTCTCTTTTGCCTTAGGAACAATGTAAATTCATCCAATGGTGCCCATGCCCATACATTCAATTCAGTGTCTTTTCCCTTGAGATATGCCAAAAGTGTGCATGGTGGATAATGCTCATTGAGCACGTGCACACACCAACACAAAAATTAAAGTTTCTTTAATAGATTAAAAATGTAATTTATGGTATGTTTAAACAAAATTAAATTTCTCAATGAAGTCTATTGGACAACATTAATGTATAGTTGACCTTTATTTATTAGAGAACAGAACATTAATGTATAGTTGACCTTTATGCTTTTAATATATAAAGTATTTTTAATAAATTAAGAATGTAATTTATGTAACATTAATGTATGGTTGAACTTTATGCTTTTAATATATATACAAGTAAGTAAGTATTTTTAATGAATTAAGAATGTAATTTATGTTTGAATATAATTTTATAATGTAGAGTATTAATAAGAAGATATTCGAATGAACCAGATTAATGATGAGTGTCATGTATGAATTTGGATGGTGAAAAGCCTTCTATGTATTTCATGGAAACATAAATTGCGCTGTTATTTATACTTGTTACCTGCATTCATGATGTATAGATCTTTGAGATTGATTGAAATTTGTTAATCATGTTTATGCTCATTGGTATAATTTATTATTCTTAGATACACTAATTTAGCATGTAAAGTAAATATTAAGATATTTACCGTTTTGCTAGTATAAGAAATATAACAGATATGTTGGCTTAGAACTATAAAGTACTTGAAAAATCAGCCTCTGCTATTTTTACATGAAGATTATTGGATATTTATAATTTGATTAAAGATATCATTACAAATGAAAAAGACAATTTCATATTCACGCTCGATGAAAAAAATGTTAGAAACTTAAGCCACCACCTTTAAAGTATTGTATTGTTTTGTGTACATTAAATGTTGCAATCATGCATCCTTCTTGTTGCAAAATGAAAGTGTTTATGACTTATGAGTAGAGAACCAATTTTGTGTTGTGATTAGATAAAAAAAATAATATTTCAAGATTGTTTTAATTTTTTAAATTATTCAATTTAATATAAAATTGTTTGTAAAACTTTTGAATAAAACATTTGCATATCACAAATTAATTGGAACTCATTTGTGATTGACTAGTAATTAGATTGTGTAGGACTTATGAAAGTCTGCAAGACTTATGAGTAGAGAATTGTTGTCACTAGATAAAAAAAAATAGATTGTGTAGGAGTAATGTATAAATCATAAATGTCTATAAATTTTAATTTAAAGTAAATATGGTATTTTTTTTTCTTAATGAATAAAATAATTAAATGAAATTAAATTAATGGACACTTCAACCAATAACAACAATGTGAGAGTACAAGCTAAACAAAGACAAGAAACAACAATATACCCCAGCGAAAGGATGAAAATGATCAAAGTGAAAAATGATTAGGCAAACCCTAGATAATGAAATGACCATTGATATGAAATAAATGGGGAACGAAAACAAGATTTCATGTAATAGAGAAGATTAATTTAAATCATTGTGTTATGCTATAGTGATAATTTGGCGACAGTTTATCATAACTTGTCCAAATTCATTTCTCCAACCCATCTTCTATGGCTGTACTTGAGTATCCTTAAAGTGGCTTGTACTAAAAAAATGACCCAACTTTAAAGAAAAAATAGAAAGTATATATTAAAAAAATTTGATCAAAACATGCATAGAAACTAAGAAAAAGATAGACCATCATTCTTACTAGGTTAGGAGTCATGCAAAACTATGTTAAAGGAAAGTTGGATGCTCTTGGTCGAGCATCCTCTAATTACAACTAAGGTTGCATTTTTAGTAGAAGGAAATTGAGTGATAATTTTTTCTCTCCAAGATATAAACTAGGAATGTTGGTGGGAGATGGGTTGAGGGGCGAGGTTGTCTACCTATTTGGAGTGTCAAACAAACATGTCTAAGTGACTTTTAGCCATGTCTGGATGGTTACAAGGTTACTTGATAAGAGATACACCAAGTCATTTATTTACTATTATTATTATGTATAACAAAATATTTGCAAGACAATTATACCTAAAAGTAATTAATCTAGTAGTTTTGGCTAGGAGTTTTGCAAGGTCAATCATCATTTAGAAGTATCTACATCTTGAGGAAAACTAACTAAGCATTAATTAAGTTTGTAATACTTAATTTTACATTTACTACATGTGCTGATTCAATTATTGATGAATAGAGTAGAGAACCAATTGTGTGTTGTGATTAGATAAAAAAAATTATATTTCAAAAATGTTTTTAATTTCTTAAAATATTCAATTTAATATAAAATTGTTTGTAAAACTTTGAAATAAAACATTTGCATATCACAAATTAATCGAAACTCAACTGTAATTGACTACAAATTATATTGTGTATGACTTATGAGTAGAGAACCAGTTGCATGTTGTCATTAGAGATAAAAAAAAATTAGATAGTGTAGGAGCAATGTATAGAATCATAAATGTCTATACATTTTAATTTAAAGTAATTATGGTATTTTTTAATGTCTATAAATAATTAAATTAAATTAAATTAATGGATACATCAACCAAGAGTACAAGCTCAACAAATAACAATGTGAGAGTACAAGCTAAACAAAGACAAGAAACAACAATATACTGCAACAAAAGGATGAAAATTAGATGCACATTAAAATGAAAAATGATTAGGAAAACCCTAGATAACGAAATGACCATTGATATGAAATAAATAGGGAGCAAAAGCAAGATTTCATGTAATAGAGAATATTAATTTAAATAATTGTGTTATGGTATATTGATAAATTGGTGACACTTTATCATAACTAGTCCAAATTCGTTTCTCCGACCCATCTTCTATGGTTGTACTTGTGAATCCTTAAAGTGACTTGTCCTAAAAAAAATGACCCCACTCTAAAGAAAAAATAGAAGTATATATTAAATTTTTTTGATCAAAACAAGTATAGAAACTAAGAAAAAGATAGACCATAATGCCTACTAGAATTAGACAAGAAACTTATGTTCCCATCGACCATCATTAAAACATCGACATTGACTTTAATAATGTCTTTTGGAAAATGATTAGGTTAGGAGTCATGTGAAACTACGTTGAAGGAAAGTTGGATGCTCTTGGTCGAACATCCTCTAATTACAACTAAGGTTGAAATATTTTTAGTAGAAAGGACAAATTGAGTGATAATTTTCTCTCTCCAAGATATAAGCTAGGAATGTTGGTGGGAGTGGGTTGAGGGGCGAGGTTGTCTACCTATTTGGAGTGCCAAACAAACATGTATGAATGGATTTTAGCCATGTCTGGATGGTTACAAGGTTACTTGATAAGAGAGACACCAAGTCATTTATTTACTATTATCAATATATAGAACAAAATATTTGCAAGACAATTATACCTAAAAGTAACTAATCTAGTAGTTTTGGCTAGGAGTTTTGCAAGGTCAATCATCATTTAGAATTATCTACTTATTAAGGACAACTAACTAAGCATTAATTAAGTTTGTAATACTTAATTTTACATTTACTACAGGCATTGATTCAATTTTTGTTGAATATAGAGTAAAACACTCCATTAGTGATTTTGCTTTAACTGATAAGTAGAAGTGGATGAGAGATCTTATATGGTCCCAACCATTGTAGTGCACACTTTTTACTTGCATACACATTTTGTGATGACAAAATGAACATTTTACATATTTTTGTCCAATGTTGATGTTTCTACATATAGGTCTACGCACTTAAGCTTGGAAACCATTGTTTCCATACATCATCATTTACACATCCCTTAGGTTCTTGAATTGTAATCTAGCAGTCCTCATCACTTGAGTTAGGTAGCTTAGGCCTCTATAAAGCAATGAAATCAAGTTTACGGTCCACATAAACCCCTTAGAGCCATACTTGGTCCTCATTAGAACCCTTGATGGGTCACTATAAGATACTTGAGGCAACCAAATCCATTGAGTTAGGTAGCCTAGGCCTTTATATACCAATCAAACCAACTTTATGGTCCACAAAACTCCCTTAGAGCCATACTCGGTCCTTATTGAAGGCCAGGATGGGCCACTATTAGATACTTGAGGTTGCCAAATCCTCCATATGCATTGCTACACTGCCCACACGAAAAATCCATTGATTCCTCATCTTTGATAATTCTAGACCATGTATTACACATTTTATAAATGCATATCTACTGACACCCAGGGAAAATTTTAGGGGAAAAATTTAGCCCATGGGCTGTTTTTTGACATTTTATTTCAAAAAAGGATTTGCCAATTGTTTTTTTTAATAAATTGATTTACCCTAATTCCATGGGATTTTTTTTTACTTTAAAAATCACTAAAAATCACCTAACTATATATAATCCTTAGAAATTTGAATCGTTTTAGAAAAATATCGCCCAACATTTTATGGTTGGAAATTTAAAAAATTAGTAAGATTCGCCAAGGTTTCTACACTTTAAGAAAAATATGGATCCTTAAAATTTTCCTTGGTGACATCCTACAACACAAAGAGGCATGGCATTGAACAACAATTGTGGAAAGAGAAGTTTTTTCTCTATTTTCAATAGTAAGTTTTGGTACAAAGCTTTTTCCCTAACACTTTGTGCCCCATATGGGAGTAAGGAGGCCCCTTATGAAACCATCACCCCTCCTGGATCTTATTCCTCTTGGTACCACGCTCCCATAATTTTATAGTAAAAAAAATTATAGAGGGTTGAATATTCTCTCCATCCATCTTGGTCTCTATATACAAGCAACACACTACCTATTGTGGTTTTAGATCATTTACTCATACTTCACAACTCGTAGAGTATGGGAAAAATGAAGAACACCGCAAAAAACGTGAATGGAGAATGCCCAAGAGTTCCAAAAACGTACGGAAGAGAAAAATGTGGATGCATGCTAGAAAGGGCATACGTTTTTGGGTGTTTTTTGCTTTCCCAAGAAGTCAAACATGATTTTCCAAAATGGGTGCTTTGCCCAATTTGAATTTGTCCCATACTCTTCCCATTCCCATTCATTAACCAACTCAACCACTTTTGGCAGAAATAAATGATTGGCACAAGAAAACAAACTGGATAGTTGACACTTTTATGGGTTCTCCCTTTGACATTTGTCTTTTCCCAATTGGCTCAAAGGTTTGAATACACCCCCCCNCATGATGTCCAAATTATAATGTGTCTGGCTAGCACAAAATACCACCAGCATTGATTTTAATCGCTAGAACATAAAACACTAATTCGATGGTGGGGATTTTGCCTTTAGCTCCTCACCATGATTAATTACAATATATACATCATATACATTTTTAATGCAAACAGGGTCAAAACCGGGGTGTTACAACTTGGTGCTAACTCAAAGAAAAAATGAATGAATGGCATGGCATGGCACCTCAACAATGACTCACTAGTCCACATTAACGACACAACAACTTAGAGGTTTAACACGCTTGATCAAATCAATCTGGGTTGTATGCTAGTCAAAATTTTGAACCAATTCAATGGATACCCAATTTGATATGATCATAGAGATAGAGGGAATAATCATCCTCATTCACTCTGCACAAATCCAATTTTTAGGGACATCCTCCATCAGTGCATGTGATCATTTAATATTGCGTATGCATGCCATTTGTATAGGTTTTGGATTTAATATCCTTGGATTCAATCAAGCTTATATTTCAAGATTGAACTCGCATAGTCATCCCTATATGTGGCTCGAGTCACAATGTTCTCTTACAACACTTTGATTTTTGCCGATTTTGTAGCTCTCTTTTAATCTTCAATAGTATTCTACGATTGATAAATCTCTTGTTTCTCTAGTTTGCATCCTCTAGCTTGAGTGTTCAAAGGTTTATTGTTGGATAGTAAGTGTTTATGTTCATTCACTTAATCACTCAAGTTTAGATACTTAATGCACTATGTATGTTAATGGTTTAATCCACAATCTGATGGTTTTTTTATACAATTATGCATTCCATTGCTTGGATCATGAAATTTTGCTAGGTAAATTATTATTAACAATAGTTGCATTGTTTGTATCATGATAATCTTGGTTGTCATAGCATTAAAATGATCAAAGTCACATAATTTGATAAGTTTTCCATAAAATTATATGTTGTGGATAATTGAGTTGTTTGATGGGCCTACTTGTACCATGATTATTGGTAATGTGTCTCAAATTATCCACTTTACTAGCTTTAGTACTTGTCATTTATAGGTACTTTTCAAGTTCAATGTATGATACATAAATTGGATGCGCATTTGGACACAATTTAGTACAATATCAAGGAGTTAATCTTGCCCCATCTTCCCAACTATTTGACTCACTCAGTAGCTTCACAAATGATATGCAATGCCGAATCCATTGGATTTGTCACCATTCATGCAAATGTTGTGCAATCGAAAATTAATGAAGCTCCTCACAGACAACGCGAGTTAAAAATTGTGCCTCAAACAATGCCTAGAAGTTCCAATTAACATGGATCAAGTTTCTGTGGATACACAATTCCCTTTAAAGTGAAGTTTGACCATGATATTCCTTTTCTTGAGAGAATATTGATGTTGAAGCAATTGATAAGTGGCTTAGCACATTTTATACATTTTGAAGTTGTTGACTTCAATGATGTAGAAAAAATTAAGCTTGTGATCATGGAGATGTCATTGATTGCCAAATATATTTGGGAAGAACAAACCCAACAACAGGCAGAGCATTGTGAGACTGTTACTATGGGCCAATTTAGTGCAAGTGATGCACATTGAGTTTATTTATTGAGGTATTGAGAAGATAAGTATACGAAGTTGCAACAATTGCAATGGTGTCATGATTAATGTGTGAATAAGTACTTACACAAATTTCATAAACCTGTGGCTTCTTTTGGAATTGAAGAGACAAAAAAAGCTCAGTCTCAATTGCCAAAGGAAGTTACATGAATACTTCAATGCCAAATTATAATTTCCATCTACGGACACACCTAGGGATGCACATTGGATCACATAAAAGATTAGGCATTAGCACACTTCAAGAATTGCGCTAACTATTTGAAGAGATTGATAATCCTATTCAAGAGAGACAATGCTAATAGAGTCTTAAGAAAAAAAGAAACAATGACACATACACAATGTAGCCAAATATTTACCTTGGAAACCCTTAACCGAGACAACAAACAAATGCAAAGATGAACCTCTTTTTCATTGTATTAACAAATGCATTTTCTAATACAATAGATAGGCATTCTATAGCATCATTCAACCCTAATCCACCAAACATTTTTAGATTATAGTGGGTATAAAACAATGGCTTGAAACCACCCAAAACCTATAAATATGCCTACAACAACCTCCACAAAAGGAGTCATTTATTTTCTTCTCGAGGGATCCTACCCCTAAAGTCCCCAACAAAAAAATGTTGAGGTGCACATGTTACAGCTACAAAGACTACAATACATCCAACACTGGTTTGTGTAATGAGTAATGTAATACCCACACCCACAAGTAGTTAAAGAAGTACAAAAACTACAATTAGTGTAACACTATGCAACCTGACAAATATTCTACTTTGAAAGAGGAGGGTCACATAAGTATTTTCAACAAATGAAGCAAAAAGAGAATACTAAGTACCCTAACACCCACAAGGTGTCCAATTAAGACAAATTTGAATGTCATATACATGAGACTTTCTTAAGAATTACGCCTAAATCCCCTTTTGTGCTATAACATAACTCACAAATCATTTATAAAACCGCAAAACACCTCTTTCTACAATCCTTGCTACTTAATCTAAGGTGACATATATCTAAATGAAGAGAAGGAATACCACTTCCATTCACAAAGGAGGTTTATAGCCCAACTTCTTTATTTCATCTTTGATGATGGTGACAAGGATAATCAAACACCTCAATTTGTGTACCATGCCCCATCCATATCCCTACACCATTGGTTAGTTTCACCAATATGAACCATTCAATTTCACACATTAATGGAAGTTCCATTAGCAATCAACACAGAGTGAGGTACTTTTTGACATAGTGACACTAAACAATTGTTTTGTACTTCTACTTCAATCATTTATATGGGAATGAAATGGTGTCTATTAGGCATGATGACATAATGCCATTCCACTCACCAACAAGGATTAACATTGCAATATTTACGAAGTTCATCCTAAAATCACCATTAGCCATACACGCAATTTGCTCCACTGACAATTCAAGTGCAATCCCAACTTGGGTCTCCAAGTAATACAGACCTAAAAGTTTAGCAGGCTGACACCTTCTAATTAAGTCGATGATAGGATGGTGTGACATGCTCATAACAAAGTAACAAAACTCTTTAGTATATTCTCAAAGAATTATAGTTCCTTGAACAAGAAAGTGTTTCATACTTGATCAAGAGCAATACAAGTTTAATCTCATGTGGGATAGCACTACATAATTTTCTTCTTCATCTAAGATTTTCAATGTGTCGGGACCCCCACTTCTATGTACAATCCAATGGGGACCATTGTTACTTAAGGGGTAGGGAGTGTAAATATATGCATCAACACATTTATGGTCTAGCTAGGCCTTTTATGACTTTCATCAAGCCAATGAAACAACAATGCACCATAACATCATAAGATATTGTGATGGTCCCTTGGCATGTGACCACTACCTAATCTCTATTGCACCATGTAACACTACTGTTCAATACCTTAATGTCAAATTTGTGTACATATCAACAAATGGAAATATATGCTACCCCAATAACAAGTTACCAATGCACATTAAAGGCATGTCACAACTTATGGTCTAGCTAGGCCTTTTTTAACACATTTATGGTCTAGCTAGGCCTTTTATAACATTCATCAAGCCAATGAAACAACAATGCACATAACATCATAAGATCTTTTCACAGTCCCTTGGCATGTGACCACTACCTAATCTCTATTGCACCAACTATGTAGCACTACTGTTCAATATTTTAATGTCAAATTTGTGTACATATCAACAAATGGCACGATATGCTACCTCAATAACAAGTTACCAATGCACATTAAATACATTAAATACATGGTCTAGTTAGGTCTTTTATAACATTCATCAAGCCAATGAAACAACAATGCACCATAGCATCACAAGATCTTGTGACAGTCCCTTGGCATGTGACCACTACCTAATCTCTATTGCACCAACTATGCAGCAATACTGTTCAATACCTTAATGTCAAATTTTTGTACATATCAACAAATGGCACGATGTGCTACCTCAATAACAAGTTGCCAATGCACATTAAAGACATGTCACAACTTAGAGGTTCAATGCACTTGACTAGTTTGGTGATCAAAGTTTACCATGCCAATCTACATTCTAGGCTAATGAGCCATTTGGACCAAATTAATGAACATTCAAGTTGACATGATTCTAGGAATTAAAGGAGCTTCCAAGCATCCTTGACACTATGCACAAGGTTGACCATTAGGGTCTATCTCCAATAATGTGTTTGTCATTCAATCTTGTAAATGTGTGTATCATTTATACTTGTAAAGGTTCAACATCCTTATATCCATTATAAATTGATTTCTTTGTAAGATTGATCTAAATCATTGTTGTCCCCACACACGACTATAATCACAACATTCTCTTAGAATGCTTGGATCTTTACCAATTTCGTAGTTCTATTTACACTACAAATAATATTGTAGTGGAGGAATTTGTTGGGTCTCTAACTTGCATCCTTTCGCTTGATTGCTCAATGATTTATTATTGGATAATAAGTGTGGATGCTCATTCACTTAATCACTTAAGTTTACATGTATCAATGCACTTTAAATTTTAATGGTTTAATTTGCAATTCATTGGTTAATGCTCGCTACACATTCAATACTCTTCTGCATTCCATTGTTTCAATCATAAACTTCCATTATGAGAATTAATTTCTCAAACGCTGTCTTTTACATGGATCATTCATATTATGACCAACTTAATTCTTTTTTATTAGAATGACCAAAGATATTGAACCTGTAGCCTTCCAAAATTCTAAAGTATTTAGAGGAGGCCAAGTGAACTATCTCACCTAAGGGATGAAATTACTCAGATGTCACAAGCATACACCATGTTTGGTTCAACCTACAACCTAATAAAGGAACAATGGTAAAAATGAAATGCAAAACTATTTTTTTACTTCACCACTTATTATTTAAAAAAAATACACTATCAAATATATGGTGCAAAGGAAATATAAAACTACTATTTTACTTTCTCATTATTTTTATTAAAAAGTAAATTATTTATAAGCACTATCCCATATATATAAAAACTTAGAAATTATGAATTACTTAAAGTATAAATTACTTAAATATTAATTAATTTATTATTATTATTATTATTTTTAAATTTAATAAACAAGAATCCCATAAAAATTTTCATATTTAGATAACTTTATCTTATTTTTTAAGTTTATTTTAGATTTAGTTTTATGCACTTCTTCTTGAGAGAGGTGAAATAGGAATTATTTGCAAGTCTTTAATTAAGAGATATATTTAATTTAATCGTCATTCTAAATAAACTAATTAAGAGATATATTCGAGGGTTACGTTTCTTATGTGATACAGTCTTATTCCTAATAGAGAAAAATGTGAATAAAATTAATAATATTCCAAACATGTTTCTCTTTTTTGTTTTTCCCTTAGAGTTTTTCGTTCTTAAATGTTGTTATAAACAGGAATGTAAACATGATGCGTATTGAATGGAAACATGATGCATATTGCATAAATGGCTGAAGATGTAGATTACTAGTTCTGTGAATCATTATACAAATCTTAGTAATTTGTTATCTAAAGGTTTTCATATGTTTTCCATTCTATTTGTGTTTATTCCGTATTAATCAATGAATCAATTGTAATCAACTCATTTTCTACTGAAGAAAATGATAGCAATCTAAATCATTAAGGAAACATAAAACTCATAATATTAATCTAATAACTATCATAATAGAAAATACTGTAAAACCCTCATCAATATTCTGCATCCTTTAACCGTATTTGATTGTTTACCTTAAACAAAGTTACTAAAATCAACTTATGCGTTAATTCTACTAGAAATAAGTTAGAGTAAAGCATATTTGATTGTCTTCTGAAACTAGAGATTAGGAAACCTCGCACCTTCTGACCTTAGGAACCTCGAAATTTATTTCAATCTACAGGGTTCCACCCCCTTGCCCAGAACCACATTTTGTGTTTTCACTTCCTCAGTTTTTCAAGTTGCCACCAATCATTTAGTCAGAGTTAGTTACTTACAGAACCTAGCACTCTCCTAAGTGCTTCACTGGCGGTTCTTATTCCAATGCCTACCACCCTTCACGTGTTCTCTTACGGCTGTGTGCTACTTTCCGTATTCATATTTTCTCTAGAGATCACACTCTCTTGTGTTTCTCTCCTCTTTCTGCATGCCATTTTCCTCTTTTTGCCTAGGGCTTAATAGCTGGTAACTAACTCCTCCTAAGATAGTTGCGTATTCAATTACTAACACAAACGTGTTCTCTTACAACTGTGTGCTACTTTCCGTATTCATATTTTCTCTAGAGATCACACTCTCTTGTGTTTCTCTCCTCTTTTTGCATGCCATTTTCCTCTTTTTGCCTAGGACTTAATAGCTGGTAACTAACTCCTCCTAAGATAGTTGCGTATTCAATTACTAACACAAACTTGGGTTCTTAACTGTATGGCTACCCAACTTCCATTTCCAAACATTCACAATTTATTTATTCAACAATGTTTTTACAACATCTATTAGTTTATCACAAAATAAAACTTAAACAAAATTATTTCCAATATTAAGAGGGATATTACATAATTAAAGAATAAAAGCAAATTAAAATTGATTTTTTAAAACTTCATTATATTTATAACATAAAGCTAAAATGATTAAGATGAAACACATTCTTAAAATTGGGAATGTCTTACCTACACACTAAATCAATTTCAAAATATTTGTTACAATATCAATCTTTCTAATATTTTTAACTTATTAAAATTACTGTGATTTAAGAATACTATTCTTAAAGTTTTTTAAATACATAAATAAAATTTTAAATTAAAATAAATAAATCTTTACCTTTCTTAAAGTCCAATAAGTTAAAAATATATAATAAACGTTAATAACTAAACCATTATCAATTACAATTAAAAAATATATATTTTAATAATTTTATTAAATTATACCATTCAATCTTAATATAAAAATTTGAAGGTACAATTCTAATAATATAACCTATAAGTTTTGATGATAGAATTTAAAGTGAATAAATTTTAATATAATTTATTAAAATTAAACCATCCAATCTTAATATAAAAATTTAAAGGTACAATTCGAATAATATATGATAGAATTTAAAGTGAATAAATTTTAATATAGTTTATAAGTTTTGATGATAAAATTTAAAGTGAATAAATTTTAATCTAGCTTATAAGTTTTGATGATAGAGTTAAAAGTGAATAAATTTTTCTAATTATGCCTATTGTATTATTCATAACTTTATTATGTTTTTTTTTAAATGATTTATATATTTAATTAAATTTAATATTTTGTTTAAAGATATCATATCTCTGAATTATGGTATTGCTAATGTGTTGGAGATTTTGCAATGATAGTCTTGTATAAGTGAGACCACAAGAAAGCCTGTAAAGGAAAATGTGTTTGAATATATAATAGTGTACTATGATAATGTTTTTAAATATATAAAAATAATCTGAAAACACAAACATATATTTAATTACCTATAACACTTGAGAAACATTATTATGATTGTGAGGGAGAACTGTACCACAAAATCACTAGTCAAAAGTCTATATGATTGCAGCAGTGGAGAAAAAAGGTAAATAGTGACTAAACCCCAGAGTAGAATCTTAATCATTAGAGAATCTCAAGAGGCCTTTTTCTTAATCCATTCACCAAATATGTGAATATTATATTCTTTTTACAATCCATATGGATAGCATGATATTAATATAATAACAAGTTGTTGGGTCCATTGTGACATTTTAATGGAGCAATTTATGCAAGTGGAGTATGATAGAAGATTAAAAGCATTTTGTTTTAATTAATGAAAAAGAAAAAAATAATACTGTTAAAATGAAAATGATTTTTTTTTAATGAATATTGTAGTGATATGTGTTGGGCAATTTTTAAAATAATAAGGATTAAAAAATTTGTCAAATTAAAAAATGAAAAGCCTTTTTTTTAATATTTACTTAAATTTTATTAAATTTGAATTTAAATTTTTTTTAATACCAACATTTTTAATTTTGTAATTAATTAAAATTATAACAATTTCGAAATAATCTAAACACAATAATAAAATTTAAAAATAAACCAAATAACTCTCTATTTTTTGAAATAGAGAGTATTTACATTTAGTATTTATATGTTTTGAAATTATTTTTATAATATATTGATATGAATTGCTTTTTTTGTTGGCAAAGTGGTGGAACCCTCTTAACTAGCAAGATTGCCATTGGTTAAGAAACCACATATCTAAGCCGTCAAAATCACCTGAGGATCGCCCCCGGCCTGGACGGTACCAACCCTTGACATGATTGGATTTTATGGTATCCGACGGGATTAGAACCGACGACCTTCCAGCTTAGGGGGCGTCTTAACCATACCCTGCCACCAACTCTTCTACATCTCGCAGATATATTGACATAAATTGTTTTGAAACATGTTTAAGGTTCAAATGGTAAGGAAGATTTAAAAATGAGTATATGATTATTATTTTTAAATACTATATTTTCTTGTTGTGCTATTAGTGATAACTTGAATATATTTATGTTTTTATAAAGGATTTAAATATGATTTTTTTCTTATGTCTAATATATTCAATAATATCTAGTATATTCAATATTGCAGATTTTTATCATAATTTATTATGATTTTTTTTTTTATTGTCAAGTTTTTTACTAAAATTTTGGATAAAATAAAAATAAAAAAACTAACTTTTGATATGCTAAAGAAAGTAAAAATGCAAAAAGAGCTATGGAAGAGTCTCTAAAAATTGACAAGTTAAATCGATATAAAACCCTAATTACAATTAAAAAAAGCACCATATAAATAAAAAGCAGGAAAATATTTTATGCCTTTAAAAAGTGGCTCCTAAGAAATTATGGCAGCAAATTCTAACTAGTAAAACTAAAGATAATAATAGGATTTATTTGAAGGATTGGAATTCCTATCTTGAAAGAGTTTATGAATCCTCAGATGTCATAGATAACATCCAAACCTTCCTTATTACGGAAAAAGTTTTCTCTTTAGAAGAAATTGATTTTGGGATTATTAACGCCCAGTAAATGGAAAGCTAAGGACATTGAAGGATACCAAGAAAAAATCCTAGAAATTGGAGGGCATGTCCTCATTCCTTACATTCAAATACTCTTCAATCTAGCAGCCCATCAAGGTTTCCTTAATCTATGGACTCAGAACATGATTATTCTTATCTTTAAAACCGATAATAAAAAGAATACCTCTAATTGTTGGACCATTATGATTAGCCCTCTCTTAGCCAAGCTTTACGGTATTATGTTAGAAGGAAAACCAACGTATGGCTAGAAAGTGAAGGTACGTGGGCTAAGGGCCAGGAGGGATTTAGAAGACATCACTCTACCACATACTACCTTGTTAAGCTTACAATCATTGCAGACTAGGGTTGTTGTAATAGTAAATCCAATCTCTTTTGTTGCTTTGTGGAATTTAGGAAAGCTTTCTATACGAATCCTAAAAATAACTTGTGGAATAAATTAGAAGAGCTCGAGGTTCCTTTCGAGCTGAGAGCTACCACAATAAGGTTGTACGATATTGTCATTACCAAGTTTATGAGCGCCGAGGGGTGGGGAAAAGAAATCAATTGTAACATTGGAACTAAGCAAGGTCCCCCCCTCCCCCCTACCCTTTTTGGCATATACATCGATAAGTTAGAAGGTTGTTTAGAAGAAGCAGGTTGCGCTGGCACAACCTTAGTTAGAATAGTCGTCATCATCCTCTATGCACATGAGATAGTTCTCAGGGCAATGATCTTGATAAGCAATTAAGAGCTCTCAAGGATTTCTACTCTAATATGGGTATGACTGTTAACACTGACACAACAAAAATTATGACTATCAAATCCAAGAAGGACACTTACACTAATTTTGTTTATGACAATAACAACTTGGAGGAAGTGTCTTCTTACAAATGTTTCAGAATTGTTATTTATCACACACTTAATTGGAACTATATCATGGAGAAAAGGATTAATGGCGGGTGAAAAGCTTATTTTGGTCTTGAAAACATTGTAAGTAAACAAACCTTATGATGTGGGATAAAAATAAGTTCCTTTTTGAAAGCCTTATCACTCCCGTTATCTTGTATGGTTATGAAGTTTGGGGCTGCACCATCTCTAGAGAGTCCTAGAGAAAGATTGAGAAAATCTAGAAGCCTTTTATAATGTATAACCTCAAATTAAAAATCAATACACCCAACCATATTCTCCTAATAAAAGTTGGCCTGCCCCCCATGGAGAGCATCACTATGACTAGATACATGATGTACAAGTACATGATAAATAACATGGGAGAACATAAGCTTCATAAAATCACTTTAAAATATTGTCAAGATCATCTATGACTTAAGAGAGGATGGTAAAAAGATTCCATGGATTGGTTAAACCATTGGGGGATTGACGAAAATGTCACTTTGCAAAATATCAATAGCATTAAAATATTATTGCATCTAAATTTAAACAGAAAATGCGGGGTGAGAAAGATTTAGAGACTAAAATAAAATTAAGATTCTTTAAGGAGGTCATCAACCCTAATCTAGATGATCAAAAGTATCTCTTTATTTTAACTAGTTTGAAGAAGAAAATTAATATAGCTAAGGTAAGAACAAGTTGTAATGAGTTACATAGTGAAATAGGACGCTGGACAATTCCTAGAACACCATGGGCATAAATGATTTTCTATTTTTGTGAGACTATGAGCGTTGAGGATGAAAGTAACTTTCTCTTACAATGCCCTGCATATACCTAATTAGAAAACAGTTTTATAATATTTGTTACAATACAGACCTCGCTAATCTTCTAACATGCCAAAACTATGGTGACCTAGGAACGCCTCTTTCTAAGTTTTTTTAGCATAGGAATAAATTTTTACAAGAAGCTAAATAATCCTTTATTTTCTTTTCTCTTAAAGTTTAATAGACCAAAATAGTCACAATGAACGCTAACCATCATTATCATTATCATTATCATTATTTAAATAATTAAAAAAAAAATATTATTTTTATATAAATGGTATGTAAATAAATAAATAAAAAATATAATAATTTATGGAAAAAATTACATGTACGGAAATAAAAGAATTTGGCTAATCATTGTAAAAACACTATATTAAATCCAATGATGTTTTTTCTGGAAATGACTTTGGAAACAAAGTTAAACTATGGAACTTGGATGAGGTGCAAACCTTAAATAATTTATTAATTCAAATATTAGAATCTCATTTAAAAAAAAAGTAGAGGCTTTTTACTAACTTGATAAGTGCATAAATTAAGATTTAATGGCCTTTAACATGCCTCTAGGTGAAACCAGTATAAAGAAAAGAGGCTAAGTGATACTTGTATGTTATATAGCCTTTGTTCTCATAATAAAATATGGACTGGACTACATATCTATAGTGGCTTTTATGCTTTATACCTAACTTGAAGTTTGGACATGAAAATTATCTAGAGTTTTATGTATGACATGAAAATCAACTAAAGTTTTATCTTATGTATGTAAATGAAACAAAAAAAATTGAAAATTTATTTTTGTTTATTTTTATTAAAATGGATAATTTAGATTTAGATATTATCTTAGATTTTGGACTTGTTTGAATGAATCAACACGATTAATCCAAATGTATAACAAAGATTCATTTCATGGTAGTCGTATCTTGTTATGCTTAAATACATCTTGATTAAGATTTAACTAATTCTCAGTTAAAAGGTAGTTATTAGTTAAACTCATAACCATTTGTTTTTTGTTTTTCATATAATTTTTTGTTTGTTTATTAGATAGTATTTTTTTATGCTTACATTAACTTTAACAATCTAATATGAATAGTGAATATAAAATTATATATTGTAATCTTTCTTTGACGAGAATAAATAAATAATTATATTTATTAGCATTTATCAACTACTTTACTTAAAAATTAAACTCTAATACAAAAATTAGAAAATAGAGCCTGAACTTCCTCGGATAATCCTAGCTTATTTCTTGTGTACATTTTTATATAGCCATAAAATTATCATTATATAATAAAATAAAATAATAATAAATATGAGGTGATATGATTGTTACCTGAGTAATATGTACCCGATGGTATTATGTATAATAGATTGTTTAATGTGAGATATTTATTATATGATATTGACTATAGAGGTTGTTTGTCATTATCTATCATACATGTTGAAGTGGCATTTATATCGAAAGATACTTATCATATTATATAATAATAATTAATAGATATTTATTATATTTTATATCATTATATAATAACTGATAAATCTAATTGTAAAGTTAAATTTTATTTAAAAAAAATAAACTAAGTTATATTTTGTATTTATATTATAATATGGGAAATTAAGGAAGTGGTTATTGATATTGGGTTACTTCTTATTGTTAAATTGATTATCTAGAATTAAAGAAGTAAGAGAAAATGTTAAGTTATCGAGTCATTTTTTTTCATCAACATGAATGTGTAGAGAATTAAGGAAGTAATGTTTGATAATGAGCCATCTCTTACCTATGAATTTAAATATCAAGAATTGAAGTAGTTGTCTTGAGTCATCTCTTACTTATAAATTTGAACATTGGGGATCAAAGAAGTGGTACCCAATATCGCAGTAGCATTATAATAAAAGAAGCAATATATGATAGTATGCCATTTGCTAGGCATTTAGTTCAAAGATCATCTACCTAGGTATACATTGTTTCATGTTTTCAAGATCACATTACAATAGACTCCCATCACTTTAGAAAGAGAGAGAGCGAGAGATGATTTGTTTAACTAGAACTAGATGAATGTTATCTCCATAGCTTGAAGCTTCATTGATTACATAAAAGAAGAAGCATCAAATGTTTAAGAGAGGTGGTTTGTAACAATTGGCCTTGTCCATAATAAACAAGATTATCATCCACGTGTTCCTTGTAATTTAGTTAGTTGGAGTGCACTTAGAATCGGTCAATTAAATTGCATAATTGCTTCACCATGCTAGACCTATGAATTGTGACATGTCATCGATGTGAACTGATGAACTATTATTAAGGTGGAATGCTATACCATCCTTTGATATGTCTACTACCTTGGTGTCAAATGGATAAGGTTTTGGTGTAGGATCATTTCTATTTAGAGATCATGCATCAATCGTTGGGGATGATTAGTTGGGCACAAAGAGGAATAAAATTTATTTATGCAAGAGTATATTGTGATGAGTGTTGAAGTTTGCTCATGTTGTTGTTGTAGTATGCTAAATGCTTAAAATTTTTGTGATGCATGCATAAATTCTTCTAATGTATAGATCATTGGGTTTAAGAGCTAACATCTCTAGGTAAAATCGTAGTATATTCCAATGGTCTCAAAGCTCTCAAGAAGAGGGGAACCACCTCACAAAACTACTATCATTAGTTAGCATGTAAGATTGGAGTATTCACCAAACATTTCACCACTCTACTAGTTTAGATACACTAAAAGAAGGATGCAATTAATCCAATAGACATGAGTATAGACAAGCCTTTGCTATTCTATGATATGGAGGTAATTGATTCTCGAAACCTTTGAGAGTGAAACACTTATTCCCAAGGATATGGTTTGAAAGTGATTTCTTCTTCAAAATGTAAGCTGCTAAGAGCCAATATCAAGTCAGTTGTTACTTTCGGTCTAAACTGTTGATCAAAATTGAGTAAGAAATGGCCAACCTCTAGCCATATTTTCCCTATTAGCATGGAAAACAAGAATTGAGGAAGCAATGGCTCATGCCAAATCACCTCTTGCTTGTTAATCACAACATTGAGAAGTGAGGAAGCAATAGCCAAACTCGAGCCACCTTTTCCTTGCTAGCATAAATATCATTAATTAAGGAAATGATAGCTCATGCCAAACCACATCGTTACCATTAACCTGGAAATTGAGAATTGATGAAGTGGAAATGAATACCAGGATGTAGGATCATATCTTGCTCAACAATTTGAATACATAGAGAATTGAGGCAGAACTATCTAATATTCGATCACCTCTTGTTCATCAATTTAAACATTAAGAATTAAGGAAGCAATAGTCAAAACCCAGACATATTTTGTGAGTGTAAGAAAAAGGGCCAAAATGCCCCTCTTTCTAGAAAAATTATGACATGGATTTAACAAAAAATCAACTCTAATCATAGTTTGGGAACTGGGTCATTTTAAGAGTGGGTTCAAATGCTTCTTTATGTATTAATTTGAACATTGAGAAATGGGATAGTAATAATCAAAATCAAGATCGTTAGTGCTTCAGGAGTTGTAAGGTTTATGTCAATTGAATCTTGCATGGGTGGTTGGAAAAAAATTTGTTTTTCTCCCGACCCATGTTGAAATATGCATTCCCCTTCCTAGAGCCATGTATTTCTACAACAAGTTGTAAGCTTGTATCTATTGAACTATAAAGGCCTATAACATTCCTGCTTTAACCTTACACTGAATTCAACTCTACACGTTATGAACCGAACTATCTATCCTTGTTATGCTTATCGATAAAATTGTCCATAAACCCTATTTTCCTTTTTCAAATACGTGTCAATACCTCCTAAATTTTGTTTGTTCTATCACACAACTCGTAAACTCTAATTGCTTTATCTTAAGTAAATGCATCACTTCCTCTCTTAAAATTTATCTTAATAAAATAGATGTAGTTGTTTTACTTTAGTAAATGCATCACTTATCTTAGATATAGTTGTACCCTTTTCTCATTTTGCCTTTAACCTATCTAAATAGGGATAAGGTGTTTTGTAGCTTCCTTGTTCTACTTTATTTATTTTTCTTAAAACATGACACGTTGATAAGTCTATGCCTCTTATTGCAATTAATTAATATTTCCCTTATAACAAAGTAACATTCACACATATATACATACATATATGCATATATACATACATGTATATATAAGAGTTTGTATGACCACCTCTGATTATAACCTCTTTTCCATCATCATGAAAAATGATTTCAAATTAAGCTATTTTTCATATTTTAATTACAATGGTGAAAGAATTGAGAATGCGTATTTTCAATTAAATCATTTTAAAAAAATATGAAGTTACTTAATTACATATTTTCCATTAACACGAAAACATAGAGAATTGAAAAATAATACTTATGTCAATCCATTTTTTTAATCAATTTAAATATTAATCTATGTAAGTAAAACTTCATAAGTACTTACTCCATACCTTAATTCTTCACCGAATTCTTTATAATCATAATTTATTACATATTATAAAAGCGATTTTTGCATATAACCTTACAGACTTTAGAAATCATAAAAGGACGCCAACTAAACTATCTCACCTAAAGGGTCTCACACATCCACGATGTTTGTTTCCATTTGAGAAAAAAATGGTACAAAGTCAATCTAAAAATTAATTTTTATTTTATTTTACTATTAGTCATTTTCATCACAATCATAAGGAGTTGGTTAATCTCTAGACCATTAGCACTTTTTTAGGTAAGTTTGGTCAGAATCTAGTAACATGATTTGTTATTGAAAATAAGATTTTTAGTGTTTAAATTGCAATTTTTATTGCAGAAATGGGTTCAGGACCCTCGATTACCCTTTGGACACCCAGATTATGCAATTCCAATCACTGAAGACTACCCTTTGAACAATTTCCGCCAAATTTTAACCAGAAAAAATTGTCATATTTTAGGTGCAAATGGTCTACAATTTAGCTTACTCCAATCACAATACCCCATTAATAAGATGACATGAATGAAATATAAAAATATTTCTTTTACATCACAATTCATTATTTTCAAATATTACCATAAACTTTTTGAAGAATATTTTACTATATAATATTTATTTTAAATACATATATAAATATAAATATAACTCGGATATCCATAATCTATAACTTTTTATAAAGATTTGTTACTAATCTTTGTAAGCCTTCTTTAAAAAAGTGAAATAGGAATTATACACCCTAGTGGTTGGGAGCTGGGCTCGTTGTTAAATCCAAAAGGTACATATAATAGAAATTTGCTACCATCCCAATTAAGGATATGCTAATAGGCTCTTAGACCATGTTGCAAAATTTACGAGGATCAATGAACATTTTGCCCATAATCTTTCCCTCAACGTTACCCGAGTGAGTTTCAAACTTGCGATCCCATTCTGATACCAGTTGTTGAGAGTTGAGCTGACTGTTAAATCCAAAAGGAACACGTAATGGAAATCCGCTACCATCCCAGTTAATGATCCACTGAGAATCTGTTAGACCATGTTGCAAAACTCATGGGGAGTGTTAAACATGATGCCTATAGAAGTCTTCTCTAAATAGAAGAATTAAGAATTACAATCTTCAACTATGTGTATAATGAAATGATTTTTTTTCTAAAGTAAATGTATAAAGTCTAATTTTATTTATTATGGTAAGAGTTATTCTAAGGAACGATGTACAAAGCATTTCATTTTCCTTGTGTGGTTGGAGTTTATGCTTGATGTCACTATTTGTTTGTAGTTTTAGTTGGAATCCCACACATGAAATCTCTTGCATATATTGATTTGCAAGTTATTGTTCACCTATTTATTTGCAAGTTTTGTTTAGGAGGTCATCCATGTCGAATCTCTTCTAAAGTGAGAGCCTTGATATTTATTCTTTGTTGAGGATTTTTTGTAGGAGGAACAATGGGTGACAACATCTGCCTAGAGGTAGAAGCATTCAAATCCCAAGTTAGTTCTCTAAATCCAAGCAATGGGAGTCATCCCTTAGCTATAACTTTTGTATCTAGAACCAAGAAGAAACACCCTTATTTTGTCTAAGAATGCACGAATTGAAAATTTTACAAGTTTTTGGTCTCACATAAGAGTTATGGAATCATGGGTAATAGAACATCGATTAAGAAAGGAAATTGAGGCAACCTGGTTAAAGACAAAGCCTGACAACTTCATAATTCATTTGATGGTCTGGTGAGCGATGGAACCAAGGGAAGAATAGGTAGTTTGGATCAAAAGAAAATCAAGCAGATCCAATACTTGTTTTCAGACCTCTTGTGGGCGTCTAGCATTAGATCTCATGACACAATGACGAGCAAACGAGGGACCCTGACATCGTTGAGCTCAAATCCATCCTGAAATACATTAAAATGCATCTTTGAAGGGTATATGAAATGGTGGGTGTCGGTGTTCAAGAGAACACAAATGTAGCGTCCGATGTCAAATTCGAAAACTAAATGGGTGGTCTCGAATCCAGGATAAATGACAATGAACGTGACCTACACAAGATGATGGGCACTGTGGACTTCATTAAAGTAGAGGTTCTGAAGATGGTCAGAATGACCCAATGAAGCCACTGTTAGGATTCTACAGACCAAGGCGACCACCCAATGGAGGAAACTCCAGTCGTGCAACCTGCTCATGGGCTTGAAGGCAAGAAATAGTAGAACATTTAGCTCTGATATCCTATATGTACTTATGTATTTTGCTCAATAATCAGTTTGTTAGAGTATACCCTTCAATGGGTTTGAAAACTTTCAGGAAGCACCTTAGGAATATTAAAAACTCTCCTTTATGCATCTAAGTGACAATCTTTCTCTTTCTCCAGAACTATCTGAAACCCTTGTTTCAATTTTGTATGTATGGTCGTGCACAACCTATTTTTTCAATCTAAAACATTCTCAGGTTTTTGTTTTAAAAAAAATAGAGCATCGGTCACCAACGATTCATGAGATATCTCTCTTTGATGTTCTAGGATGAAAGCTTTTTTAGAGATATTGGGAACAAGCTAGGTAGGTTTAATGTTAAAGCATAACTAAAAGGAAATATGTACTCTTACATGTGTATATATGTGGAGGTGGACTTGGAAAAGGGGATTCCATACATTTTATAAATTAATATGGATGGGTGTATCCATCATCTAGCCCTAGATTTTAAGCAATTTCCTTTCAAGTGAAACTCTTATAATGTTTATATGATTTTTTCCAAAAGCTATCCAAATATTCAAGAGGATTAACCCCGTTGAAAGAAGTTATCAAAGAAAGATAAGGAATACAAGTCACCTCCTAGTAGGTGCAAAACTCCTCAACACAAGGAGACTAAACGAGCAAAGTCATCTCAAGAGAGTCCATCCAAAACAAGCAATAACATATTGAACGTTCTTGAAAACCTAGAATATTTAGAGAAGGAAATCGAAAAAAGAAGAGGAATCACTAAAAGATCCCAACTCTGACACAAATAATTTGGAAGGTGGTGCATATCCATCCAAGCCCCAAGTGGACCCAGAGAACAATGTCCCAATAAAAATAAAAGAGGGGAAGCATAAGATGGAGAGGAAGCAAAGGAAGATGGGGAAGTAGAGGAAAAAGTATACACGTAAGAGGATTGAAGAAGTGAGAGAAGAGCAAGGAATGGGTGTGGACTATCCCATTGTTCCAATATCTCATGCTCATTCATATGTGGCATCATATTTTATTTCTTTAATTAGAGTCCTGAAGTAAGATCCTCATTTCTCCCTTTTCTCACTGAGAAAGAAATCAATCCTATCCCATTGTTCCAATATCTCATGCTCATTCATATGTGACATCATATTTTATTTCTTTAATTAGAGTCCTGAAGTAAGATCCTCATTTCTCCCTTTTCTCACCGAGAAAGAAATCAAGCCTATCCCATTGTTCCAATATCTCATGCTCATTCATATGTGACATCATATTTTGTTTCTTTAATTAGAGTCCTGAAGTAAGATCCTCATTTCTCCCTTTTCTCACTGAGAAAGAAATCAAGCCAAGAATGGATAGAAAATGAGACAATCAAATATTCTCTTGGACCAACCATTAATCATGGATTCTTTCCTATTTAAATTTGTGATGTAGAGATGAAGCTAATTGTTTGCAATCAATTTCTCCCTTTTCTCACTGAGAAAGAAATCAAGCCAATAATGGATAGAAAATGAGACAATCAAATATTCTCTTGGACCAACCATTAATCATGGATTCTTTCCTATTTAAAGTTGTGATGTAGAGATGAAGTTAATCGTTTGCAATCAATAATTTATATTATTTCAACGTCCTTTTATGCATGTAGTTTGTAATAACTCTTACAGTTAAAAAATTGAAGAGGAAAATATTTGTAAAAAAATACATGAGATTCAATTTCCTTAAAACCTTTAATTAAGAGAAATTGACAAACTATAACCATTCAATTTAAAATATATACATATTTTTAATATAATATGAATAAATTTAATAAATTTGATTTCAAATTCAAAAATATTAATATAATGTATATTTTTAATATATATTTATAAACATATATTTATATTTCAAACTTTATATTACAAATTTTAATTATTAATATTTTAATAACTTAATAAATTAGAAAATCACATTTCAATAACCTAATATAATATAACTATTCACTTCATAGTTAGGGAAGAGTGCTTATGATACCCACACACACATATGTTTTCATGATACAATTTGAATAATATGGTAGAAGAGTTTTAATGATAGATTTGAAGTGAATACATTTTAATCGTTATTTTTGTCGTATTAATCATAACTTTTATATGATTATTTTGTTTTTTAAAACTTATATATAATATAAAATTGTAAAAAAGAATTGTACTACAAAATTCATTATTCTCAAGTCTATATATGATTGCAACATTTGCAAAAAGGGAAAAGGTGAATAGTGACTAAACCCGTGACTAGAATCTTAATCATTAGACAATTTCAAAAGGCCTTTTTCTTAATTTATTTACCAATTTATTTTTAATAGTTCATATGTATGCCATAATATATCAAGTTGTTAGAGTTAGGTATGGTGGTACCAACTAGTGGTGTGGCTTTATGATTAACTTATGGAGATTCATCAAGTTAATTTTGATGTAATTAATTATGTTTTATTCAATTTTGAATATCAAGGAACAACTATTTTTCTTTTAAATTTTTTTGATGAAGATCTAAGTTTTAAATTTGTATGAGGTTCAAAACTTTTTAAACGTTTGAGTTCTTTACGGTAATAGTTTTATTTGTCGCTAGACAAATCCTTCTCCTATTCAACACTAAGATTAAACTCAACGCTAATTTTCATCTTAATTATCATATCAAATCATTTATCCAAATAAAATAATCGTATGATCGTTAAAATTTCCAAAATTCATTTTTGTTTGTTTGTTTAAATTCATCATGTTATTGGAGTCTATTATGCAAGTGGAGTGTAATAAGCTGATCTAAAATATTATATATATAAAGATTCGTTTTAACATAAAATTCTTAAATTTAATTATATATGATTATAATTATATGTTCACATAAATTTAAACTTAAAATATTATTTTATTTAAAAATTATTTTAACTATTAGAGTATAGCTTAATAGTAAACATAACTCAATAATTAACATACTATCAAGAATATTATTTTAGTACATATACTATGTTATTGATTATTATTCTTTTTAACAGGAACTATAAACATTTTCATTATGAAAAAAGGTTGTGCACAGTCTTCCAAAACAAAATGAAATCATGTCTAAAATTTGTTTTCACAAAGGCTGATACAACTATGACTACAACTACCTTATATGTGTAAAAGTTTTTGTGTTTCTTCCTAGATTTCACCATGCTATAGGAGGGATAAACCCTGATAATCTGTAAACTTAACAAAATACATAAAAACATCAACAAAAAACCTGGGGCTATGACACGACTTCTCATTCTTTGCTTCTTGCTTGGAACAAGCTTTGATGCTGATACTTCTTCCATTTGTTGCACTCCATTAGCTACACTCCATTAGCTATTGTTTCTTGGTAGTAGCTACATTGTGTCATATTTACCATTTTTTGCACATCCTCGACGATTCAATCAATTTTCCTAGAAGTGCCTTGATATCATTGTCCATGTCATCTATCCGTGATTCCTGACAAGACAACTTGCTTAATACGTACCCAATGTCTGTTCAAAGATCTTGGTTCTGTCTGAGTCCACTGGAGACTGCTTCGTATACCTTCCTCAGGTGAATTTTAATGTCAACTATGCTTTCTTTGATATTGTTCAAGCGCTTTATCCACCTGTTTCCTTCACACTTCTTTGTCACCATTGTTGGTATCTCCTCCAACCAACACCTGTGAAAGCATTGGATTAGGCCCGAGAATTTTGAAACATAAGCATCCTCGCTTGCCTCATTCTTAATCTCTCCTTACTGAATGATACTATGTCCTTCACACTGATAAAACCCAGCTCTACTTCCATTTCGCATGTGGGAGCAACATGAATAATGAAGTGGAGTAAATGTTGCCCTCCTTCGTCATTAATGTTCTGACGGTGATCACGTGGGATTGTACATGCAACCCTCCACCTATACTCCCTCCAATACACTGAAGTGCGTCCTTTTGACCCTCACATTGATCGGTTAGGCAAGTCATGGAACATGGTGATTTTTGGGCCCTTCATTTTTATAATACACCATTCCTAACTCAAGGCTAGCTCCCTTATTAGCTAGGTAATCCAGTTTCCCATTGTTTTCCTGAAGAACATGCAAGAAACTAATTTCTTTGCCAGATATGAGGCGTGTTATTCTTCTAGCATTTGTTTTAGTACATCTAGTATTTCCATTCCTATATCCTTTTTGGATATTTTGTATGACTTGCTTGAGTCCCCTATTATGGTTACTTTGTCTATATCCAGTTTGACAATGAGTTCGAGCCCATGCAGAAGAGCCATCCACTCAGCTTCATTGTCAGTTTTTGTTCCCAACCCCCCATGCAAATGAATCTACTATATTTCCTCATGGATCAAAGATAATCCCTCCCGCTCCTGCCCCCCTTTGATTATCCTTAAACCATAAGGATTTTAAAAATATAATTTGAATAATATATTCTAATAAAATATAATAATATAATTTGTAGGGTTTTTTGTTTTAGTAGTATGTTTTGCTTTGAAAGACTCTAAGGTTAATATTTTCTCAATAATATAATCAATCATAATGAGGAAAAATACTCAACATGTCATTTAGGTGGAGAGAATAACTCCATCTCATAATTCCTCTAAACCTAATTAACTAGTTAACTTGATTTATGATAAGGCGACGGTTCTTCATATTATAACAAAACAAACGCAACCAATGGTAAGTTGTATTATTTAATTATTATTATAATGATAATTGCTTTTTTAAGCTAGATATGAAATTATATTAATAAGACAACTGTGCAAAATTTTATGTGGCTAGTCTATCACTGGGGAAAACCGACCAACCATAAAACCAAAGTTTATCAACCATAATTTCGAGAGACCCAAAATCATATATTTTAATAGATTTACTAAAAAAACAAAAATAATCACGATGTTGCCTGTTAGAACTAGCACTATATTGAACTTTTCTAATGAGACTATCACACTGACTATCATGATTTTCCAGATTAACATAGAGTCTTTCAAACCAGATTGTACTACTAAAACAAAAAAACCCTATAAACATATTGAAATTGAAATTAAACATAAGTGAAACTCCTATCATGTTTATAGGAATTTTTCCAAAAGCTATCCAAAAATTCAAGATGATTAACCCCATTTATTAACATAACAATTAGTAAATAAAAAAAATGTTATATTAAGAAACAAGTGGTAACTTTAATAATGATTGTACATTACACATAATTATATACAAATGAATTAATAAGAACATGTACAATAATAGTGCAAACGAACACACATACTTAGATTTTAATGTCATAACATGATATAGATTACCACATGAGATGGCTAGAGTATATTATGTATAGATATGTGTCAGTGGTGAGGTAACCCACATGATGATTGACTATGAGATAACTTAATTCCTAGAGCGTTGAGGTGCACTAGATATCTATGACATTAAGATGGAAGTATTATGACTATCAATTTCTTATTATTTACAGTATGATTACCAAACAATGCCATGATTTGTGGTTGAGTAAGAGTTTTTACATTACCCACAACTTGCCCAGAGTGGTTGTTCGACAACGAGGCTCTTAGAACAATGATGACATAATATGGTTTGATGCAGGTTGTGGACCCTAGTCACTATATGGAGGGGTAGAGTTCTTTCCCATCGGGTATCCTCTAATACCTAGAGTCAAGGGAGGAATAAGTTAGAATGCCTCCCTAGATGTATGATGGTGACTTCTAGTCGTCTACTGGGAAAATCGGTCGATATAGTCGATGCTTCTGCCTTAGGGTTCTATATGTGGTTATGTAATGCCTCTCTTTGCCTAACTTTGTTTTTAAAGGATTAGGAGGTTAATTTGAGAAAGTCATCATTGCTCCTGACTTTTTTTGTTTTTCACATACTCGACACTAGCTCAATATCACATCATCAAGATTCTCACATATAGCTTTTTCCAATGTCCCAATTTTAATCCAAGATCAACAGTAAAAACGTATAAATATTTTTAATTATTTAAAACCCTCCCTTGACTATATAATATACAATAACTTCAATAATAATATTATATTACACTATAGATGGAATTAATGAAAACATGGGGAAACAAAAATTGTAGTAAAANTTTACCTTTTAATCTAAACATTAAGAATCGATGAAGCAATATACAAGACTAAGCTACTTTTCCCTTATCAATCTGAACACCAAGAATTGAGGAAGCAATAACTTATGCTAACCTCTTATCGATTAATCTCAACATCAATAATTGAGAAAGTGGTAAGAGATGATGGGTTGTAGGACCACTTATTGCTTGTCAATATAAATACATAAAGGATTAGAATTGACAAAGAACTATCTTGGACCAACTTTTCTCCATCAATTTGAGCATTGAGAATTGAGAAAGAAAGATTTGAAACTAAGTTATCTTTAACATATCAATTTGAATATTAATGATGGAAAAAAAATAGTCAAACCATATATTTAAATATTGATGATTGAAAAAAAAATAAGTCAAAGCAAACCATATATTGTTAGTACTTTGAAAAAGATACAACATTTATGTTTTCCTATATTTATAAATATATTGGTACTATGTTGATACATTAATATAAAAATAAAAGCATAACTCTTTAATCATACAAATTTAAAAATTTATAATAATAATGTATTGGGTTATGTCAATTTAAAAATTTATTTAATCATACAAATTTAAAAAGTTATAATAAAGTTATAATAATAATGTATTGAACAACATTATGTCAACTTAAAATTTTATATAATATAATAGTTTTAAATAGAAAAAGTATAATAGTTTTAAATAGAAAAAGTATGTAAATCTATTTACATTATTTTCAAAATGAAGATCATGAAGTTAATTAGTCATACTTCATACAATTAAATTTTTGTACTTACTAAAATTTAGATATAAATTATCAATGTAACTAAAATTTAACTAACGATTTTGATCAATATATCAAAATAATAAAACAATTTTATAATTTAATTTAATATAAGATTTTAAATTAATATTAAAAAATAACATTATTTTTTAATTTTAAAAGATTTCTTAAAGATGTTAAAATTTATAGCCTATAGAAAATAGCGTAAAAGGTGAATGGGTTTATTTTATGACATTTCTTGTGTAAGTTTACTAATTCAAATTCCATGGATACGAGCTTTACAAAAAAAAGTCTGTTGTAAACTTTCACTTTTACCTTATGTCTTTAAGTCTTAGGACATTAACTTGTTTCTTACATTCAATATGACATAGGTTATTTATCATTATCTATCATACATTTACCATTAATGTTGAATTGGCATTCATACTCAATAATATTTATCATCCTCCATATCATTACATAACTTATTATATAATAATTAATAAATTAAATGATTTTTTTTATTTAAAATAATATTTTTATTGAGAAAGTAATTATTCATACTAAGTCATATTTCATGTTTCAATTACAATATTGGAAATTGAGGAAGTGGTTATTGATATTGGTCCACCTCTTGTTGTCAACTTGATCGTTAAAAATTAGCAAATTAAGAAAAAATATTAAGCTATTAAGTCACAGTTTTCTTATTCAACATGAATACATAAAAAAGTGAGGAATTTATACTTGATATTAAGCCACTTCTTACCCATTAATCTTAATATCAAGGGGAGAAAGAGAGAGAGATCCATGAATGCTATCTCCATATCTTGATGTTTCATTAACTACAAAAAAATAGTGTCAAATGATTAAGAGAGGTGGTTTGTAATAATTGGCCTTGTCTAAAATGAGTGAGATTATTGACCATATGTTCCTTGTAATCACGTTAGTTAGAGTGCACTTAGACTTGGTCAATTCAACATCGTAATTGGTTCACCATGCCAAACCTCTAAATTGTGGTATGTCATCAATGTGCATTGATGATGTAGGGGCATCCCAACCCAGGACCAAACAACCGACTAGAAGTGAAGCAGTCGAGGAATAGATCAGTCGTGAAGGAGTCGACTTAGTAGCAGGAGAGTCGATCAGACAAGGAATATATGAGGAAGTGTAGACACAAAAAGTTGGTTAGAGTGAAGGAAGGTAGTCGAGACGACGACTAAGGAGTCAAGAGATGACAGTTGGAGACGACCAATCGAGGAGCCATAGCACCAGTACAAAGTAGGTGCAGGCGTTCATAAGCAGTTATGGCAGTTGTTGAACCATTCCAGGTGGTGCATAGGAAGGAGTTCATTTACAGTAATACCTAAGGGAGGTGCAATGGATTTGGATGATTCTAGTGGCTTCTAGAAGAATATTTGAACATGAATGTATGGGATTTGACCAAACCATGGAAGCTATAAATGCAGGTTGTTGCTAAAGGAAGGGGTTGTTGTTCTCCACGTTGGAGAGAGTGTTGTTAGGTGCCTTATATCATCACATGCGAGTGATTCTATGTAACGGTGTGAAGTATAATGCTTGATCATAGTCAAGTGTGAGACGACTAAATAGAGCATCAACTCTGCTGTAAACACCTGTGTAATTTAATTCTTTGAATTTAATAAAAGCCATAATTCTTGGAAGTTATGGGTGTCTATGTCATTGTTGTTCACCTGATAATTCGTTGTGTAATTTGATCTGAAAATGTCCCTTATAAGGGAGTTGCTATTAGTTGGTATCAGAGTAGGAAGTTATCCTACGTAAGGGTTCGGTTGTGATTGGATGTGGAGAGCAACTCTAGTTGTGGTTGGGTAGAGTTGCAAAAGGAAGTGGATATTTAGTCATCTAAACATGAGTGATGGCTCAGCGAGGCGTTAATATTCATGGAAGAAGACCAAGTGGAAGCACAAGGGTCACTATAGACCATGAACCATTTGAAGAATACATCCAGACGATGTGGGTGTTGAAAAATGAGTTGGAAGCTATAAAGGAAGCACAACGACGAGGATATGTTCCTGAATCCCTTGACCACAATGATGAGGAAGGAAATGCGTGGGAGGTGGAAGAAATACCCATCGTCACTCAAAGGAAAATGATGGTTGGCAGGGAATAATCTCATCTTTTGTGAGCATGCCACTATTCCAATTGTGGTTGCTACCCAAGCCAAGGCATTTTTGTTTGAGAATGTGAGATGAAAGATTACTCACTATCCAGCATTGACTTTTTTGACAAAAGAGATTCTATAGGATGGGAAATTCCCCCGCTCCCCTTCCTTTCTCCACCTAGTATCCATATTCTAGAGCCATGGAAGATAAGGAAATAATAGCAAGACTTCGAATTATGGTGGAAATCCAAAGGAAATTTTGGTATATTCTTCGATGGAGCATCTAAAGAGAATTCAGGGGCAGTAGGAGTGGGAGGGATTATCCTAAACCCCGGGGGACAAAAGAGATTTGAATATGCATGAGGACGAGTTGGGTAGGGTTCCTAATAACATACTCAAAAGCTCTAGCTCCAATGATTGTGAAGGAAAATGGGATCTCAAAAGTTAGGTTGTTTGGTGATTCCTTGAAAATGTTTAGCTTGATTCTCATTTGCTTGACACCGAAGGACCTTCACACCTCAAATGACTTATTAATAGGATTAATACTCTCTTCTCCTCGCTCCAAGGTGCTCAAATTTTCCATGTACTAAGGAAGTTGAGCATTTATGTGGATGTTCAGTCCAACAAGGTAACAAAATTACCCCAAGGAAGGCTTCTGATTAACGACGAAACCTTGGTCTTCTCTATAGTTGAAGGTCTATGTGGCGAATTACTTTCCAAGTGAGGTAAGTTTAATTGCATATGAAAGGAAAATTATGAGCAGTGGGTTAACGAATTATAACCCCAGGTGTTCAAAGTATTTCATGTGGCTTACTCAAAATGAAATTGTTTGGTGAATCATATAAACAAATTGTTATGTGAAGTTGATGATTCGACAATGTAAAGAAGGTGAAAGACACTCGGCTAAAGCCTGGGTTATGGCTAACATCAAAAGTAGTTATTTTGTTATTTATTTTCATATAATTAGAGATTAAAAACTTTAAGTAGTTTGAACTTCGATCTCCTCATATTTGTTAAAATGATCTATGTTTGTTAAAATTATTTATGCAAAATTGTTGTTTCTTTTAATATGTCTTATCCACTTTTATTTCATATAGTATTCTTTTCTATAACTTTTCAAAAGCTTAGGCACTCTATGAATCAAGTTGTCATCAATCCATTTAATTTACACTCCACTCTTCAATCCATTTCATGCATTGACAATCCCATGTTTTCCTATAGTTATCCATGATCATTGGTTATACCTATACAAAAACAAATTTTCCAATGCCTCTAATTTAACTAGGTACATCTATATTTTAGCAAAAATGTCTTATAAAGGGTGTTTTGTTTTTATTTTTACACAACTTGTTATTCAATATTGTTAATATATATATATGATAAAATAAAATAATTGAAACTTAAACTTATATTAATGTAATATTTATGGAATAAATAATATTAATAATTAGAAAATGAAAAAAATTGAAAAAGAAATATAATTTTAATAAGTAAATCCAATGAAATGGAGACCAACTTTACATAAGAAGAGTGAAATATGTGCTTTGAATTCATTGAGGAAGATCCAACAAGAATCCAAGACTATTAGGAAGATTTCGTCATGGATTTTGTGAGGTTTCAATGCAATTGTTATAGCTCTTATCCAAAAGTCCGGTAACCCAATCTCATTTAAGAAGTTTAATCAAATTTCATTGTGTAATTGCATATATAAAACTATCTCCAAAATCATTACTAAAAGGTTGAAGACTATGTTGTCAAGAACCATTTTTTAATAGTAGTTTGGGTTTCTAAAGGGAAGACATATTCATGGGGTTGTAGGAGTGGCTCAAGAGGACCTTCACACTTTAAAAGTAAATAATCTTAAGGAATTGGTGATAAAAGTAGACATATTTAAATAATATGAAATGATAAATGCTCTCTCTAAAGCTCTTACTAAAACATCTAGGTTTTTGTTCTTTCTTTGTCTCTTGTGTTATGAATTGTATTACTTTAGTATCCTTCTTAGTCCTTATTAATGAATTAGCAACTCAATCATACAACCTAAATGGGGTTTGAATTAAAGTTTCCCATTTTTTCTTTTACTTTCTCATATATTAACAAAAGGTCTAAGGATATCTCCAAGGGAGGCCAATGAGGTTGGAATTTTCAAAGGTATTAAAATATCTTCTATTTGTTGATGTTATTTTGATTTTTTTTGTGATGATACCAAGAAGTATAGTGCTAAATGAAAGGAAATTTCAGTTATTTTGATTGGATATATATATATATATGTGGGGGGATTGATGAGATAAGTAAAGTTTATATGGAAAATGTTCTCCCTTTCAATAATTTGATTTGGAGAATAGACTAAAGTACATGGGTTTTTCAAATAAAATTATTACCAAAAAAAAATGTAGGTAGTAATTAATGATAAAATTGAGAAAAGATTAGATATATGGTGCAACGTATGGATCTTTAGAGGTGGCAGGTTGGTTTTGGTTAAAGTTGTGTTAGAGGCAACACCAGTCTATTGGATGTCCTTGTCATGGATTCCATAGGGGTTTTCAGAATATATACGAAGATTGTGTGTTACATTCATTTGGCCAGGGAACAAAGACAAGAAAGGCTTACTTTTAGTCAAATGGAAGAATTTAGTAGTCCCCAAAGCCCTAAGTGGTTGGGGGTTAAAAACATTTTCCAGTTTTTGAAAGCTTTAACTACAAAAAAAGTGTGGAGGTTACTTCTAAATAAATTTCTATGATGCATCGTGGCTCATATGAAATACATATACCTAACATTTCTTTAAGGATCGTTGAGAAATCATATGGAAAACTTACAAAACGCCTCCATAATTTGGAAAGTTAAGTGGTAGCTTATCTTTTGGTTAGTAATTTGCTGATTTGGAAGCTTGGTAGAGATACTAAGGTTCAAGTGGGACTAGATCCATGGAATAAGAGTGGGAAAAACTTCAGACTTCTAGATCATATGATTATACATTTGCAAGCTAGATGAATCACAAACCTGTCCTAGATAGCAAATTCTCTTAATACGACCATTTGGAATCAAGAATGGATACTAGGTGGAGTTTTGGGATAAAAAGAGGTAGACTATGTATTATGTGGTTGATGCATTGAAGTGCTCAAAACTAGCTATGTGCATCTCAAAGATGAGGATGATGTTCTGGTTTGGTCACAAAACTTCATTGGAGATTACACGCCTAAGGAGGGATACAAGGTACATGATGCTTAGGTAGAGGTGGAGCCACCAAAATGGTGGTGGGAGTAACTCTAAAGGTTTTGATGTCCATCAAAATCACACATATTTATGTGGTTGCTTCTAAACAATAATGTAACAACATAGGATAATTTGTAAAAGATGACTTTTTACGGCCCTAGGTGGTGCAGTCTTTTTCAAGCTCACAGTTTGTCAAACCATCACCTTATTATCACCTATGCATATGATCAATGGGATTGGACAAAGGTTGTAGGGATCTTAGGGTTGAATGGAAATTCGCTTAAGACATAATTGAAGAAGGTATTGAGAGGTGGTGTGAAAACATAGTTACCAAGAGTTATAGAGATTTAGTGCTAATACTTACTTGGGGCATGTGGTTGGAAAGAAATGCTAAGATACTTGAATATATGGTTATCCATCCCTTGTCTATAACAAATTAGGGTCTAAATATTCTAGGCTCTTTTGGTCAACCCAAACCTGCAAAAGTGCCAAGTGTGTTGTAAGAGGAGATTATTAACAAAAAAGGCGCTTGGGCATACTTTGATGGAGCTTCTCGATGAGGCACACCGATGGGAGGAATGGGGGGATACTTCACATTTCTAATGCTCACTTTCTATGTTTCAACGGAGGCAATGGCCAAGGCATAAACAATTTATTAGAGTTATTGACTTTAAAGTTGATTATCACCCTTGCATTAAAGTATGGGAAACAATTATTTACAATTTATTAGAGTTATTGACTTTAAAGTTGATTATCACCCTTGCATCAAAGTATGGGAAACAATTATTTAGATATTTGGAGACCATATTTTGGTGATGAAGTATATCAAAGTGGAATATAGGTTAAGGAATTATATTCTCCAACCTCTTGTTGAAGAGATTGCGATTCAGAAGGATACTTTCAGTTTACATTTCCTTTGGCCATATATAGTACACATAATGGAATCAAATGGTAAACGATTTTTCAAAAGAAGGTCTACTTCTACCTATGTGGGCATAGAGTGGATTATTCAAGAAAACAAATAAAGATTTTGCTTAAAATTCCAACATGCCTCTATTTGATTTAGGGCATTTTAATATGCATCTTTTAGTTTTTTTTTATCAATCTCTTATTTTGATATCTATAAAAGAAGTCTCTATAAGAGGATTATTAATAGAGGAAGACATTCTGTTGTTGTTGTTTTTTTAATGTTTATAAGATTTTTTGTATTATTCAATCAGTTATAAATCCTTTTTAATAATTTGTGTGTGTTTTTTTAAGTACATATTTTTTATATTTTTTTAAATGGGATTAGAACTTTTGTTTATTTTGTATTTTTGGAGTGAAATACCATATTAGAACACTATGTGTCATGCTTTATTGAGCTTGTAATGGGAATAAACATGAAGGTTGTTTAGCATCCACGTTATATAATTTTATTTTTTAAGGAATAAAGTTACAATGTGTCTTGATAGAATATTAAGAAAGAAGAGATAAAGACTCACATAAAAAAGAAAGTTGATTTCATTGGTTGGATTATAGTTTATGGTAGATTAGAGTTAATTTATTTTATGTAGTTTAAATTATCTTTTTAATCCAAGTTTTATAATGGTTAGTGTATGCATATTTGTTTAATGTTATGTAAGCTAACTTGTCTATTAAGTTAGTATACTTATTTGATAGGTTGAAAACCTAGTTTACTATGTTGGTATACCATCAAATTACAACCTAGGCTCTTTAGGTTTGTTATAAATGGATGTTGGTTCCTTTTTAATATGTACTAATAGTATATGCATTTTGATTATTGGCATTTTATACATTTTGATTATTGATGTTTTATTCTCTATCTAATGTTAAGGCTCATTTATGATCTAGATTAAATCCAAATTTCTACACGGTATAAGAGTAAGTGTTTTCTGCACTGTTATTTCTTTCTTTCTATATGAGTGTTTTTTATGTTGCTTCTTAGCTACCTATTTTATAGGTTTTTCCCCTTGGCCCTTTGTCTTTGGTGTGTCTTTCCTTAATGATAATTTGCATCATCGCCTCCACTCATATATAGATTATGGGCTTGTTAAGGATTTTTAGTTGCAGTGATCTCATATCATAACTTATTTTCTTTGTATTTTTCTCTCTTAATAGAGTGTTACTCTTCCTCTTAAAGCACCACTGCAACAATTGTGATCGTAGATACTTGGGAATTCAGCTCCACACCCGAGTCATTAGAATCAATTTTGATGGCCCTTGGATCCAGTTTTCTCCTCTACACATAACCCACAATAACACATGGCTTGAGATCATTGTGCCAGTCAAATATCTATTTGCAATATTGTAATTGTAGGTTTCTACATGGAGATCTACATGAGGGGACTCCTTTGCATGGGATCCTTTTCTCACGATGTTGTACCAGGGGGGTTTTTTGTTTGCAAATTGAGGTACTTGGTGTATCCTATTTGGTGATTGCTAAGGCTATGTGTGGGTTAGATGCCCCTTCCAAATATTGGCCTACCTGATGCACCAGTTGCCTAAACTACATGCATATCACTAAAGTCCTTCATTTAGGTTTACACTTAGATCTAGTTTGCAATGATTACAAGAGCATAGTTCATGGTCCTTCCCCCTTGTTATAAGCCCATCACCACCAACTTGAAGACTTTGTCACTCCTTTCTCTATCGTTATCAACCTCTTTTGATACAAATTTGTGGGGTCTTCTCCTTTTTATGTATGAGGAATTAATATATGGTAGCTTTCCTACCTATGAGCTATTTTTGGATTTGTGCGTGGAGTAGGAGGGTTTGAGCTTGAATAAAGTTGTAGAAATACCCCATAGCTTTATATTAAGCTTATTTTCTTAAGTTAGGTTGTAATAACCTTATGTAGCACTGTGCTTGGGAGTATAGATCCATTGCTTCGTGTTTTTATTTTATGAGAACTTTGACCATAAATAAGGCTCATACCTTTTCACCAGTCGTACACTAGATCCCTTGGGCATAATTATTTTGTGAGGAGATTTTTTTTTCACAAAGACTAAATAAATATGTATTGATTCCTCACTTGTAGATGGGTATCTATCGTGGCATTATTTGTTGGGATCTTTATTAAGGATTGTTATTTATCATGGCCTTTAGTTTTGGTACCTCTCTTTTTGCACCTTTGAGTAGTGAATTTTGGGCCATTTCATGTGTAGATATTCTAAGTGTCACCAAACATTTACCTTTGTGACTAACATTGTTTTTCAATCACTTGTGAGATAGCCACTTTAGTGCACAACTTGCTTGGTCGATCGACATCGTCGACATTTTCAGCTTGTACCTCCATTCTTCACCATGATATGTGACATCCATTAAAATAATCTATGTCCACCTAGTTCAACATTATGGGGATGGGGGTGTACAATGCTTCCTTAGGTGACTCTTTATGACTCCCCATTTTGTTCGAGATCATAGTTTCTTTAGGTTAAGCCTCATATCAAGAATGGATTCCTACTTTTGACCTAGTGGTTGTAGCAACTAGTTACTCATGCCCTCTTGCAAGATGTATTGGTGTCCATAGAGACACTCATATTATGTTGTTTTCTCAATTTTATATGAGTACCTAATTAGGGCTTTTGTGATGGGGCTCATAGAGGATCAATCTCTTTTTTAATATTCCCTAATTTGGATTTAAGGGGGATGGTGTGCATTCAACTCTTATTGCTTCAAGAGTTTGAAATTTTCTACTTATGTGTATCTTTAGTAGCATTTTTAATTTGAGGTAACTTTTCCCTCTTTAGAGTTTCAACCATAGTTTTTGTTTGTAGCTTTCATCTTTTGTGGGCCTCATTGCTCTTTTGATTGTTTGTGGTGGTTACTTATGTCTGAAGCATTTGCTTTGGTTTCTAACTTGCACCATTTTCTCTAGAGCATTCATGTGATAGTTCTCAATGTGCCTTTGCAACCAATCCTCTTCTATATCAAAATTCAACCATGTTCATTGAGGTTACTTGGCCATTCTCTTTTGATTTTTGGCCATATTTCCTTATTAGATATTTTAGCCTCCATAGGCCTCATGCTCTTTCCATTTAATGAATCTTTGTGGGGCCTTCTTCCATTTAAAATCTATGGAGTTTTCAACATAATCTGGTGTGTGTCTCTCTTTTGGGGAGGTTTTTTTCTCCTTTTCCCCACTTGCTAGAGTTTTGTACTTAGGTACATTAGAAAGCCTCATTGTGCCTTCTTTTGTTTACTCCCTACATTTAACTTAAGGTGGGGAGTTAGTGCGTGTATAATTCTTTAATCCTATGTAGGCTAACTTTTTTTGTAAGTCAAGGTATTTATATTAAATGAAACAAAGTTTACAGAGTATGAAATTTAGGTCTGCCCCATGGGAAACCAAATCATAGGTGAGATGAGAGTTTATTATTTGGAGCATTAAGAGTCTAACTACTTCCATAGATAATACTCCAATAAAGTAAAAGGCCCCGATCATAGCTATGATAACTAAAAAATAGAATGAAGTCCTATGTCAGGACACAACTAAATTGTTGTGTTATCATCAGGAGTAGAAATTGAAGGTACCACTTTCCCATTGGTGGATGTTGGAGTTGGTTCTGGAGCAGTTGGTTCATAGTCCATGCATGTGGTTGCCCTAATGAGATAATTGAACTTGGCTTCAAACTTCTTGTTCTGGACTTGGATATCATCTATTTGTAGAAGGATCTCATTTATTTCCTCTTCAATGTCCAACAAAACCTTTTCTAGCAGAGATCTAATTGTCCAATAAAGCTACATTGTGCAATAGTACTTTGTTTCGCATGGTCTAGTAGTCCCCATGTTTCATACCTACAACCTCATCTCTGTAATAATGTCCTCTGGCTTGGTGAAGTCCTACTCATACTTTACCCATGATTCAACCTAAGCAAGTTGGACACAAATTTTCATAGGGACTTGTTGATGATAAACATCTTTGGCCTCCCCTACTTCAATTTGTACCTTCAACTAAGAATGGTTGTTGTTTCCCCTTCGAACCTTCATGTTTTTTCGTCTTTCGACCATGGGATAGAATCCGAGACCATGACCATTGTTGTAGAGATGAAACACCCAAAAGGATAACAATTTATCCCATGTGCATCGAAAATAACTAGAGAAACTCCGCAAAACCAACAGTCAAGACCCAAAGTTGGTGCAAAAATCCCGAGAGAAGGAGAAAAGTAAGCCACAAAAGGTGTATGGTCTCACCTATATGTAGACAGACTGGAGTGGAAAAGGGAATTTGTTTTGTTAACCTATTATTCATGTGCCCTTGGACCTTATGCATATCCATCATGACAACACAAGTGTCTTCAATGTCCCTACACCAATGCAATTTCCAGCTTTTAACCATATGTATTCCCTTATTCTTCCTTACCATCATCGTTGTCACTTCATAGTTCAAGTGATGTGAGGGAGACATGCTAAGTGCCATGCTCACCATTTGTCCAAGTATTAGCATCATCAGGATAAATGTATGGTGGATGGTCCTCCATGTGTATCTCATGTGGGGGACGTTCTATAGGATTCCCTTCTCTCCCTACCTTCCCATTTGGGAGTATGTAGGCTAACTTATATACCAAGATAGTATATTTATTTGCTAGGTTGGTATACCTAGTTTTCCAAGTTGTCATACTATCAAATTACAAGCTAGAGCTCTTCAAATTTTTTATAGATAAACCTAGCTTCCTTTATAATATATGATAACAATATTTACATTATGATTATTGTTGTTTTATTCTCTATTTAATGTCGACGCACATTTATGATCTAATTGAACCCATATTTCTACAATATTTGTATTTGAGATTTCCTAAATGACATGTAAACAACTCTTTGAGGCCAACTTTAAGCCCCAAGGGTTAGCTCAATTGGTAACACATGCACACACTCTCCCGATGAGAGGAGGGTCATGATTTCAAGATGAGTTCTTCGAGGTTAGGCCTTCAAAAAGAAAGGCTGACAATCGATCACCCTTACCATTAATGAAACATGAAATATCGATGGATTTTCCAATCAATTTTCGTAGAAAAAACTCTACTAAATAAAGCAAAAAACTCAATACTCACATAAAAGAAAAAATTGATTTAAATTGGTAAATTATAATAAACTTATTTTGAATATATTTTTTATACTTCTATTTAAGCATTTCCAAAGTGGCACGAGGAAATCTTCAAAGGAAGAGTGACTTCAATTTTGTTTTAAAGAATAAACATTTACATAAAAGAGAGTTGATTAATTATAACATATGGCACATTAAAATGTTTTAAGTAGTCTAATTTATATTAGTTAAGCAATCTTTTATACCAAAACATGAATAATTTATTTTTTAATAAAGAAAAAGATAAAGGTCATATATATATATATAAAGAATCTTTTTTTATTTAGAAAAGAAAAATAAAGAAGATTATAAACCTTCGAGTAATTAGGAATTCATTATAGGGAGATTTATCACATAAGGTTTGTACCTTGAAGTAAAAAAAATAAAAAATAAAAAAATATAACTAAAAGTTCATGTTACTTTATAAATTACGAAAAGAATAAAATTTTATGTTACCTTATAAATTACTAAAAAAATTAAAATTAGAATTAATTTTTTTATATTGATTAATAAATTACCAAAATAAAAATGTAATTAAAAAAATCCACACTTCAAAAAATTCTATCTCAAAATATTAAATTTAAATTTAAGATAGATTTATATTAGTTTATTAAAAACATATGTTGATTTCATACCACTATCATAAAACATTAAAATTGACTTTAATAATGTCTTATTCAAAAGGTTTTGAATTGAAATAATTAAATATTATATTGATTGAAGTTGGGTGCTGCATTTTGTAAAGAAATTATTATGGAATTGCACGTGTATCTATTTTAACATTGAAATATTATATTTTTATAAATAAATTTTAGTTTTAATATTGAAATATTATATTTTTATAAATAGATTTCAATGTTAACATGGAAATATTTTATTTTTATAAATAAATTTTAAAATTTATGAGTTAGTTTCAGTATAATTATAAGATTATACTGAGAAATTTAATTTTAAAATTTATAAGGTTTTGAAATTTAAAATTTATAAAGTTTTGGAAGATAGATTGTTAATTTACTTATATTGAAAAAATATTTATTTATTTATTTAAATTTTAAAATGGAGAAGTTTAAATGTTTAATAACATTGTTTGTTGGAAGTTTTTGGTCGGAATGTGGTTATGTTTTTTCAATAAATTTGAAACTTATGTTAGTCAAATTGTTTTTTCTCAATATATAGAATGGGTTCAATGCCCTCAAAAAAACCTAAAAACACCTAGATTACACAAGTTTAACCATGTTTTATAAGATTTTAAAATATATCTACTTCAAACTCAATCTTAGAACTTTTAAACTACAGTTTTTAAAATTATTTAAATTAAATAAGAAATAAAAATTGATAATAAAATAATAATAATAATTTATTAATAAAATTAATTTTTTTAAACTCTCATTTACACTAGCTCATTATAGGAATATTTATTATGGTTTACACTCACTCATTATGGGATTCTTTATTATGATTAAGAATGGAATTCCTTATTATGATTAAGAATCCCCAATCTATGGTAGCTTAAGGTGGAGTGATATTTAAGGAGTTCAAAAATAGGCCATGTATGATTTTTAAAACACTAATTTATGATATAGTTTCAATTGGTTTAAAATAATACAAATGTGTTTTGTTTTATTAGGATCTCATTGTTAATTTAGCTATTATTATGGTATTTAATTTGTTCCAATAACTATGTTAGTTATGCATTTAGAACTATGTTAGTTAGTTATTTTTCACACTGAAAACGAAACTTTATATATAAGAAAGTTGTTTCATAATTACAAACATCCTTCATCCCTCATAATTAGTATGTTATTCAATACATAATAACCAAACCTACCATGGCCCTCAAAAAACAAAGGTCCATAAGAAGAGAAAAATACCTAGTGCCCTTGCCAACAAATAGCTGTAAGAGGCCACCACCGACCCTAACAATCACAAAAATAAATCTAAATATAACTTAACTGTCTAGTTTCTACCCTAGCATTTCCATGAAAAAGTTCCCAAACCATGACCCCATTTCCATACCCAATTGAGTGCTTGGAAAGATAGTCAGCATCCATGTTTAGTTCACGATAAATGTGGCTGAAAGAAATCTGCTAAAAGTAGATAATACGTTTCCTAATCTGTCGTTGCCAGTGTTCTAACTTGATGTTTTGTAATAAATGTTTCTCATTTTACCAATACACAATCACCCGTGAATCCCCCAAGATCAAGAGCTCATGTATATTTTTCTCTTGTGCAAATCTGAGCAATCCCCAAATAGCCAATAGCTTAGCTTTCTTAATCGTAGCCCTGCCAATACCTATTTTCATCCTGTAAGAGATATCGAGCATAATCTTTATCATCATCCCAGCCCCAGACTTACCTCCTTGCTCCGCTCCATCAAAATACCCAACCATGGACATATTTGTTATTTGCGGTAACAGAATAATACGAGCCTTATCCTTATTATGAAGGATCCATATGAATGTAACCACACCAAATCCTTTGTACAGGATATCTGTGGATCCACAATACCTTGTTGAAATATCACATGATTCCGATCTCTCCACATCACCCATATGATGGCCAAGATATAATCAAACGAGAATGAAGAAGACCTTAAACAAAAAGAGACATTTTCATCTAGGATCCCTTTGTCCCATAGTAAAGGGACCTGTAAATGATCGCATGACTTTGTCCTGACCGATTGAAGATAATAACAATTCCCAAATACATGTTCCACTGTTCCCACCTCATGGTAGCATAAGCAGCAGTATCTCGGACCTTATACACTTTATCTCTGTAACCTGTCCCATGTTAGAATTTTGTGCTGTAAACATAACCACCCGAAACATTGATTTTTTAGTGGCATCTTCCCCTTCCACAGTCTATGTATTTATAAGATGGTTTAAAATATTACAAAATGTTTTATATCTAATCTAAATTTATATATTTATTTTTTGTATTATGGTTATATTTAAAATATTTCTGTATTTATTGTTATTTTTGGTAACTGTGTATTATATTATTTTATGATTCAAAATATTACAAACTTTGTTTTTGTTTTATTATGAGATTATTGTTTAATGGTACAAAATATTACAACTTTGTTTTATTTTTATTAGGAGGTTAAATGAAACAACTCCATAGTTATTTTTGGATATTAGGTTGTTTTAAAAATATTTAAGAAATTATGCTATGTGATGTTTAAAACTATTTAATACTATATTTTAAGATAGGCATGGTAGTTCTATAACAATTGAATAATACATAATATGCCATACATAGTTTTCACATTAAAGATGAATTTTTATAGGAAAAAGGTGATGTAAAATGCTTTCTTTGTTTTGTTATGTAGAGATACAACACATTGAGAGGGTGATTTCTCTCTTCTTCTTTTTTTTAAATACGGACTTTGTTCTTAAATAATAGAGTTATTTGTTTCATATATTTGCAATGCTTTTGCTAAGATTATTATTTACAATCCACAAACTAGACCTTTGTTTTAAAAAAATGTTTAAATGTGTATTAATTTTTAGTATTCATGTTGGTTTAACTAAGTATGGGATCACCTAAATGTTATTTCTCCTTGTAAATTTTCTTTTGATCATTGACACATGGCAACTTTTTGACTTAGACATGAAGGTTTTGTAGACTACAAAGTGATTTTTTAACAAACTTGCATAGTGAAAAGACTTCATAATGAATTACCACTATGTAGAACGTAATAAGAGTTTAGAAGAACCTATAATTGCAACTTCTACAAGTAATCAATCCATGCCCAAACATGGATGTAATAAATCACCGCCCAAACATGGATGTGATAAAGATATAGATACACTAATGATCCCCCTGCTAACAGTCTCCTCTCAATATTTCTCCTTTGTGAAGGGGAAGAGAAGGCACACCTATCATAATTTGGACTAGGAAAGGGAACCAATTCATCTGGCCTCATCTAAGGATGCAAAGTAATTAGTTATGTCAAAAGCTCTAACAATGTCCTATCAATATGCAAAATGGATTTAAATAAGCAAAATTTGAAATCCAATGATGTTCATCATCTTAGTCCAAGGCTCGGATCCTCACAAAAAGCATGTAAAACTTTGCAACTAACCATAATAAAGTTATCAATAGGAAAATTCCCTTTTATAAAGCCTTTTGACTTCATAACAAATTTTAAACATATATCTATTGAATTACAAATCCCTATTTACATTCATATATTGAATATACATTAAATTCAACTATGCATATTAAGAATCCAACTATCTATCATGATCATTACTATTCTTATCAATAAAATTGTGTTATAAACTCTATTTACCTTTTCCAACATACATATATCAATACCTATTTAAATGCATATTAAAAATCCAACTATCTGTTCTGGTCATTGTTATGCTTATCAATAACATTGTGTTCATAAACTCTATTTAATTTTTCTAACATACATATATCAATACCTATTTATTCTATCACACTCTAATTTTTTTACCTTAATTACATGTATCACTTCTCATTTAACATTTATCTTAATAAACTAAATATGGTTATATATTTGGTGCAGGCGGGGTCGACCATAGCCAACCTTACCAGCACCTCCAGGATCTGGTGGCTCCTACAATTAGCAGGACTGCCAAATTTATCCCTCAGCCAAATTCCGCGCTAAATTGCCTCCCCGCAATTCGGATTCCACAACAGCCTTTCCGCAAGCCGGTTGCGGGATGCGAAATCAACGTTTCAAAGTTACTCCTCCGCAACTTTCCTTTCGCCATAGCTTTTCCACAAGTGGGTTGCGGGATGTGGGATGCGCGACCAACTCCGCAAAGTTGCTTCCGCGACCTTCCTTTCACAACTTTTCCTCCGCAATTTCCCCAACCATCAGATCTTTGCGGCCTTCTCCACGACTGTCAATCTGCTCTTTGGCGCGGATCTCACAGATCTTTGTGGATCTGTTATCATCCTCGCAACTTCCATTGCAGATCTCTCCTGGACCGTCAGATCTCTGTCTACGGACTCAATCTCGACTGTTCGTTCTCTACAATAAACTAGTTAAGGCAAAAAACCTACGTGTTGTGTCGATTGATCATGTAATCAATCAATCCAGCCTGCAAACTCTAAGATTACTTATCCTAACTCTTCCTATGCATGCATTTACAACCTAATTCAACTATTCAAGCAACAAACTCATGCACGAATCAACAATCACGCAGAAATTCATAGAAGTTCAGGAAACCGTTGAAGTCGTCTATTCATGAATTCACAGCTCAATCAGTAAATACATCTAGGCTAATAACACTGCTAAAACACAATTAATCCTTCTATTAAGAAAACACGCAACACACAGTTTGGATCTCTTCTTCAATTTTCCCAAAACATCTACAAGCGGAACCAGATGTCGGTTTGTCTGTCTCTCTGCAAATTTTGCAATCCTAATTATACTGAAGAGTAGAACCCCCTCTACTTCTCTAGTCTGCCTATTTAATATAAACCGTTACCTCCTACCCTAAGTGGTCCTGCAACTGAAAACAAACAACTACACAGCATGATGAAAATGTCATTATCTCAACAAACAATCGGCAGCTTGATCTCCACGCAGGGAGTCATGATCCACACTCATTCCTATCGGCGCTAACAAACTATGACTCAACAAAACCAAAATATACCACAACATGTGACCAAATCATCACATTGTTGGCATTCCATGATGCTCCTGCATCAGACTCCCCAGCTTGAAACTCTTCATGTGCTCCTATCCATGAGCTCCCTTTCCGTTACTTTTTTGTAAGCTTGCAGCAGATACTCAAATATAAATTTGAGCAGTGTTCTCATCTCGAACATCACTTTGTTAGCAACAATTATTTTGGTTCATCCAGTACCTGTCCTGACTGTACATAACAATCGTATTCATCGTTCATCTGACCTGCATTCAAAGCATATCATTATCTTTTCCATAGAAACAAACATACATCATCATATCATAAAATAATTTTCGACATTCAAGGATTCCTTCAATGAATTCTTGGTCAAACTCTTCCTTGTTTGCTTCTCCCTACATCACCATCCTTATGATTTTTAAAAGAAACCATGACCTCTTGGTCATGTAATTTTGATCTACAGACCTCCTAGATCCCATATCTTGTTTTGGAGTTGCTACTATTCATTAGTCCTGTAATGAACTTCCTAGTATTCCACAGTCATCCAAATGACTATATGAACCTCCCTGTCATTGTTCCTCTTACATCTCTGCATGATATGCCATAACTCATCTATATCCTCATACAAACCGTTTCTTTGATGAAACACCTCTATCTGGACACCTTTCTCCACTGCGACTTTCACTTGCTCAAAATTATAGAAAAACTCCAATGCTTTATTTTTCTGCTGTACAACAGGTTCACTGCTGCTACTTCCCTCATCATCTTCAGCCCTATCATGAGTTGTCATATTGTCTCTCAAGACAATTTCTTCCTCTATATTTTCCTTAAGCCAATGAAAGGAAATTTGATTGCCACCAAGCAACCATACTTCTTCATCCACCATTCCAGCTATCCATTTGCATAATACCTGTAACAAAGTTAGCAAATAGATATTTAAAACATAGACATTCCACATGTCCATGATTTTACCTTCATCTTCATCCTCTTCAAATTGTTGGACAATATTCAGCAACTGTCCCTCTATTCCACTTGTGCAACCTGCAGTTAAACACATATCATTAGTTTCAAAAACATAAGGCACTACAGCCTCAACCGATGCCTTCTCCTCCATCCTTCGATGCTTCTTTGTTTCTGCAAAACAGTCTTTAAGATCATCAGTAGACCTCACATCAACATCCCCCTCTTCCATCTCATATTGATATGAACCCTTTTCCATGTCCATGAGTTTTTCAGCAAACTCTGTATCAGCATCCTCTCTTTTTCCATCAAGGTAACCACCTTGTTCAAGTTCACACATTAGGTGAACTTTCTCTTCATGCTTAGCTGCCCTGAGTCTTTCCTCTTCCTTCACCCAAACACTAAGCTTGTGCTTGAGATTCCTGGCACATAACCTCCTTACAGGCCATTGCACCTTCCTTTTCAACTTCCATTCATAATACTAACCTTCTGTAGCTTTCTCATGCAACAATTCGGTCACTTTACTAAGCCTTTTCTTCAGCTCAGTAACCTCTTTGTCAAATTTGCTTTGACTCATCCTCTTGACACCATTTGCTCTGGCATCTTCCCTTGTTCTACTGTGGCTTCCTTTTGAACCCTTTATATGACTTTCAGTATCCACCTTCCATACCACCTCCATGAGGTTTCCCACACTCATGATGAACTGCAAACAAGCCTACCCTCTCAACACCTCATCAAGATTCCTCCTACTTGACCTATTGGCATTTATCTGGTTCTCACGTAGAACCTTTGAGCATTCGCTATGCTCTCTATAGGCTTGAAATTTGCATTCACTTCCTATAGCACTCTGCTGTGAGGGTCCTCATACCATAGTATCCCTTCTCTCAAACCCCTTGTTCAGAAATCAACATTCTGAACTACTCTCTTCAAAGAGTGTTCTTCCTTCAACCTGTAAGTTAATATTGCAAGATTCCTCTGCATAGTGTGCAAATAGTTTCACACCCGCTCTGATACCAAAAATGGTGTATGCGAGGCCGACCATAGCCAACCTTACCAACACCTCTAGGATCTTGTGGCTCCTACAATTAGAAGGACTGTCAAATTTATCCCTCGGCCAAATTCTGCGCTAAATTGCCTCCCCGCAATTCGGCTTCCGCAACAAGGCTTTCTGCAAGCCTGTTCCTGCAACAACCTTTCCGCAAGCGGGTTGCGGGATACGGAATCAAGGTTTCAAAGTTACTCCCCCGCAACAGCTCTTTCACAAGCGAGTTGCGGGATGCAGAATGCATGACCAACTCCCCAAAGTTGCTCCCGTGACCTTCCTTCTGAAACTTTTCCTCCGCAATTTCCTCGACCGTCAGATATTTGTCGCCTACTCCATGACCGTCGATCTACTCTTTGGCATGGAGCTAAAAGATCTTTGTGGATCTGTTATCATCCTCGCAACTTCTGTTGCGAATCTCTCCTGGACCGTCAGATCTCTATCTGCGGACTCAATATCCACCGTTCATTTTCTGCAATAAACTGGTTAAGGCAGAAAACCTGCGCGCTGCGCCGATTGATCATGGAATCGATCAATCCAGCCTGCAACCTCTAATATTACTTAGCCTAACTCTTCATACGCATGCATTTACAACCTAATTCAACTATTCAAGCAGCAAACTCATGCATGAATAAACAATTTCACAGAAATACATAGAATTTCAGGAAACCACCGAAGTTAGCTTTTCATGGATTCACATCTCAATCAGTAAATACATCTGGGCTAATAACACTGCTAAAACACAGTTAATCCTTCTATTAAGCAATAACGCAACACACAGTTCAAATCTCTTCTTCAGTTTTCCCAAAACATTTACAAGCGAAACCAGACGTCGGTCTATCTGTCTCTCTGCAAATTTTGCAATCCTAATACTGAAGAGTAGAACCCCCTCTACTTCTCTAATCTACCTATTTAAGCTAAACTGTTACCTCCTACCCTAAGTGGTCCTACAACTGAAATCAAACAACTACACAGGATGATGAAAATCCTTGTCTCAACAAACATTTGAGCACACACCGAATGGCAAGAGCTTTCACCCTCTTGAGAGAAGAAACATTTGAGCACACACCAAGTCCTCCAGATCATGATCAAAACGTTGTCAAGGCTCGTAAACCATCTTTTTGAACTCACCCTCAAAACCCTAGACATGATTATATTTGAAAGGGGCTTTTGGTTTACCCACCCCAAGACTTAACTCCAGCAGAATGGAAAAATGGTTAACCTAATATCTTTAACTACATAGTGGATCAAGAGAAATATGATGCATGAAGAATCTACCAAGCCTCCTTTCAAAAGCTACGACTCCAATTTGATTGTTATCCCAATTTTGTTTAGACTTGAGAGGTTCAACGTCCACCACCCCCATAGTCTCAAATTTATCAAGGAAAAATCTAGACATACGGTCCACTCTAGCTGAAGAACCCTAGATCTCACTGATGCTCATGGTGAAATTGAGATCTCCGCCCACTGCTAATTTATTTAGTTCAATCCAATTCCTAGCCATAAGTGCATTCCATAAATACTTTTGGGCATCATAAGGGCCATATACATTCAAGAGTTGCAATGTTTTTTCCAATTCATAATTGTGAACAATAGTACAAAGGCTTGAAAAGACATCACATGAGTTTATTAGGGAGATCGACGAACTCCAACCTGTGACAAGACCGTCAGAGAAACTGTTTGCATCCAAAGAAATAAACTCCCAATTATTAAACAATTTTTTCAAATAGAAACTGCTACATCGCCAACAAGCATAATTTCCTATGAGAAAAACACATCTAGATTATTGGATCTCATTAGTCACTTGAGGGTAGTTTGTTTGGCTTGGACAGAATCTAGTGTTTGAAGAGAGAATTTTCATTTTTCAAAAAAATGAGGGGTGTTTGATGCTCTAAGAGCCCCAAGAAGCACAGTCGGTTTGCCTTGATATAATTCACAACGATCTCGATCCTTAGCATGTTTCAAAGCCAATTTGTGGCTTGCTCAAGCTCCCCTTGACTCCTTTGGCACATCTAATCCCAATCCTCCATATTGGCTACCTTTTTTAGAATGAGAGAAGGTTTGGGACAAAGTTGGTCATGTTTGCCACTTCTTGGATTTGGGGACTAGATCCTAGATTCATAATACAAGTTACTGATGCCCCGGGTATCAAATTGTTTGTCAATATCAATCACCTGAAGGCCTCGAGGAGGCTGGACCAAAGTATCATTTAAGCAAGAGTGGTGGAAAGAGCCACTCCAAGGAAGCAACACTTTTTTCCATATATTATCAAGTTTTTGCAATTGAGAGGTTGAGAGATATAAGAATTCGAGGAACAATGGAAGGGGGAGACCCTAACCCTCAAACAGAATTGGAAGAGAACCCACAAGAACTTCATCTCTCTTCCCCAGAACGGAACTTGGAACCTAAATACCTAGAGCTTCATGTTGGTTAGGGATAACCTTTTCTGCAAAACTAGGGTTAGGAGAGGCCATAATGGGGATTGCAATCTCATTCAAATCCCTATAGTCTATTGGAATAAGTTGTCATTGATGTCAAAAGGGTGAAGAGATATGTGGTGTCAAGGTGGTAATGATGATATGGTTGTAGTAGAGATATATTATTTGGGAATGTATAATGAAGCCTTTGTCAAATTTGCTTTGACTCATCCTCTTGACACCATTTGCTCTAGCATCTTCCCTTGTTCTATTGTGGCTTCCTTTTGAACCCTTTATATGACTTTCAGTATCCACCTTCCATACCACCTCCATGAGGTTTCCCACACTCATGATGAACGGCAAACAAGCCTACCCTCTCAACACCTCATCAAGATTCCTCCTACTTGACCTATTGGCATTTCTCTGGTTCTCACGTAGAACCTTTGAGCATTCGCTATGCTCTCTATAGGCTTGAAATTTGCATTCACTTCCTATAGCACTCTGCTGTGAGGGTCCCCATACCATAGTCTCCCTTCTCTCAATCCCCTTGTTCAGAAATCAACATTCTAAACTACTCTCTTCAAAGAGTGTTCTTCTTTCAACCTGTAAGTTAATATTGCAAGATTCCTCTCCATAGTGTGCAAATATTTTCGCACCCGCTCTGATACCAAAAATGGTGCAGTCGGGGTCAACCATAGCCTAACTTGCCAACACCTCTAGGATATTGTGGCTCCTACAATTAGAAGGACTGTCAAATTTATCCCTTGGCCAAATTTTGCGCTAAATTTCCTCCCCGCAATTCGGCTTCCGCAACAAGGCTTTCTGCAAGCCTGTTTCTGCAACAACCTTTCCGCAAGCGGGTTGCGAGATACAGAATCAAGGTTTCAAAGTTACTCCCCTGCAACTTTCCTTCTGCAACAGCTCCTCCGCAAGCGGGTTGCGGGATGCAGAATGCGCGACCAACTCCCCAAAGTTGCTCCCGCGACCTTCCTTCCGAAACTTTTCCTCCACAATTTCCTCTACTGTCAGATATTTGCGGCCTGCTCCACAACCGTTGATCTACTCTTTGGCATGGAGCTAACAGATCTTTGTGGATTTGTTATCATCCTCACAACTTACATTGCAAATCTCTCCTGGACCGTCAAATCTCTGTCTGCGGACTCAATATCCACCGTTCGTTTTCTGCAATAAACTGGTTAAGGCAGAAAACCTGCGCATTGCGTCGATTGATCATGGAATCGATCAATCCAGCCTGCAACCTCTAAGATTACTTAGCCTTACTCTTCATATGCATGCATTTACAACCTAATTCAACTATTCAAGTAGCAAACTCATGCATGAATAAACAGTTTCAGAGAAATACATAGAATTTCAGGAAACCGCCGAAGTCGGCTTTTCATGGATTCACATCTCAATCAGTAAATACATCTGGGCTAATAACACTACTAAAACATAGTTAATCCTTCTATTAAGCAATAATGCAACACACAGTTCAAATCTCTTCTTTAGTTTTCCCAAAACATTTACAAGCAAAACTAGACGTCGGTCTGTCCGTCTCTCTGCAAATTTTGCAATCCTAATACTGAAGAGTAGAACCTCCTCTACTTCTCCAATCTGCCTATTTAAGCTAAACTGTTACCTCCTATCCTAAGTGGTCCTACAACTGAAAACAAACAACTACATAGGATGATGAAAACGTCCTCGTCTCAACAAACATTTGAGCACACACCAAATGGCAAGGGCTTTCACCCTCTTGAGAGAAGAAACATTTGAGCACACACTGATTCCTCCAGACCATGATCGAAATGTTGTCAAGGCTCGCAAACCATCTTTTTGAACTCACCCTCAAAACCCTAGACATGATTATATTTGAAAGGGGCTTTTGGTTTACCCACTCCAAGACCTAACTCCAGCAGAATGGAAAAATGTTTAACCTAATATCTTTAACTACATAGTGGATCAAGCGAAATATGATGCATGAAGAATCTACCAAGCCTCCTTTCAAAACCTACGACTCCAATTTGATTGTTATCCCAATTTTGTTTAGACTCGAGAGGTTCAACTTCCACCACCCCCATAGTCTCAAATTTATCAAGGAAAAATCTAGACATACGGTCCACTCTAGTTGAAGAACCCTAGATTTCACTGATGCTCATGGTGAAATTGAGATCTTCCCCCACTGCTAATTTATTTAGTTCAATCCAATTCCTAGCCATAAGTGCATTCCATAAATACTTGTGGGCATCATAAGGGCCATATACATTCAAGAGTTGCAATGTTTTTTCCAATTCATAATTGTGAACAATAGTACAAAGGCTTGAAAAGACATCACATGATTTTATTAGGGAGATCGACGAACTCCAACCTGTGACAAGACCGTCAGAGAAACTGTTTGCATCCAAAGAAATAAACTCCCAATTATTAAACAATTTTTTCAAATAGAAACTTCTACATCGCCAACAAGCATAATTTGCTATGATAAAAACAAATCTAGCTTATTGGATCTCATTAGTCGCTTGAGGGTAGTTTGTTTGGCTTGGACAGACTCTAGTGTTTAAAGAGAGAATTTTCATTTTTCAAAAAAATGAGGGGTGTTCGATGCTCCAAGAGCCCCAAGAAGCACAATCGGTTTGTCTTGATATAATTCACAACGATCTCGATCCTGAGCATGTTTCAAAGCCAATTTGTGGCTTGCTCAAGCTCCCCTTGACTCCTTTGGCACATCTAATCCCAATCCTCCAGATTGGCTACCTTTTTTAGAATGAGAGAAGGTTTGGGACAAAGTTGGTCATGTTTGCCACTTCTTGGATTTGGGGACTAGATCCTAGATTCATAATACAAGTTACTGATGTCACGGGTATCAAATTGTTTGTCAATATCAATCACCTGAATGCCTCGAGGAGGCTGGACCAAAGTATCATTTAAGCAAGAGTGGTGGAAAGAGCCACTCCAAGGAAGCAACACTTTTTTCCATATATTATCAAGTTTTTGCAATTGATAGGTTGAGAGATATAAGAATTCGAGGAACAATGGAAGGGGGAGACCCTAACCCTCAAATAGAATTGGAAGAGAACCCACAAGAACTTCATCTCTCTTCCCCAGAATGGAACTTGGAACCTAAAGACCTAGAGCTTCATGTTGGTTAGAGATAACCTTTTCTGCAAAACTAGGGTTAGGAGAGGCCATAATGGGGATTGGAATCTCATTCAAATCCCTATAGTCTATTGGAATAAGTTTTCATTGATGTCAAAAGGGTGAAGAGATATGTGGTGTCAAGGTGGTAATGATGATATGGTTGTAGTAGAGATATATTATTTAGGAATGTATAATGAAGCCTTGAATCCCCTGAAGAAGAACCTAAGGAATCCATTGATCACAAGTGTACATAAACCCAAAGCAGTCCTCTTATGGCATAGCGGTTGCACATGGGCCTCACAGGAAGACACTTTGAGTTATACATAAGTGTATGAATCCCCTAGAGAATCCCCTAATGATCATGATGATGTGGAGTGTAAAGGAGTCCCTAAAGTGTCCTAAAGAAGTGTGAAGAATTTCCTAAATAAATGATGTTGGGTCACATGACCATGATGATGCGTCACATGACCATTATGGTGGGTCACATGACCATGATGATAAGAAGTGTAAGAAAGTTCGTAAAGGTGTTCCTAAGAAATGTTAGTAAGAAATGTGAATAAATTCCTAAAATAGTGTTGTTGGGTCCACATGACCATGTGGGTGGGGTCACATAACCCATGTTGGAGAAGGCCCTATAGAGCCCCTAAGGTTGGTGTAAAGCATATTGGAATGAAGTGTGAAAGATATCCCAAAATCATGATGATGAGTTCACATAACCCCGAAAGTAGTGGTGTTGGGTCTATATGACCAGAAGGATTGGTCCATATGACCATGAGAAGTAACCCTCGAAGTAATAAGGATTGGTCGAAAAGGTAATGTTGAAATCAAAGGTGAAGAAACCCATAAACAATGGTGTTTGGTCCATTTTCCCATGAGTTTGGGTTTACATGACCTATGGTGGAGAAGGCCCTAAAGAGTCCCCAAAGTTGGTCTAAAGCAAGATGGCGTGAAGCTCGAAGTACCCCAAAATAATAATGCTTGGTCCACATGACCCTGAAAGTTGTGGTACTTTGGCCCATTAGACCACATGAAGTGGCAAGGATCCCCGCAATAAATAATGGCATATCCACTAAGTATGATAATGTGGTAAATCCCTAGGGCCCCCTTTGGAGAATATATGGAGTGATATTGAAGTTTTGGCATGACGTGTCATGATGGACTATTGAGGTGGGGTACTAACCCTTGAAGGCCCCCTTAAAATATGGAGAACCACAAATCAAGGATGAGTTTAAGGAGGCACTAAAAGAAGATACTAGATCATGATGAAGTGTATAAATAGAGGGAAACAAATTTCATTTTATCACCAATCAAGTCTTTCTTTCTATTGCACATCTTTGGAGAAAAAGTGCGAAACTTTTTGGAGGAGCAATTTTTGGGCATCTTTGAGGATTGAGGAGATTCACAAAAAATGGCATGACTTTTTCATACGGTATCAAAATTACAAAATTATCGACTCGTTGGAAAGTTGGTTGCAAGGGATACATGATGAATCTATATAAATTCTCTTTTAGTTTCTATATTGTCTCTTCATATTGTAATCTTTCCAAAGGTATGGTTAATGCTTGTGGGTTTCTCTTGTGATGGAACATGTCTTTCATGGATAGATCTCATCTTGGATATTGGTATGTGAGCCTCTCTCTTGGTATATATGTCACGTCCCCTCCCCTCATCTTGACAACGGAGAAGATGCGACTGTTGTGCTAACATAATAATCCGAGCATCTAGCCCCATGAATCATAATCCAAAAATGCATTGAAGTAAAAACATATGCAGATGCATAATGCAATAAAATACAACGGAAGAAAATGTCATTCAATACATTCAATATGTTCATAATAATTCATTAAACAAATAAATTGCAGAAGTTAAATATAGAAAATACAAGAGAGAACTTATCGTGTAAATGAGTTGTCCCACAACTAGCTATGTCGTTGCAACGTTCCACCCAACCATAGGCCAGTTGTGCTCATCAATCTCTCAGCACAACTGACAACCCCAAGCAAGGCATGATTTCCATAAGGAACTAGGGAACAACAAGATCACACATAGCCAAATACAACCAAGGTTCAGCCAAGCCAATCTACAGTTGGGTTTATGAGGCTCTAAGGCAATGGAAAGGAAGAATTTATAAGCTAGTGAGCTCAACCACAGAGCTATGGACACCTCCACAAGATCTATCTAGATTACCGTCCGCAATACGTACACACCCAACACAAGGAAGTATTCCCTTCACTACTACACAATCCCTCAGGCCATATCTTCCCTTCCAGTGCTCTTCAGGGTGTGCATAAAAGAATAGCCAACCCCTCTTGATCCTTTTGTGAGGTTCCTCTTTTCACTAGGTTTATCAAGCCAATTATGGGCCTCTTCCACTCCTAATTCTTTCAGACCAAAACAAGGATACACAAAACAACAAAATACAAATGTTGGTCGTGAAGGAAAACGTTTTGGCAACCAAAAACGAAAAATGAAGATGGGGAAATCAACCCTGGGTGAGCAATTCGATTTCAGAACACAATTTTGGGAAAAAAACGACCTCTACAAACCCCCAAAACGGATTTCCCAGCATGGATAGATGAGGAAAATGTAGGAAAAACATGAAGGAAAATGCCCAGGTAGCTCCAACTGCGTGAGGAAATGAAAAAAGTGAATGAGGAATGGAATGGGCATGCATTTCTGGGTATTTACTTACCCAATAAGAAAAAACACGATTTTCCAGATTGATGGCTTGCCCCAATATGAATTTTGACTACCATACATTTCCATCCCAAGGCATTAACTACCTCCACCAATTTCTAGAAGAAATAAAGGATTGGGTGAATAAGACAAAAAGGGTAGTTGAGAGTTTTATGGGTTCTCTCATTGACATTTGGCTTACCACTATTGGCTCAAGGGTTTGAATAATTTCCCTCCCTATTCCTTGGGAAATCATGCCCCATCTCTTGTTGCATTGCATAGCTAGTTGTGGGTATTTTATTAAATTACATATTTACATGATGTCTCATTTTATAATGTCCCTGGCTAGCACAAAAACCATATGCATCATTTTTAATTGCCGATATAGAAAACGTTAAATCAATGGCTGGGCCTTGGCCTTGAGCTCCACACCATGATTTAATAACAATATTTACATCATATACAATTTTAATGAATAGGGGTCAAAATCGGGATATTACAATATATATTTGAAGTCATTATATATGTTATGGGGGATATGATCATGGTTATCTTGACATAGATATGGTATGGTTCATATACATGGGTATCTCTTGTGATGGTCATGCCTCTCATAGACTAGGGTCCATCTTGTTGTATTGAAAATGTATGAAGTTTGTACATGTTCTTGTGTTTATCTCTTGGCATACTTAATGGTGATATTAGCATAGATGTTGGTGCACAGTTTATGATGATCTTGATATAGATATTGGTGAATTGTTTTTATAGATCATGGTGATTATCTGGACATATTGTATGATGTTCTTGGCATAGATAATAGTGATTATCTTCGCATAGTCCATGGTTATGTTTTGTATATGGATCATCTCTTGGAATATTCAATGTTTTGGAAATGTATATGATGAGGATCCAATTGAAATTGATGGATGATTATTTATGGGTATATACTTGTGGCATGTACAGGTTGATATATTATGACAAATATTGAGACAGTGTGGCAATTATTGTGGCATTGTGACATTGACAGTGGCATTGTGACATAGGCAATGATTGTGGTGTTTAGATAGAGATACAATGATTGGGGTATTGTGATAGACATAGTGGTTGTGACATGTTGTCAAGGATCCTGATACAATGATCATTACAGATTGTTTCTTCTATTCATATCAGGGCGGCAGGACGGGGTAAGGATAGGAGATTGTAGTCTCCTTCAAGTTGGTTCCTGAGAATTGTGAGTTGGTGCTCACTGAGGATTGGAGTCCTCTCTACAGGTTAGATCCTGTGACCTTAGGGGATTGTAGCTTCCTTTCAGTTGGAGCTAATAAACTAGGGGGTTGGAGCCTCCTTCTAGTTGGTTCTAGAAAATCAGGGAGTTGGAGCTTACTTCCAGTTGGTGCTAGTAAACACATTGAATGTAATCTCTATATTATTAACAACATATTTTTTGGTTTTCTCCCATTTGGGTTTCCATGTCAAATCACTTGTGCACAGTGTATGATTTTAATGTGACGGTGAATGATATTGTTAATGGTTAATGTTACATGTTAAAAGTGGTAAAAAGTGCCCAATGCTGATTCATCCCCCTCTTAGTATTGTTGAGTATTCCAAAATAGTCTTTAACCCTCTATACCTTCGACATAAAAGGTTTGTCACATTCTTGTACTATATGGCCATACAGGTGGCAACATACACATGGAAGGGGAAATTTCCACATCAATTTCCATAGCTTCATAAAGCCCTAAACTTACATTAATATCCACCAAGATTCTTACAACAGAATGAGCAGGGTTTGTTTTGTAACAATCATCAATAAGGATAAACTTACCAAGAGTATCTCCAATAGCCTTCAATGAGGGATCATTCTAGAGCTCCATAGGTATTCAAGGAAGCTTAACCCATTTTGGGGTTGACTGTGCAAACTCCTCCTATGCCACATCAAAGCCTGAATGCCATGGCTTGATGGAAAGATAATATTTGTCACAAAACCAATGCCCTCTTAGCTTCCTTATGCCTGACTACGTCCTCTGTATTATCTGGTTTCAAGTTTGTCCCTTCCAAGCAACATCCAAATTTCTTCGGAGTAGGAGGAGTAGAAACATCCTACGAGGACCCCTTTAGAATGGTAGGGTTTCTAATCAGCTGGAGTGTAGATGTTCCTTGATAGATACCCTTAGACATGGGGCCTATCAAAAGGTACAAGAAGGTGGATGACTCCAGTGTACCAACCCCATCAGTCTTATTGCCATTACCAAACCCTACCTCATGATTTTGATGACATACAACTTGGACAACAATGTCATCTTTAGTGAGTGATCCTCACTATAGTCAACCAATGACTCATATTCAACCATGTCAACTCCTCCAAGCCTAGATTGAGATGATTGCATCACTGATATCAAAAAAACTACCTTAGAGATTTTGCAAACCAAACCCTAACTCGTATTTTGTAAGCATTTGGTCTATAATAAAAAATAAATGGAGCTAATTATTGAAACGTTGTAGCAAAGAGAATACCCATGCATGGCCTCTTTGGCAGGGGCTGGGGTACAGGCCTCAATGCGCAGATCTGAGGTGTTGGGTGGGGTCTAATGACTATGGAGGTTGGTGCGGTGTAGGTGGCGGTGTCAGGGATTGTGTGGGCGTGTCAATTGATGGAGGCAGTTGTTTGGGGGTGAAGTTCGAGGTATTGAAGGTGGCTTGGGAAGGGGTTTCGGGCTGGTGGGCGCGGTGATCAAAGGCGGTTTTGGGAAGGAAGGTCTTTCTCGGCGGTCGGGGGCACTGCATTGTTACCAACTGACAAGTTGTGGACGGGGTTTTTACCGTCAGTAAAAATGGGTCTGGATGATGTGGTGGATTATTCTTTGGATCTGGTGCCGAAGGGTATCTCTTAGTATGCTATGGGCGGTTACTATTTAGGCGATCCGAGGGCTAAAAACGTTTGGGGTAGAGGTGATTTTTTGGATTCTCTGCTCTCTGATCCGGTGGGGTCTTTCTCACCATCTTCTTTCTTTTCTGAACACACATCTGTTCTTCCAGAATACCTCGTGTTGCTCCCAGTTGCCGTGGAAGGTGGGATTTCGGCTGGGAACATTCGGTATTCCATGGGAGATGATCTCTCTTTAGGGGCTGATTTTTCGGGATTTGGAGATGAGGGTGGTGCAGCGGTGGTGGAAGGGTTTCCTGCTGGGTGTCTGGGACTAAATGGGAATGGAAATGGTGCAGCTGATGTTCAAGGTTTTTGTGGAGTCGTTCCTGAGGTGGTTTCGGGTGAACGAGCGAATACTTCTCAGGGGAATATTTCACTAGGGCGGAGGGAGATGGAAGTGAGTCAGGCTCCAGTGGGGGCTGGTGGTGAGGATCATGGGGCAGGTAGACAGAGAAGGGTGATTGTTAAGAAGAGAAGGGTGGATTTCTCCTACGCTCTTGGGGAAGACATCAGGTGGTCACAAATTGTTTAGATGGCTTCCTTCACTGTGGTTGGGAAAATCACAGGGAAAAACTGCTCGTTGCCTGTGATTGCAAATTGGGTGAAAGAATGTTGGGCTGATGCACTAGGGGAGGTTCCTGAACTAGAGGGTCTAACACAGGGATGGTTTGCTCTAAATTTTTCTCAGCAGGTGCATGTTAGATGGGTTTTAGAGAGGAATTGGGCTATGGAACAATGTTCAGTTTTGTTAAAAATTTGGACTCCGACCTTTGACGCTTCTCGTGAACAGGTGGATGTAGTGCCAATTTGGGTTCGGCTTTCGGGTCTTTCACGACAATATTGGTCGGAGGAACATTTCTCTTGTATTGGAAACATTTTGGGGACTTTCCTGGAGGTGGATTTGTCTTATAAAATCACTAAACTGCGCAGGGTGGCTCGGATTCTGGTAAACATCAATGTGAGGGAGGGTTTGTATGAAGAGATTCATCTCTCTTGGGGCAATACGTTTTTCAATCAGAGACTGGATTATGAAAATATCTCGTTTTGATGTCGTCGATGTCATACATATGGACATCTGGTGGTTGATTGTTCACTTGGGGTGCGTATGATCAATGGCCGTGGAACTCAGAGGGGTTCTCGTGGGATTGGGTCCAATAGAGGAACGTCTTCATTGACCTTGGGACCATCGTCGTCAAGACCCGATGAGGTGCACGCGGGTGTGGAGGAACCTGTTCCTACTATGATGGAGGATGCTTTGCTTCCAGTGGCTCTGGCTGATGAAGTAGGTGCCGAAGTTGATCCTGATATGGGGGCGATTTCATCAGGTATCTCTTCCTTTGCCCCTTCTCCGTCATTAAATGTGTTTACTAATATTTTTAATATTTATGGGATGTATTGGATGGGTGAAAAACTTAAGAACTTAACTATCTTGCCTCTTCCATTAGTACCTGTCACCCCTTCTTCTGCTACAATTGTTGAGGATGTCACTCCTTTATCCCTTGTCTCTGGAGTGGATGGGAATGGGTCTCCCCCCTCAACCCATACTTCATCTGAATCGAGGTATTTTCTCAGGTCTGGGAGGGGTTGTACTTCTTTTCTGGCAAAGGCTCAGTCTAGGGCTTGGAAGGCTCTGAATGAGGGGAAACAAATTTATATTGAACGGGCACTTAGAGCAGTGTAGTCTCAGAAGAAGGGTCAAAAATGAAGATCATGTCCTTTAATTGTCGAGGTCTGGAAGGTCCCCTTAAAAGACCTATGTTGCGTAGGGTGGTTGATTTGGAGCACCCTGATGAGATGTTGTTACAAGAAACTTTAGGTGTAGGTGATGTGATTAAACCGAAGTTGGAGAGTTGGTTCTTGGGATGGCAGTTTGAGACCTTGGATGTTTGGGGTCGTTCGAGGGGTCTTGCTATGGGGTGGAATACTCGTGTGGTGAAAGCACTGAATATTTGGGGTCTGGACTCTGTTTTGGGGATGAATTTGCAAGGATTGGATTAGGGGGCTCCTGTAGATGTCTTCAACATCTATGGACCTTATCTTAACCGTATCCCCTTTTGGGATACTCTCTTTAATCTGGTGGTGTTAAGAGGTGATTTGGTTATTATTGGAGGAGACTTAAATTTTTAGTTGGGGCAGGCTGAGGTCTGGGGACCCTTTGCTCGTCCGAATATTCTTTTTGAATACTTCTCTCAAAAGCTCATTGAGAGGAATTGGTTGGATATTGAACCTGTTAAGCTTAAACCCACTTGGCATAACAATCGGTGTGGGGATGGTCGAGTGGCTAAGCATCTTGACCGTTTTTTGATTTCCGAAAAGATGTTGGATCGACAACATTACATGAGGCAATGGGTGGGATGTGGGGGTCGTTCTGATCATCTGCCTATATTCTTGGAATATAGGAATGGTCCTGTAAAACCACCCAGTCCACTGAAATTCAACAAGACTTGGTTAAAGGATGAATCATTTTGGCAGCTGATCCATTCAAACTAGGTTCCTTTTAATCCAGACAACATGTTGTCCACGGCCTTTCAGTTTGCGGAGAATATTTCTTGGATCAAAGGGTTCATTAAGAGATGGGCTGTGGATAAGCGTAGCAAAGAAGATCTTAAACTGAGGCATCTTGAGATGGAAATTTCTACCATCATGGATATGGAGTGGGGGGGGGTTGGGACCAGGAATCTAAAGACTCCTTGGTTAGGCTGCAGGGTAGAAGGAATTATATTCTCTTGGATAAGGAGGAGACCTGGAGATTGAAAAGCAGGGCTATTTGGCTTGAATGTGGGGATGAAAATACAAAATTCTTTCATGCCTATGCTAAGGGAAGGAAAGCTATAAATACCATCTGGAGCTTGGAGGATGGTAGGGGCAGAGGACTTGAATCTTTAGAGGATATGGCGGGGATTGGGGTTGAACATTTCCATCATTTATTCAAGGCTCCTATGGGAGCACAACTTGTGGAGATTATGTGCATTGCTCAGGTTTTTCCATGTTTTGTGGGGGAGGATGAAAATCAATCATTGATGGAAGAGGTTACTGAAGAGGAACTAAAAGCATCTCTACAGAGTTTCCAGAAGGACAAAAGTCCTGGTCCAGATGGTTGGACTATTGAATTTTTTACTGATCTATATGAACCTTTGGGGGCTGATATCTTGACTGTGGTGGAGAAAACTCGTCTTTCTGGTAGTATCCCGGCATGTTTCAATACGACTTTCATTGCTCTGATTCCAAAGGTGGATAACCCAAAAACACTGCATGATTTCAGACCTATTTCACTTTGTAACTGCATATATAAGGTGATTTCGAAGATTATTGCCCGAAGGTTGAAGGATATCTTGTCAGAGCATATATCAGCGGAACAATTTGGGTTTCTAAAAGGTCGACAGATTCATGAGGCTATTGGGGTGGCTCAGGAAGGTCTGCATAGCATGAAAACTCGTAATCTTAAGGGGGCAATCCTGAATATTGATATATCAAAAGCTTATGATAAGGTAAGCTGGTTATATATTCATATGCTACTAATACATCTTGGCTTTGGGATTGCTTTTGTCAGGTGGATTATGAGTTGTGTTACCACTGTGACTTTTTTTGTTCTGATCAATGGGGCTGCTTCACCTTTCTTTCATGCAGAGAGAGGATTAAGGCAAGGTTGTTCATTGTCTCCTCTTCTTTTTCTTTTGGTTGCTGAAGGTTTGAGCCGCTTACTAAAGGAGGCACACAGGGGTGGACTTTTGAACGACATTGCTATATCTCAACATTTGCAGATCACTCATCTTCTATTTGTGGATGACGTGCTTATTTTTTGCTCTGGAAATGTCCAAGATATGAACACTCTTTCTGACATTCTGTCCCTTTTTTCCACTGCGACTGGCATGGAGATAAATGAAGGGAAATCTACGTTAATGACTCATCATCTGAATGCTAAAGAAGTTGGACATGCCGCACATTGTTTTCCCTTTATTCGTGTATCATTGGATGATGGTCTAAAATATTTGGGTTTCCTCCTGAAACCCAACAACTATTTGAAGAAGGATTGGGTGTGGTTGATCGAAAAATTGGAGAAGAGGTTACATTCCTGGAGTCACTGTTGGTTGTCTAGGGCGAGGTGGATTATTCTGGTTAAGGCTGTGCTGGAAGCAATACCAGTTTATTGTATGTCTCTTTCGTGGGTCCCTAAGGGTATACTGGAGAAAGCTTGTTGGATCTGTCTGCATTTTCTGTTGAGTGGGACTAAGGATGTATCGGTGTCCCCATGGGTTAAATGGGATAGGATCACCTAAATCATTGGGGGGATGGGGCCTTAAAAACATCTTCTTATTTGCTAAAGCGTTGGCGACTGATTCATGCAGAAAATTTGTGGACTAGGGTGATGATCGAGAAATACAATGCCCCTGATTCAATTATGGATTGGATCAGGAATCCTCTTAAGTGTCATAGAGGAGGATCGGTCATATGGAAAGCGATGAATAAATCCTTTGTTGTTATCGAGGAAAATCTTGTTTGGAAGGTTGGCAATAGTAGGAGGGTGTGGGTGGGCGAGGATCCTTGGATGGGTTGCAATGGTAGGTTTCGCTTGTCTGAACCATTGGTGGATTCTCTCAGACAGCGTGGTGTTTTCTTCCTTTATCAACTCGCCTCTCCTATTTAGGAGAATAGGTGGACACAAGGATGGCGTCCGACAACTTTCTTTGAACTTCCTGATAGGGAAGAGGTAGAACTAAATCAGTATATTGGGCTTCTGAATTTATCGATGGTGCAGCTCCGGGAGGGGGAGGATGAACTTATTTGGAATGCAGCTCTATGTGGGAAACAAACTCCTAAGGAGGGGTATATTAATCTCAGTTCTTTGGAAAACGATCATAGGTTGGAGTGGTGGTGGAAGACGATCTGGAAATTTCATTGTCCTCCAAAAACTCGATTATTATGGTGGTGTGTGTTGGAGAACAAGGTTAAGATTTGGGAAAACCTTCATAAATGGGGTTTTAATGGCCCTAGATGGTGTGCATTGTGCTGGGCGGAGGGGGAAACGGTTGTACACATGTTTATTAAATGCACATATTGTATGGAGGTATGGGCTGAATGTTGTAAGCTGTTGGGGTTGGGTTCGGAATGTCAATGGGAAGGGGATTCAATCCTTGTTGCGTGGAAGCGGTGGCACCGGTTGGAAAAGATGGATGTTATGACTGTGCTTCTGTTTCTAGTAACTTGGGGTATCTGGCTGGCCAGGAATAATGTGGTGTTCAATGGGAAAGTATGTACTCCAGCAATCACGGCAAGGCAGGCTTGTGGAATTGCACTTGCTCTTCCTAAACATATCAGGGTTGATAAGTAGAGGGAGATTCTTGAACTTGAGATTGATCAGACATCTCAATGGGGATTCTTTGATGGTGCTACACAGAATAATTACTATGGGGAGGGGGGTGCAATACTACATTTGGCCGAAAATCATTCATTTGAATTGATTGCGGTTCTGGGTGAGGGTGGCAACAATCGTGCTGAACTTTTAAGTTTGAAATTACTTCTCATTTTTGCAGCAGAAAACGGGTGCAACAACATTAAGGTTTTTGGTGATTCTTTGAATGTGATCAACTGGGTTAAGAGGATTCAATCATGCAGATACCTACTGTTACAAAACATTTTACTTTCTATTTGGGATGTCAAGCATTCATTTGATTTGATTACATGCACACATGTTTACAGGGAGAACAACTACCAAGCGGACTCAGCCTCGAAGGAGGGGCTCCAGTTGGATGCAGGTGTGTGGAAGGTTAAGGAGCTGTTAGAAAACTCTGTCTTTGAGTATTATCATCGTCCCTTCATTGAAGGGGTGACGTTATGAGACTTTGCTACTGATCTATAACTTGGAGCTGGATGTTTGTTGTTTTTTGGACAGTTTTGATTTCTATGTTTGTGATCTGTTGGATATGACAATTGGATGATATTTCTGATACTATTTGTAGACTATATGGGTTGCTCTAGCTTGTCGTTCTCATGGAACGTTCTTGGTACTATGAATTGTTTTCTGTTTCTATTTTTGTGGATAGATGGGGTGATTTATCATCTGATGTATGGGTTTGGGCAGTGTTTTTAGACCTTTTATTTGGGTACTGAACTTTGGTTACAAATATGCATTGCATATCTACAAAATGTAATTTTGTCTCTCTACGGATGAAATAAAATTATGCTTTTTTCTTTGGAAAAAATAAAAATAAAAAAGAATAGTAAAATCAAGTTAAAAAAGAAGAAGAAAACAATAAAAAGAAATAATCAATCAATATAAAGGAAGAAAACAAAAAAAATAGAACAATAATTACAAAACAAAACAAACCAAATGGAAAAGGTTTAGTTCAAACCGATTTCAAGCAAAAGGATAAATGAGACAACGATAATTATATGTTTATAGGATATAATGGTTTTTTGGGGTTTCTATCTTCATATGATTCAATCAAACAAAAGTTTTTTTTTCAGACGAAAAAAACAGTTCCTTGATATTCTATTGAATCAAAGGTAACATGGTACATCATCAAGCAAAACCGTCAGGACCCCAATGGGTCTAACAGAAACAGTAATTCTTCATCATAATACATTAAAATAGCAGATTAACTAATCACATGATAAAACCACACTATCAGTACCTATGCGTCAATACATGAAAAGATACCTCTCATAAGTGTGCAATATATCATCAGTCAGAATATGTCCCTAAAGAACATAACAAGAGCCCAGAATCCGTATCCAAGGAAGGGATTGAAACTCTCAAAATTCCTGTTACTGTTGCTCAGCATAACCAGAAATAACTCAAATGTGCCAAGGAGACAAATGTCTGAAATAGAACAGAGAAAAGCTCTAAAAAAGCTGGAGTGAGCCTTCCCCAATAAACTCATCATCACATGATTCAATGAGTAAGAGATGACCAGAAGCCATACTCAGCCCTTCCTTGGATATGGAGTCTGCCCTCTTGTAATGTTCCCTATAGACATGACTGAAATCCACCCGAGTGAATGAGGACATAAGTATCCTGGTGTTAAAACACCAAGCCTCAAGGTTCACCATGTCAAGGGTGGATTCACCCTTTGCCCAATTTATAATCACCGAGGAGTCGCCAAAGATATGTAAGTATTGCAATCCAATATCTTTAGCGACATGTAAAGATGTCCAAAGTGCTAATAGTTCTGCTCTAGTATTTGTACTACTTCCACATCCTAATTTTATATAAAAAAAGTGGTGATCATTTAACCAAATACATATACCTGCTCCTCCTATGGAGTCCGCTGCAGCTCCATCAAAGAAAACCATTGGAAATTTCATAACAGGAGGATCTCCAATGTCATGTAATTTGTGCCTTATTGCCTGCGGGACCTGGTAAGATGAAACCTCAAGTAAGATTTGATGACATAGACTGGCTATAATAGGTTCCAAATTTTCAAAAATATATCAGTTCCTTACCTTCCAAATATTCCAAATGAAACAAAAGTTGTCATTTATTATTAATAATAAAAATATTGGATATAGTTTGTAGTAAATACTTTTTAAATAAACGTAAGTAACTATGTTGTATTTAATAATATTTGTTTAGTTTATATATAATATAATTGTAATATTTTTTTTATTTTAAGTAACTATTTTGTATTTAATAATATTTTTTTAGTTTATATATAATATAAGTGTAATAATTTTTTTATTTTTATTTTTATAGTAAATGGTTTATGATGTGGAAAGATAAAGTTATATTTTTTATTTTTATTTTTATAATAAATGTATTGATGATGGTGGTGGTGGTGGTGGTGGTTAATGTCCACTGAGACCACACTTCGGTCTTTCGGACCTAAAGAAACCAATTAATTAGTTTGTTTTAAAATTGTATTCCTATGCTCAAAGAGCTTCATGAGAAGCATCCTTAGCTTACTATAATTTTGACAAGTTAAAAGGCTATGAAGGTCGATGTTGCAACAAAGATTAGGAAACTGAGACCTAATGTGGGTGTACGCAATGCACTCTAAGAGGAAGTGATTTTCATCTTCAATGTTCCTATTCTCACGAAGATGGCACATCCTTTCCACCCATGGTGTTTTAGAAACTGTCCAACGACCTGTTTCACTATGGAGCTCGTGAGAGTTCGTTCTTATCTTGGCTATATTAGTTTTTTTCTTTGAACTAGTTAAAATAGAGAGATACTTTTTGATCTTCTAGAGTAGGATTGATGACCTCCTTGTAATATCTTAATTTTCTTTTAGCCTCTAAATAATTCTCACACCACAATTTCTCTTTAAACTTAGAAGTAACAATATTGTTAATGTTATTAACATTTTGCATTGCAATATTTTCGTCGATCTCCCACTGGTTTAACCAGGCCCTGGTATCTTTCTACCAACCTCGCTTTAGCCTTAATTGGTTTTGGATGGAATTAAAAGATAGCTTATGAAGTTTATGGTCCCCATGTTATTGATTTTGTGATTGTACAACAGGAGCATAGTCATAGCTAGGCTCTCGATAGGGGGGGAGACCTACTTCAATAAGGAGAATAGGATATGGAGTATTGCTTTTAATTTTAAGGTTATACGTTATAATTATGATGTGGAAAGCTAAAGTTTTAGTTTTATATTAGTGTGATAATATTTTTAATTTAATTATTAAATTTGATAAATTTATAAATATAATTATAATTTTGTAATATAAAAAATTATTTTGATAACTTATTATTATTAATGTTATTGATTATTATTATTTATATTATTGAATATTTGATTAATTATGTGTATATATAAATAAATTTACTATATACTAATTATTACTAAGATTTTCTAACTTATTTCTTTTAAATAATTAAAACTTTATATTTTTTGTAAATTTATGGATTTACACTGTGTAAAAATTTAGAAGTGATTAACACGTATAATTGAAATCTCCGACCATTATCAAAAATATTCGAAACTATAACACCTACTTATAAATATTTTTATTATTTAAATCATTATCATTACAATATAGCTCAACCATAAACAACAACTCATACCAATACTCTCAACATAATTACTATTTTGTTGACTCTACCTGTAAGACAATTTAAATAATATATTTTAATTCGTATTGTTATCCTACTTAGTACCTTCGCTATGATTTTCTTTGTCATTTTGTGGAGTGATGTGTATGGTATAAGATAAAGTTTACAACTATCCTTATCCTAAAATAACATTAGTTAAAAACAAAAAACAAAGAAGGATACCAGTGTCCATCTAAGAGGGATGCTTAATGGAAAAGCAATATGATCATATTGAGTGTGTATTTGACTAGGAAGAAGATAATGATCACGTTATATATATATATATATAATTCAATTTTTTATAAATATAAAGAATATATTTTTTATTATATATATTTTTAGTATTTTTTTTATGTTTAGATATAAGATATATATATATATTATTTAAAGGTGTATATTTAGTTTCTATATAATACTATTATTTTATTTTTTATGTCAATATGTAATGATGTAATCGTTATCTATATAGGTAACCATATGTCTATTTTAGAGGTATTCATATCCTTTACTTAAATTATAAAATAATAATAACAAAATGACAAAAGAAAGCGTAAATCCCAGAGAATGAAATGAAAGCATATCCAATACTAAACAAGAAAAATAACAAAATCACATATAATAAATAAAATTGTTAATTTACAAAATGATATGTCTTAAAAAAAAACATAAATAAAATGTTAATAAAACTATAAGCATAGATTTAATAAACCATAAACCATATTGATCAAAATGAGATGAAACACTCTTCAACCTTATCAACTACCATGAAAATATCAATGTTAAGCTTGATGACGTATTTATAGAGATGGCTCTATGTTATCTTTGACAAGTTGGGTGCTCCTAGTTAAAGCGCTCTTAACAACCAAGGTTGACAAATCCCCTTAGGAAGGAAAATTTGAGTGATAGACATGTTTCTTTACAACGTCTGAATTAAGAACATGTTAAACGGAGGAGGGGAGTTTAGATAAGAGGTTGTCTACCTATGTTAAGTGTGACTTGAGAAAGACAAATCCCATTAGAAAGGAAAATTTGAGTGATAGACATGTTTCTTTACAACATATTAATTACAAAAAACAAGCGGAAGACGGAGAGAAGTTTAGAGAAGAGGTTGTCTACTTATGTTAGGTGTGAGTTGGGATGTTTAAATGACATTGTAACATATTTGAATGATTCAAAGGTTGTTTAACAAAAGAGGTATTGTTTCAATAATTTTATATTAAAGTTACTATATTCAAAATATATTTATATCTAGAAGATATAATTAATTTAGTAGATTTGAATTTTAAAGAGTTTTATAATCAATATTGAATTTTGGAAAGTGTTAAAAGATCAATTACTATTTAAAAATATTTCTGTCAAAAACAATCAACTAAATATTGAAGATGCTAATTATATATAATTTCAGAGGTTGTGAAAAAAATTGTTACCTTATCAAAATTAAAATCTTATTTTATAACTTATTAATTTTAATAAATAAAATGTTGTTGAATTTTATATAATTTATTTATAAATTGTTTATTACATACTATTTTTTTAATTCTTATACTATGTAAAAAATAAATTCCTAATGTATATAAAAAATTGATCTTAAAAACATTCTCAACAAATTCAAACCAAAAACAAATAAATATGTAAAAAAAAAATCCTATACCAACTTCTATTTTAATTTAATGGTTTTATTTATATTAAATCTATAGTAAATAGATTTTTAAAATTACATAAATACTATAATAGAAAACTTTTATAAATCTAACTCTCTATATCATCTTCCTTTTTAATAAGACCAAACCCACCTCGTACACATTCCCATTGCAACATTTCACCTTAATAGTATGAATATATAAATGGTGAAAAACTATAAAACTAGATAATATTGTAAATTAAAATATATTATTTAAATAAATATAAATAGTTATACTTTACCATTATAACGAAAATATATGTGGAGGATGTTTGTTTCTTCTTCGAAACTCGACTTTCTTAATATTTCTCTAGGATTCTAGAAAACTTTCTTAACCCAGGAATGGACCTTGGGTTGATGAGACCCCACCATCTAAATGTGTGTGTGGAGGTTTTCCTAATATTCCTTTAGGAATCTAGAAAACTTTCTTAACCCATGAATGGACCCTGGGTCGATGGGACCTTAACATCTAAATGTGTGTGTGGAGGATGTTTTTTTTTTTTTTTAATAGAAACTAAAAAGGGGGAATATATTAAAGTTGGCTGTGCACAGCCATTCATTACAAACAGAAGGAACCAGAGTATCTATGCATAGCAGAATAGCTACACCAAAGGACTATCCACTGTGTTTCCCAAAACACTTCACTTTGAGTCTGTTCAAAACATTTATAACCGTGGGTTGTATAAACCCTTACATACTGATTACACAGAAAAAGGCAAAAAAACATTCAGGCAAAACTAAACATGAAAAGGCTAAGGGTTGCCTCTAGGCTGGACGACGGATTCTTCTTCCATTGGCAGCACAGCTTCATCAGAGGCTCCGTTGACTCTACTGCCCTGGTTCAGAGAAATGAGACGCTGGAGGTCCTCTTGGATCTGATCAACCTTCCCCATTATTTCACGGAGATTGCTTTCGTTGTCATCGATACGGGCGTCATGATTGCTGATCTGAAGCGAGGTGTAGCTGACTGTGTCTTCCATTTTTTTTTACGTCCCGTGCCATCTCTCTATTGTCCATGACACTGATGGAGAGCAACTCATACAGGCGTCTCAGATTCTTCTTAATATCCGCAATCCCCGAGTTTTCCCCAGCCTGTGCCATATTATCAGCTTCTGGCGACAAGGTGAAACGAGCGAACTGACTCTGGACAGCTTGAGCAGGAGTGTCGGAGGCTAAAAGATTATTACAACAGAATCGAAGCACAAGGAGCTCCTTGTGCAGCAATGAATCATCACTTCCCCCGCATATCAGAGTGCCCACGGCTCCTTCTTGCCACCCTGTGCACCTGCAACCTAGGACCGAACTGCTTCCCCGATTGCCAGATAGAAAACCTGAACCAGTGGTAATTGTCTACGAAATTGTGAGGAAACTACATGAATAAGGAGATAAGGTAGCTAGAGCCAATCTCTCCTTCACCACTGAACGAATAAGGGGGAGCACCTGCCACGGGAGGCCTTGCAGGCTCCCTTCTTCGATGCCTGAAACCGTTTTCAGCAGAAATTGCAGAGCGTCGTGGAAACCAGGGCCGAGAGTGGGGACAGAAAGGGAAAGCGCATTGCTGCCGACAGAGGCCATGGTGATAAACAAGAGAGGATCGAGAGCGTGTGAGGGGGAAGTGAGGCTGTCCCCAAATTGAATGGCTTTTAATTCAACTGCCTTCGCAAGAACGAGAAGACATCAAGAAGACCACGCGGCAAAGAAAGAGGGAGGGGGAGGACAAAGCAATAAATGGAGGGAGCCGGCAATAAGAAGGAAGGCAGCTGTGAAGAGACGGAGGACTTCGAAGAATGTGAGGGAGGGATGGAAGGGGGGCGAAGGAAGGGTTGAAGGGGGGAGCGAAAGGGGGCGGGCAAACAAGACAAGGAGGAGGAGATAAAACCCAAGGAGAGACAAAGGATAAGACTTTTTCCTATGATTCTTCAAAAGACTAAACCCCTTGCAATGGTTGATCTTAGAGAATTTCCCAATTGAACGCATGAGATAAGAGTGAGAGTAAGCTTTGCTTGTCATTATGGAACAAATTTGTGGATGGGAGGATTCCCATTCTG